>CM059305.1:5975000-6317500 GCA_030340665.1 Neosalanx taihuensis
AGTGAACAGTGAAAGTGCTATTTTAACAGTGCTTCTTCTAAAGCCTGTGTATTCTGTGTTAGTGTGTGCTGTGTGCTGTGTTGGTGTGTACTGTGTTGCTGTGCTGTGTTGCTGTGTTTCTGTGTGCTGTGTGCTGTGTTAGTGTGTGCTGTGTGCTGTGTTAGTGTGTTAGTGTGTGCTGTGTTGCTTTGCTGTGTGCTGTGTTGGTATGTGCTGTGTTGCTGTGTTAGTGTGTGCTGTGTTGCTGTGCTGTGTTGCTGTGTTAGTGTGTGCTGTGTTGCTGTGCTGTTTTGCTGTGTTAGTGTGTTTGTGTGTGCTGTGTGCTCTGTTACTGTGCTGTGTTGCTGTGCTGTGTGCTGTGTTGCTGTGTTAGTGTATGATGTGTTACTGTGCTGTATGCTGTGTTAGTGTGCTGTGTTACTGTGTTAGTGTGTTACTGTGTTAGTGTGTTGCTGTGTTAGTGTGTTAGTGTGTTACTGTGTTAGTGTGTTGCTGTGTTAGTGTGTGTTGTGTTGCTGTGTTGCTGTGTTACTGTGTCAGTGTGTTGCTGTGTTAGTGTGTTACTGTGTTAGTGTGTTACTGTGTTAGTGTGTTGCTGTGTTAGTGTCGGCTGTGCTGTGTTAGTGTGTTGCTGTGTTAGTGTGTTACTGTGTTAGTGTGTTGCTGTGTTAGTGTGTGCTGTGCTGTGTTAGTGTGTTGCCGTGTTAGTGTGTTACTGTGTTAGTGTGTTACTGTGTTAGTGTGTTGCTGTGTTAGTGTGTTACTGTGTTACTGTGTTAGTGTGTTGCTGTGTAAACTCCATCCTGTCTCTGGTGTGGAGTAATGAAGCTAGTGCAGCTGCCAAGCCTGCTTTAGCTTAGCATGCTAATGTTTGCTCAGCTCCAGGGGACTCTGCTGTCTCATGTATACAGGTGTTAGTTGGGATCTAATGAGAGAGAGTGTGAAGAGAGTCTTCAGATGTTCATCTGAAGGACCTATAGAACATCACATCAACCATCAGTGGAGCTGTAGGGGGGAGGGGAGGGGGGAGGGGAGGGGAGGGGGGGAGGGGAGGGTGTCCTTCACGTTCACCCCCACCCCCCAAAGTGGGAGTCCAGGAGCCATCAAAATTTCCCAGAGTGCATTTCAGCAGAGGGACCATGGGAGCTTGTTCATCGCCCCTGATCCTGTCCTTCACTTCCTGTCTAGAGGAGGAAGTGGAGGAGGAGGTCAGGGAGACTGCCTCCCCAGTGTGGCTTGACGGATCAAGGACACACCCCATGGGGGAGGAGGGGGAGGGAGAGGGGGAGGAGAGGATTAGGTGAGTATTCTATTTTAGATTCTAGTCCTCACTATACGGTAGGTCAACACACACTAACACACACAACACACTAACACAGATTCTGTCTCTCACACATACACACACACACACACAGACTCTCTTACACTCAGAGACACACACACACTCTCACATACACACTTCCACACACACACATACACTCTCACACTCAGACCACTGGACTCATAACTAGCTCTGTCAGTGGAGCAGGAGATTTAAGGATTACCAGCTGTGTACTAATACACACACACACCAGGGCAACATACACACTCACACACACACACACCAGGGGCCTCCTAATTGGACACAGTGATCTGGGGAGGACTGATGTGCTACAGTGAGGAACTAACCTGTTCCTCAGACACTTCTTACAGAGAGAGTGTGTGGTGTAGTTGAGAGAGAGTGTGTGTGTGGTTGAGAGAGTGTTCATGTGGTTGAGAGAGAGTGTGTGGGTAGTTGAGAGAGTGTGTGTGTGGTTGAGACAGAGTGTGTGTGTGGTTGAGACAGAGTGTGTGTGTGGTTGAGAGAGTGTGTGTGTGGTTGAGAGAGTGTGTGTGTGGTTGAGAGAATGTGTGTGTGGTTGAGAGAGAGTGTGTGTGTAGTTAGAGAGAGTGTGTGTGTGTGGTTGAGAAAGAGAGTGTGTGTGTGGTTGAGAGAGAGAGTGTGTGTGTAGTTGAGAGAGTGTGTGTGTGTGGATGAGAGAGTGTGTGTGATGGATCGTCAGTGTTGTCAAGATGGATTAACAGAATGACTTTGAGGGGTTTCTGGTGTGTAAGAGTGCTGCTGTGTAACAGACCCCAGGAAAGCTCATTAGCACTGGAATAACACACACTCTCTCACACACACTCTCTCACACACACACACACTTACTCTCACAAACATTCTCTCATACACTTACTCACACACTCACTCTCTTTCTCAACACACACACTCATGCACTCACAGGAACCCACACACATTGTCCCACACACTGTGACACACAGGATGAAACTTCTTGAAGCATGATGTCATCTTGATGCCTGATGTCATCATGATGCTTGATGTCATCGTGATGCATGATGTCATCGTGATGCATGATGTCATTGTGATGCCTGATGTCATCTTGATGCCTGATGTCATCCTGATGCATGATGTCATCGTGATGCCTGATGTCATCTTGATGCATGATGTCATCGTGATGCCTGATGTCATCCTGATGCCTGATGTCATCGTGATGCATGATGTCATCGTGATGCCTGATGTCATCTTGATGCCTGATGTCATCGTGATGCCTGATGTCATCCTGATGCATGATGTCATCGTGATGCCTGATGTCATCTTGATGCCTGATGTCATCCTGATGCATGATGTCAATCGTGATGCCTGATGTCATCTTGATGCAGGATGTCATCGTGATGCCTGATGTCATCCTGATGCCTGATGTCATCGTGATGCATGATGTCATCCTGATGCCTGATGTCATCCTGATGCCTGATGTCATCTCTCTGTCTGTCTGTCTGTCTGTTCCCCTGTCTCTCTGTCATCTGTCTCCCTGTTCCTTCTCTCCTCCTCCACCCTCTCCTCCTCCACCCTCTCTTCCTCCACCTCTCCTCCACCCTCCTCCCCCCCTTCCTCATCCACCCTCCTTCTACCCTCCTCTACTCCTCTCTCCTCTCCTCCTACCTCCCCACCCCTGCTCCTCTCTCCTCCTCACTGCAACTTGCTGCAATTAAAGAAAAATACAATTTGCATATGGAAGACTAATTAAAACAAACAAGTCTAGCTAGCACCCCCGAGAGAGAGGGAGGAGGGGGGGAGGGGAGGGGAAGAGGAGGGGCGAGGGGTGGCAGTGAGAAATGTTAGCACAGAGATATTTAATTGCACCATGTTGGGGGCTCGACCATTAATCCTCCCCATCTTCCCCTCTCTGGGGGGGGCGGGGCGGCGGGGGGGGGGGGGGGGGGGGGGGATGGAGGGGGCAGTGGGCTGTACTTGAACATGCAGCATAGTTCCTCTTTAAAGGTGAGTGTTTCAGAATGAAAACACACAGGACACACACACACACACACACACACACACAGTAAATACGTACACTTGTGATCCGTATGAAGTTGGAAGTTCTTCGATGAAAGCACGTTCATCTCTCTTTCTCTTTCGCTTCTTTCTCTTTATCTCTGTCTGTCTGCCTGTCTGCCTGCCTGCCTGTATGCCTGCCTGCCTGCCTGCCTGCCTGCCTGCCTGCCTGCCTGCCTGCCTGCCTGTCTGTCTGGTCTGCCTGACTGTCTGTCTGCCTGTCCTGGATCTGTCTGTCTCTCCAGTGATAGTGTGCTTGGTAGGCAGGAAGCTCATTAGCATTCAGAGAGAGCAGAAGACATTTCCCTCTTTAAGCAGCACCAGTCCTTGTCTCATCCAAGTCCATGTAGCTGCAGGCTAAAACAACAACTTTAAACAAACAGCATCCAGACAACAGCAGTCTGAGCGCTCAGCCTAATCTGTCTGCTGCTGGTGTGTGTGTGTGTTGTGTGTGTGTGTGTGTGTGTGTGTGTGTATGTGTGTGCACGTGTGTGTGTGTTGGGGGGGTATATGATACTCTGCAGCAAATACCAAGAGACACTGAAGACACACACACACACACTCCTGAGGAAAGATGTTCAGGGGATTATTACCAGGTAAAGCGTCTCTGAACGAATCTTCTGCACTTAAGACAATTTCCAAATGAATGAAATGCAGTGTGTGTGTGTGTGTGTGTGTGTATTCGCAGGCGTGTGTGTGTTCTTTGGGGGGTGTATGAAAGTCAGTGAGTAGTTTCACCTGGGAGAGATCTCTTCAGCTCCTCTACAGGTGAGTCTCCATTAAACAGCACTCAGAAAGCCATTAGCAGCAGACAACACAGATAGATCCAACTGGGTTATTTGTCAGAATCTGAAACTGTTCCTGTCGTGGTCTCCAGGGACGCTCCCCGCTCAGGAAGGAGGGGGAGAGGAGGGGGCTGAGAGGAGGACAGGGGGAGGAGGGCTGAGAGGAGGAGAGGGGTGAGAGGGGGTGGAGGGGTGAGAGGCGAGAGCTGAGTCTGGGAGTCTGAGGCAAGGTAGGACTGATTCTACTGATCAGGAGGAACATATACTAGATCCTCCTCTCCCCCATCCTCCTCTCCCTCCCTATCTCTCCCTCCCTCTCTCTCCCCCATCCTCCTCTCCCTCCCTCTCTCTCCCTCCCTCTCTCTCCCCCATCCTCCCCTCCCTCCCTCCCTCCCTCCCTCCCTCTCTCTCCCCCATCCTCCTCTCCCTCCCTCTCTCTCCCTCCCTCTCTCTCCCCCATCCTCCCCTCCCTCCCTCCCTCCCTCCCTCCCTCCCTCCCTCCCTCCCTCCCTCCCTCCCTGGTAGTTGCAGTCTTGCAGTAGTCCATCTCTCCAGAGCAGATTGCCTGTGACAGGCTCTACTATTTCAAGTTGAGGTTTGAGCTAAATTAGAGTGAGGCAGTACGACCTGTGCTGTGCGGAGGCTCTGGTCTGCACGCTGCTAACATCAAAGCCTCGACCCAGCATGCAATCTGCCTGCCTGCTCCCTGGGACTGGGAGTAGAGAGAGAGGGGAGGGGGGGGGGGGTGGGGGAAGGGGGAGGAGAGGAGAGGTGTGGCTCCAAGAAACACCTCTCTATGTCTGCTGTTTCCTCTCTGTACTCCCAGAGAGGGGGGAGAGGAGGAAAGAGAAGAAGAGGGGGAGAGAGGAGAAGAGAGGAGGAGGGGGGAGGAGGAGAGGAGAAGAGAGGGGAGGAGGGGGGAGGAGAAAGAAGAGTGAGAGAAGCAACTCCTAATCTAAGTATTTCTATAGACCGGGCTTCCTCTTCTAGTACTGAACAAGAAGCTGAGAGGAGGGGAGGAGGGAGGGGGGGAGGGAGGGGGGGACGGAGGGAGGGAAGACAGAAAGAAAAAGTGAGTGACGGAACGCAAGACTGCAGCCAGTGAAACGCCTCATTCACTTTCTGATCACACCCCCCCCACACACACACACACACCCACACACGCACGCACGCTCACCTACACCCACACACACACCCACACACGCACACTCACCTACATCCACACACACACACTCACCTACACACTCACACACAAACAGCCAGCCTGGGGTGCGATCTGAACCAATCCTGTTTTATTGGCTTGTATACCTGCCAGCTGTTCTGTGTAGAGACATCTGCCAAATGAAGAAATATCTGAACCCCACTGCTTACAGTGTCCTGTAAAGCACTCTAAGAAGCCTGAGCTGCTAGAACCCTGCTAGCACCCTGCTAGCACCTAGCACCCTGCTAGCACCCTGCTAGCACCTAGCACCCTGCTAGCACCCTGCTAGCACCTAGCACCCTGCTAGCACCCTGCTAGCACCTAGCCCTGTTGGCACCTTACCACTTAGTCCATTTTAAATGTTTTTTTTTTTTACCTTGGTGCTAGCCAATGTGACTAGTTAATTGCTGATAAAGCCTGCCAATTCTGCTAGATAATGCTACCTGCTGCTTCTAGATGCTAATAGATGCTAGCTGCCAGCTGATGATGCTAGCTTATGCTGTTAACCGATGTTACTAGCAGCGGGCTGCTAATGTCAAAGAGTCAGATGTTAATGGTGTCTCCACATCAATGATACTCTGCATTTCTCTCTAATGACCAGCCAATCAATAGCCACCTGACCTCTGCAGCAACCAATCACATTGATACAGCAGACATATATAAGTGGATAGAGAGGAGGTGAGTAAGAGGAGAGAAGTGAGAGTATGGAAGAGGGTCAATGGGGATATTCTCTTATGTCTCTGTTGTACTGAATAAAAACTGGTTAGTCTCTCTCTGATACACAGGGTTAGTCTCTCTCTGATGCACAGGGTTAGTCTCTCTCTCTGATACATAGGGTTAGTCTCTCCCTGATACACAGGGTTAGTCTCTCTCTCTCTGATGCACAGGGTTACTCTCTCTCTCTCATACACAGGGTTAGTCTCTCTCTGATACACAGAGTTAGTCTCTCTCTCTGATACACAGGGTTAGTCTCTCTGATACACAGGGTTAGTCTCTCTCTCTGATACATAGGGTTAGTCTCTCTCTCTCTCTCTGATACACAGGGTTAGTCTCTCTCTCTCTCTCTCTCTCTCTGATACACAGGGTTAGTCTCTCTCTCTCTCTCTCTCTGATACACAGGGTTAGTCTCTCTCTCTCTCTCTCTCTCTCTCTCTCTCTCTGATACACAGGGTTAGTCTCTCTCCAATACACAGGGTTAGTCTCTCTCTCTCTGATACACAGGGTTAGTCTCTCTCTCTCTCTCTGATACACAGGGTTAGTCTCTCCGATACACAGGGTTAGTCTCTCTCTCTCTGATACACAGGGTTAGTCTCTCTCTCTGATACACAGGGTTAGTCTCTCTCTCTGATACACAGGGTTAGTCTCTCTCTGATACACAGAGTTAGTCTCTCTATCTCTCTCTCACACACAAATACACAGAGTCTGGTGTCTATGAATTTATTTATTTACTGTTTACAAGGTGGAGAACTGGTGACATTCTGATCCTGCTAATAATAATAAACATGATCCTGATACAAGCAGACACAGTCGCAGGAGTATTGTTGTAATTACAGATAACTGTAGTGTTAAAAACAGAATTACAGACAGTAAACACTTTTACAGTATGGCTGCTCTACATACTATTAGCATCAATAGAACCCACATTAGCATAATTCCATGAGCTTGGATAAGTGTGACGAAACGTCCTCCAGAGACAGTGAGACCTGGTGGACGTCAGCATCTTGGAGCTCCAGGTTTCTGCCCCAGCAGGGGGTTGAGGTGATCAGGACTCCAGCTTCCTGCAGCTGGGAAACACCACACACAGAAAACCTAATCAGAACCGCACACTCATGTCTGCTATCATTTAAAACATCAGACATGGATGAGAAATGTGTTGTCATTCCCCCCAACATTAGCTGTCTAGGATTTCATGGAAGGAGTGTTTCATGGATGGAGTGTTTCATGAAGAGTGTTTTGTGGGATTTACAATGTTCCCTCTCTCTCTTTACTTCTCTCTTTATTTCTCTTTCTTTTTCTCTCTCACAGACACTCATTTATGCAGATGGGATGGGAGTATGATAAAGTCCTGCCTACTCATCCACACTGCCTGTCTGCCTGCCTGCCTGTCTGCCTGCTCATCCACACTGCCTGTCTGCCTGCCTGCCTGCCTGCCTGCCTGTCTGTCTGCTCATCCACACTGTCTACCTGTCTGTCTGCCTGCCTGTCTACCTGTCTGTCTGCCTGCCTGTCTGCCTGCCTGTCTGCCTGCTCATCCACACTGTCTACCTGTCAGCGACCACACACACACGCTCATACACACACTTTCACACACACACACTCACACACACACCTTCACACACACGCTCTCACACACACCTTCTCACACACACACACTACCTCACCAGGACCCTGAGTGGGATGTGGAGAGGCAGGGGGTGGAGCTTCAACTAAAGTATTTGCATATTTTTATATTCTGTCAAAGAAAACAGCCTAAAGCAGGAACAGACAGCAGAGCTGTAGAGGAGACTGTTCAGTCAGCTGCTCCACAGCCCAAACACACACACACACACACATACATAACGACACACACACAACCACACACACACACACACAGTGAGACAGACAGAGAGAGACACACACACAGTGAGACAGGCAGAGAGAGACACACACAGTGAGACAGACAGAGAGAGACACACACAGTGAGACAGGCAGAGAGAGACACACACAGTGAGACAGACAGAGAGAGACACACACAGTGAGACAGAGAGAGAGACACACACACACTGAGACAGGCAGAGAGACACACACAGTGAGACAGACAGAGAGAGACACACACAGTGAGACAGGCAGAGAGAGACACACACAGTGAGACAGACAGAGAGAGACACACACACTGAGACAGGCAGAGAGACACACACACACTGAGACAGGCAGAGAGACCCACACAGTGAGACAGACAGAGAGAGACCCACACAGTGAGACAGGCAGAGAGAGACACACACAGTGAGGCAGAGAGACACACGCACAGTGAGACAGACAGAGAGAGACACAGTGAGACAGAGAGAGACACACACAGTGAGACAGGCAGAGAGAGACACACAGTGAGACACACAGTGAGACAGGCAGAGAGACACACACACAGTGAGACAGGCAGAGAGCCAAAGCTGGCAGGCTGACATGAAGATGTGTGCAGTAATGAAACTGTGTCTTCTCTGTTCAGTGTGATAGGAGCAGAGAGGCTCTGCTGCATGTTAACATCTCTAGACGTGACTGAGCATGCACACACACACACAGGAGCATGCACACACACACTCACACACAGGACCATGTACACACACAGGACCACGCACACACACACACACAGGACCATGCACACATAGAGACAGGACCATGCACACACACACACACACACACAGCCACACAACCACAAAGGACCACGCACACACATTATATTTACAAGAAGCGTTTGGTAGAGGGGTGAGTCTGGAGGTGAAGAGTGTGTGTGCGTGCATGTGTGTGGTTGTGTTTGATATATATACAAGCTGAGGCTATCAGCCTCACAGGGAGCCTCTCCTTGGCCTCAGATGGATCTGCTACAGGCCCCAGCCTCACAGGGAACACCCTGCCATGTGTTAGTCCAGCAGTCTGTCCTCAGAATCACAGGTTCTGCTGTTCTGCCCAGAGGCCCAGCGCTGGCCTGTAGCCCTCGAACCCGACCTGTCCAGGGCCTCTAGCCTCCGTCCTCCATCCAGAAAGAGATCCGTTAAGTCGTCTAAATGAGCGGAAAGAGCAGGGCTACCCCAGGAGGAGTGCAGCCGTTATCTGATGGGGATTTGGAGAGATTTGTGCCTGGTTTCCCCGGGGAAATAAATAGTTTGATGAATGTAAACGTGGGCGGGGCGACTAGCGAGAGTCCTGAGGGAGCTGGGAGGGTCTGCAAATAAAAACATAGACCCAAGACCATCCTCTGAGTGGCAACAATTCACAGAGCCCAGATCGCTCCCTGTTTTATTTGATAGCTTTGAGTTCTACTGGTATTAAGTGATTTATCTGTTCATTATTGCTGTTGATAACAGGATATCAGACTTGATTAGCATGCATAGTATCATCTAGTAAAACTCACAAAAACACATGTGTTTTGTATACTTATTTGCATCCATAATGTGGCCCAGTCTCATATTAGTCTGACTACAGAGTCCAGCAGGGGGTCTGTCCTGACAGGTGAGGGTGTGCTAACACAGAGTAGAGAGAGAGAGGACGAGGAAATGAGTGAGAGAGAAGTAGGGAAAGGAGAGAGAGAAAGGAAGAGTGTAGTAAGACAGGGATGGAGGGAAGGGAGATCCAGGGAGGAGCTGAGAGCTGCTTTTTTCATCCTTGAGTCTCTCAGACGTCTCTCCTCCTCTCCTCTTCTCCTCCTCTCTTCTCCTCCACTCAGCCTCCCTCTGAGTGGAAGTGAAGCACTCTTCACCCTATCTGGTCCAATCTAAACTACTGTCACTCATTCAGACACACACATACTGTAAGTTGCACTTTTTCCTCACACACACACACACACACGCACACACACACACAGCTGCTTTGTCAAACACACTCGGGGGAGGCCCCTGTGGCCCTTGTGTGTGTTTATATGTACAGAAGAACAGACCAGGCCTCGTCTCTCCTGCAGTGTCGTTAACCCCAGATGGTTACACCCACTGTAGGGCTGGCTGGCTGGTTACACCCACTGTAAGGCTGGCTGGCTGGTTACACCCACTGTAAGGCTGGCTGGCTGGTTACACCCACTGTAAGGCTGGCTGGCTGGTTACACCCACTGTAAGGCTGGCTGGCTGGTTACACCCACTGTAAGGCTGGCTGGCTGGTTACACCCACTGTAAGGCTGGCTGGCTGGTTACACCCACTGTAAGGCTGGCTGGCTGGTTACACCCACTGTATGGCTGGCTGGCTGGCTGACTAGGATACTTCTGGAGACTGTTGTCACTGGTCTCTTATTCTGACTGCATGTTTCAGTGGAGTTGAAACCCTTTGCACTGTAGTCATGATCAATAGTCCAATCTATCCTCGGTCCATTTCCTCCAGAATCCCCCCACATTACTGGCTCTGGGGCTCTACCTGATCCAGAGTCATGACCTGTCTGGAAACATCTTTTTCTGAGGGACTACACAAATATTTCAAGCTAATAATAACATTTGCATTGATTTTCAATACATGATACTCAGTCAATAACAGTTTAGTGAACCTATTTACGTGAGATCGAAGTTAGCGAGACAGACACGAGCGCGTGCCATCCTCCCCTGCACGGAAGTCTCGTGCTTCTAGTGAGATCGACAGAGAGGAGCACGCGCGCTGCATATGTATGAACGACAAAGAGAGGAAGACTGTGACTAGATAATTATGATGTTTAGAATATGAACATAGATCCATGTCTAGTTTGCATGGGTTTAATATGGCATTTTATATAGCCCACCGTGTGAGAAAGTGAGGATATTTATCATGCAGGCTGATATTCAGTCTGGGCCATTTAATTAACTGGATACATTAATAATGTTATTATCGTTAATGGAGAATATTCCAAGTTGGATTCTAGTTTAAATCAGCGCTCAGCTCGACGTGAAACATACTTTATACATATGTTATTAACGGTTGTTCAGATTAGCACTAGGTCGTGTGAAGAAAATAAATTTGGAATACTTAAAGTAGTCTATAATTAAAAACACCATTGAATCAATTAAATTGAAATTGTAAAAGAGTGTATTAGTAGATGGTGGGATTTTTTGGTGTCTGTTTTTATGGTTGCAGTCAGTGTTATAAAGTCTAATTGGACAGAATATTGCTGTGAACAGCGTCTAAAGCTTCATTAACAGAAAGATTAAATGTTTCCCTCAAACGATGACATCAGATTCGTTGTGGTAAATTATTATCAGATTATCAGATCCTGAATACATGATATAGCAGTGAATAGTAAGATTTGACCATGGACGATTTAACAAATAACCTTTCTATAATAATTACAATATAAAAATATTTTGAATAAAAAAATACTGATGTCTTAGTACTAAAGAAAAATGTTAACATAACATTTTATTTACTAACTTTTGTGAATAATATGTTAACTCTAATTTAAAAATGATACACTTGTTAAAAATATTTTGATGCTGATGAACTGTGTTGCCTTCAGACATGGTGTGACTGACCGGACAACCTCTGTCACCCCGGTGCAACACCGGAGCACCGACCAGACCTGCAACACCAGAGCACCAGAGCACCGACCAGACCTGCAACACTGGAGCACCGACTAGGCCTGCAACACCAGAGCACCGGAGCACCGACTAGGCCTGCAACACCAGAGCACCGGAGCACCGACCAGACCTGCAACACCGGAGCACCGACCAGACCTGCAACACCAGAGCACCGGAGCACCGACTAGACCTGCAACACTGGAGCACCGACCAGACCTGCAACACCAGAGCACCGACTAGGCCTGCAACACTGGAGCACCGACTAGGCCTGCAACACCGGAGCACCGAAGCACCGACCAGACCTGCAACACTGGAGCACCGACCAGACCTGCAACACCAGAGCACCGACTAGACCTGCAACACTGGAGCACCGACCAGACCTGCAACACCAGAGCACCGACTAGGCCTGCAACACTGGAGCACCGACTAGACCTGCAACACCGGAGCACCGACTAGGCCTGCAACACCGGAGCACCGGAGCACCGACTAGGCCTGCAACACCAGAGCACCGGAGCACCGACTAGACCTGCAACACCGGAGCACCGACCAGACCTGCAACACCAGAGCACCGACTAGGCCTGCAACACTGGAGCACCGACTAGGCCTGCAACACTGGAGCACCGACTAGGCCTGCAACACTGGAGCACCGACTAGACCTGCAACACCGGAGCACCGACCAGACCTGCAACACTGGAGCACCGACTAGACCTGCAACACCGGAGCACCGACCAGACCTGCAACACCAGAGCACCGGAGCACCGACTAGACCTGCAACACTGGAGCACCAGTGTGGAATCCACTTCGCTAATCTGGACACGTGAGTCATTTCCACATGTTGTTCCTGTTGTCGGTGCGTGAAAAGGCTTCCAATCATACAGTTTACTGGTCTTTATCGTCGTTATTTATATTCAGCACTATATTTTATATTTTTTACATTGTGTTGCACAATATTTGTATGATGTTGTTAAATTTTACTGGCCCTCGAACACAGGAGGGACATCTGACCTTTTGGTCTGCTTGCACAGCAGGGTTCTATACAGAACTGTTCTCTGTGTGGAACTTTAAACTGTTCTTTCAGAACTGAAGAGAGAGAGAGAGAGAGAGAGAGAGAGAGAGAGAGAGAGAGAGAGAGAGAGCGTTCACCTTCAGCTCGTGGAGGTCCTGGTGGTATAAAAGCATCTGAGCGTTGGAAAATATCAACGGCAGGTTTTAGTCATCATGAACACCAGACATGTGACTAATTAAGGTTATGTGTGTATTAGACTGATCTGAAGCCAGTGAAGAGCTGCTATCTAACCTGGGTTTCCATTAGTCAAACACATGTAACTGATGATTCATCTCTTGCTCTGCTTCCTTTGAAACTTCATATGGCGTCAATATAAAAACAATGATGCATCTATCATGCTGTTTACCTGCCAGGGCACCAGGAGGAACAGCGACACCTGCTGGGCAACATTATCTAACCTGAAGTCGAACAACAAATACCTCCATGTTATTTCCCCCAATCTGAAGCAGATCCGCCTGTGTTCGATCTGTGGGGGGTTAGTGGGTGTGAGGGGAGATGTGTTAGTGGGGGATAGAGGAGATGTGTCTATCAGAGACCTGGAGCAGAGCTCCTTCTGGACGGTGGAGCTCAGATGATCTTGACTAACGTTGAGCTTCTTTCATCTCGACTTCAGCGCACAAACATACAGCTTAATGGGACCCCTGTTCCCCCTTTATTCAGCACCACTGTTCCCCCTTTATTCAGCTCACCATGACAACCCAAACGCGGGGTTCAGAAATGCCACCCATCAATGAAACACACGGTGCGCGCGGGGCCGCGCGAGGAGGCATCTTTACCAGCAAGGGAAAGCAAAGTTAACCCGTGAGAAGAAAACACTGCAAAGTATTTTTTTAAATGCTTGATTAAACTATTTAAATTTTTAAGTAATAATTCTGTGTTATTTCATTCGAAGTGGTTACAAGACAAGCTACTTAAAAGTGCTTTTAAAAGTATATAGGCCTATTTTCCTATATATTATTTCTTTATCTTAGAAAGTGTTTTAAGGATAGAGCATGTAGATTAAGAAAACCTTATTTATCTCTATATTTTCTATTCCATATTATCTACATAATCGCCTGTGTTACTAGTTATCTCTGGCTGCAGCAAAAGAGCTCGTGACAAATGATCTGTCCTCCGCGCGCCTGGCTGTTCCACAGGCTCGTGAGGGGGGGATTACTGTAATGTTGCTTAACTTTAAACAAACTTCGCCACATCAACATAAAATCGATTTATGTAAACAATGTGATATTCTCTTGTGCCCACGCGGGTTCTCCAGAGACTGAAGGTTCTGCTGAAGGTTCTGCTGGTTAAATCTGATTGATTCAGCAGAACACAGCAGCTTAACCAGCTGCTCACTATTTATAAAACCTGCCAGCTAAAACCAGCACAAAGCACATATTGATTTTTTTATTCGAAATAGGAAAAGAAAACATCTATGTTTTATAAGACTTCGAGATGGAAAATGTTTAGGTTGTGTGTCAGTGGTGTGAAACAAACCAACAGAAAGAAATATTGTAGAAAATAACTAAAATGCATTAATCTAAATAAACCCATAAAGAACGATAGGTTAGTCTGTTAAAAAAAACACCAAATTCCTCCAGATGTTATAGAAAATTCTAAATAATTGTTGACTTACCTTACATCCAATAGGTTAATAACCGAAAATAGCTTTACATTTATATTTAGAGTGTCTTTATGGCAAATCTTCTGTCCTGAATCTCTGCTTCCTAAGATACTTTCCTCAACTGAGCACCAGCCCTCCTCGGCTCCGCTATTATTTTCACTAAAATATATGAAAATTTATGCAAATGAAAATCAGCACTAACTGTTCCTCTCTTGTTATTCTTGGGGATTTTCCCCCTTTTCTTTTTTTTCTCTTTTTTTCAGACAAAACAAACGAGGAAGAACCAGGAGACCTGATGAAGTAAATAATAAACATATCATAAATCAGACAGCCTGTCGATATAGCAGCATATAGGATCAACATTTGTAGATTTGACTTTTTACTCTTATTAGTCTAATCTTGTGTTAGTGAACTCTCTTCTGTGTCACGCGGCCGCACGAGACACCTTGTTACAGCGTGCAGTGTGTAAGATGCAGAGTAGGAATTTAGACAGAAATCCTCCACTGTATATTAATGAAAATACAGCCCCGTGGCACGAGCTCTATCCTGACTATTCAATGTAAATAAATCCACGAGGCTTCCCGGGTTCTGAGTCCAAATTAAATCTACTGGGACTGAGAGGGAGGCTGAGAGGCTGAGCCTCGTGCCCCAGTGTTCCGTTGTTCCTCCTAATAAAACCCTCTCCTTCTTGTCTTTTGGGTTGGTGGGCTTTACAACACACAGCACCCATGTTTAAGACGCTTCAGTGTTACCTTTGTTTGTTGAACCCGCTGGAGCACAGGCAGGTCGTGCTGGTGCATATTAACAGTAAGAATGTCTTATTAACATTCAGCAGGGAGTTCAGTAGGAAGCTCCTTCTATAGGTGCTCTACACCAACATGCACCAGACTGGGTATCAACCAATGAACACGATATATATTTGGCACATCAACACCCCTGGATGAACCCAAATGCAGAGGGGTGCCCGCCAACAAAGGCCCTATTCATTTCTGGGTTATGTAGTGACATGAATTGGGGTGAGTTTTGAGGGGGGGGGGGCTATCTTTAGCTAGGGCTATTCTGTTTTTAATAGCAGTCGCTTTCCTTAGCAAATCCCCCAAGGACTGTTCAATTTGCCCTTGTTTTGGTTGCCACGTTCCCTTCCACTCTGGTTCATGGAGGTTGGCTGCATGTGCTCTGTTTCCGCTTGGTAGCCCCCCCCTCCCCTCCCCTCCCCCAGCATTGTTAAAGCTACTGGTTATTGAATATCGGAGAGTTTTAGACAACAGTCACACCCTGCATAATGTCCTGGTCTGTATACAGCATCAGAAACAATCCCTAAAGACCCACAAAGAAACTGACATGCGCCCAGGAAGCTCCAGTGAATTACAGAGGGACAGGAACAGTGTGCAAGTGTCCTTGCAGCACGAAGATAATGATCTCACCCACTGAACACGTCCCAACAACCAGGCTAAACTGCAGACTGTCCTAATACCCTGTCTATCCTGCAGACTGTCTTAACACACAGGCTAAACTGCAGACTTTCCTAATACACAGGCTTAACTGCAGACTGTTCTAATACCCAGGCTAAACTGCAGACTGTCCTAATACCCAGACTAAACTGCAGGCTGTTCTAATACCCAGGCTAAACTGCAGACTGTCCTAATACCCAGACTAAACTGCAGACTGTTCTAATACCCAGGCTAAACTGCAGACTGTCCTAATACCCAGGCTTAACTGCAGACTGTTCTAAAACCCAGGCTAAACTGCAGACTGTCCTAATACCCAGGCTTAACTACAGACTGTTCTGATACCCAGGCTTAACTGCAGACTGTCCTAATACCCAGGCTTAACTGCAGACTGTTCTAATACCCAGGCTAAACTGCAGACTGTTCTAATACCCAGGCTAAACTGCAGACTGTCCTAACACACAGGCTATACTGCAGATTGTTCTAATACCCAGGCTAAACTGCAGACCGCCCCAATACCCAGACTATACTGCAGACTGTCCCAATACCCAGGCTATACTGCAGACTGTTTTTATACCCAGGCTAAACTGCAGACTGTTCTAATACCCAGACTATACTGCAGACCGCCCCAATACCCAGGCTAAAGTTTTATGAGGACAAGGTTAATTATGTGTGCAATGATATCATGTTTAATGCACCAATCGATCTATTTTCAAACACTAATTTATGTGATTATATATGCAGGTATATATACATATATATACATTGCCTCCACAAATAGTGAAGACACTTATATCATTTCTTTTGGACTTGTCTCTGTGTACTTTTATACATTTAGATTGAATTAAAAATCAGCCAATTGGAACGGCTAGAAGGAGGTTCACGCGCCTGAAGCAATGCTGGCGAAACCTGTCAATCACACCCCGGGTATCCAATCAGCGGGAGGCTCGTGCTCGACTTTCTCCTATTTGGGGGGAAGAGACGTGGACGATGTGCGCGCGCTTGGCACAGGGTAAACATTCGTGTGTCCTCGAGCTTTGAGGGAGGGACTGTTCGAACTGTCAGAAAGAGAAAGAGAGGAGAGAGAGAGAGAGAGGGAGGGAGAAAGAGAGAGAGAGAGAGAGAGAGAGAGAGAGAGAGAGAGAGAGAGAGAGAGAGAGAGAGAGAGAGAGAGAGAGAGAGAGAGAGAGAGAGAGAGAGAGTGAACAAGCGAATGAGAGCAGAGTCTTCCCTCCATCGCCGTGCTGCGCTGTAATAGTGGTTTGTACTTGAACAGCAGTTCTCGGTTTGGCAGGTTTATATACATGAAACCAGAACAAAGAGGGCGGCTGAACCATAAAGAATAAAGCAGCAAAGACCAGATCTCAGCGGCTAAATTACAAAAGAACTAAGGAGTCTGCAGTGTGTTTTCTTCTCTACTAAAGGAACATAAGAACCGGACTGCATTTTTTTTGTGGAGAATTTGCAGGATTTCTTCAACTACAAGTTTGTTGGCTGCAATTTTTTTCTCTGTATTTGAATCTTTAATTCTAACCAAACTTTCTGACGGCCTGCACATGGTTTCAAAGGGCTTTTGAAAACCTGGATTTTTATTCACTGATGCACATTAATTTCCACTAGAAATAGATGAATGCTTTAAATACGGATTTTACTCATTTTGGCCATCTGCGTCTTTACACTTTGGACGTTTATCTGAATGGTATTTACCCCCAAAAAACAACCCAGACTTTTAAAGTTTGAATAATTCATGAGATACAACTGCCTGCTTGAAAAACAGTAAGTGAATAGGGAGGGGGTCTTCATCATATTCAGAAGGGTTCACGGAATGGCCACCGCGGCTTCCAACCCCTACTTACCCAGCAACAGCATCTTATCCTCCGGGTCCATCGTGCATCCTGACTCCGGAGGAGGAGGCATGCAGCCGGGGAGCACTGCGGTGACCTCGGGGTCTGGGGGCTACCGGGGAGACCCCTCCGTTAAGATGGTCCAGAGTGACTTCATGCAGGGAGGACACATGCTCAGCCATGCCCACCAGTGGGTCACATCTCTCCCCCATGCAGCAGCAGCTGCCGCCGCCGTAGCAGCAGCAGAAGCTGGGTCACCCTGGTCCTCGAGCCCCGTCGGTATGACCGGCAGTCCGCAGCAGCAGGACGGGAAAAACAATCCCGGTAGAGACGATCTGCACACCGGCACCGCGCTCCACCACAGGCCGCAGCACCTCGGCCCCCATCAGAGTCACGGGGGGGGTTGGGGCAGCCCCCCTGCGGCTCATCAGCAGCAGCAGCAGCAGCAGGCTCTCCTCTACTCCCAGCCCGGGAGCTTCACGGTGAACGGGATGCTGAGCCCGGGGAGCCAGAGCCTCGTGCACCCCAGCTTAGTGAGGGGAGACACCCCCGAGCTGGACCACCACCATCACCACCACCACCAGCACGCGCATCACCAGCAGCACCACGGGGGGGTCAACAGCCACGAGCCCCACTCCGATGAGGACACGCCGACCTCGGATGACCTGGAGCAGTTTGCCAAACAGTTCAAGCAGCGGCGCATCAAGCTGGGCTTCACCCAGGCTGACGTGGGCTTGGCTCTGGGCACCCTGTACGGGAACGTGTTCTCCCAGACCACCATCTGCAGGTTCGAGGCTCTGCAGCTCAGCTTTAAGAACATGTGCAAGCTGAAGCCCCTGCTGAACAAGTGGCTTGAGGAGGCTGACTCCACCACAGGAAGCCCGACTAGCATCGACAAGATCGCTGCTCAGGGCAGGAAGAGGAAGAAGAGGACTTCTATTGAAGTGAGCGTGAAGGGAGCTTTAGAGAGTCACTTTCTAAAATGTCCCAAACCCTCAGCCCAGGAGATCACCTCTCTAGCGGACAACCTGCAACTGGAGAAGGAGGTGGTTAGAGTTTGGTTTTGCAATAGGAGACAGAAAGAAAAACGAATGACCCCCCCTGGAGTCCCCCAGACCCCGGAGGATGTGTACTCTCAGGTGGGCCATGTGAGTGCAGACACACCGCCCCCCTCCATGGACTGCAAAACAATGTTCAGTGAAACGTAGAGCAGCACACAAGACTAACAAACAATATTGTATATTGATAAACTGATAAAAACACAGACTATCGTCCAGATAGTCAAAGCATTTTTGATACTGTGATTGTGAGGGAATATAAATAAGACTGCAAATGTGTTATATTTTCAAAAGGACCCCCCCCCCTCCCCAGGCCCCTGTTCACCCCCAGGAAATGTTTTAACCTAAAACTGGCTCCTTCTCTTCTTTCTTCCAGGGACATTTTTTAGTAGATTACTTAAAAGATGCAAGTTTAACTGGACTGAGTGAACCAAGCGACCAGCGGGTGACATCAAGCTCATTCCATCAGGTAATTTTGGCACATTAACACCAGAAATACAAAATCAAGTATGAATATTTTTTACAAAGAGATTCCCGCATTATCCTGTATCTGGTTTGGGAAAGAGACAAAAGAATCAGGAAACTGTAAATTAAAACAAGAGGACTTCAAACTGAACAATAACAAAAAACTGCATCAATGAAGAAGATGAAGAACAGTGGCATCCACGAAGCTTCCTTCATGTTTTAGATGATCTGATCCTGACAAAGAGGATTCAGGCTCTTCCACCATAACAGAGGATCATCTGATCTAACTGATCACTTCTGCTTCAAACTGGTTATTTAAAGCGACTTAACATCGTGAATGGATTTTTCTTTTTTAAACATTTGAAAAGACTTTTCTGCACTTATTTGAATTTCTCCTCTGCGAAAATCTGTGGCCAAGTGAGTGAAGTGGATTATTCTGCTGCCATTTCTAAGCAGTATTCTTTGGTAGGTTTTAATAAACTCTGTAAAACTGGCAATATAGATTCATTAGATCAGAGGACGATCCGACCTATTTACTTTATATTTTTCATCCAAATGACTTGTTTTAATATTTTATTCGGAATACATATGAATGATTCCAAACGGTAATTTATTTTTCCCCAGAACTTGTGTAAGATGTTTTTCTTTCCTGTTTTCGTTGTTGTTGAATTCATTTGTTTTGTTTAATTTTCTATTATTGTTTCTAAAGGAGCACAAATCAACATAACAGTTGTTAGGTAATAAGGGTATTTTTTGATGTGATAATTTGATTGTAATTTAATTTCAGTAGTGATTCCGTAAGAGCTGATTGAGAACAATAAATTTCTTAGAATTAAATTATGTTATCCTGTGTTTTGAGATTTATATTTTATTGTATATTTGGCTGTTTTAATTATAGTTTATATTGGTGTCTTTCTCAGACCCAGAGGAGACATGGAAGATTGTTTAGTCCCAGATCAGGGCTCCTATTGTCAGGAGACCTGGGACTGAATAACAAGAACAAACTCTGGAAAAAATAGTTAAAAAATGAATTAAGCAAATAAGTTAGAAATATAGGCTAAATATAGGTTAAAGCAGGTGAACATCTGAACCTTAAAAAAACGTTATTGGGATTATTGAACAATATATTTGATGATTTATATTCTGGGTTGTTTTAATTCTGAAAGATGCAGTTCGACTAAATTAACGGCTCGAAACACCAATTTATTTATTCCTCCAAACCGTCAATATAACAGTTAAATCAGACTTATTGATCTGGATCAGTAGTGGAAGTGTTGAGGACTCAGAAGTGTTAGGAAGTTGATCCGTGTTTCACCAGTTTAGTGGATTTATAAACCTGATTTACTGCTTCATGATGCACTAGCAGGCCTATGAGGGGTGTTTGTTGTGAGATATTTTGTCTGGCTTTAAAGGGCGAACATGAAAAATTTAGTAAAGCAAATACGTGATATTTTGATGTCTGCATCATTATATTTGACGTCAAATTAGTTTTTGAAACATAAACTATACAGCATGTGGTTCAGTTCTGCAGCCCCAGTATAAGACATGTTGTCATGTAATAGGCTCAGTTTAACATTATAACATTATAACCTGCTCATCTAGACCAGCAAACAAACCAGATATGGAGATTCTAGTTTTTCCATCTGGTCTGTGCAGCACAGGGCTGGATTATGATGCTGTGGTTTTTATCAGTTTAAGATGTTTCTCTCGCCAGGACAGGAATAGGTCATCTAGGCTGTAATATTTTTTACATAAATTTTGAATCAGGAATCTGACATCTACAACTCAGTGGTAAATACGTTGTGTTATATTATCGTTCCACTTAATTTAATCTTCTTTAATCTTAATTAATCTTTAGTGTGTGTTTCCTCAGCATTGACTGTCATGTAACCCAGTCCAGTTATGGACTTACTGGGACAGCTTCTCATCACTTAGCTGAGACAGTGATACCGAAATAATGATATAAAATAGTTTGTTTCAGTGAGACGTTTCATTGAAAAGTGACCGTGTTGTGTAGTTATATCTTTATTAGAATAATAATGGTCACCTGTTACTGTGAGACTAACATTAGTCATTCAGACCAGATCTTATATGAAAGCCGGTATGTTTCCTGATATGAAAGAAGTGATGTCAGTTTCTAGGCCTCTTGGATCCAGAAGGTTCTTCTCTGTCGCTGCTTCTCAACTTTGTCTGACTTGTATTCAACCCCTCCTCCTCTCCTCTCCTCTCCTCCTCTCCTCTCCTCTCACCTGTCTCCGCTCCTCTTCTCCCCTCTCCTCCCCTCTCCTCCCCTCTCCTCACCTCCTCTCCTCACCTCTCCTCCCCTCTCCTCCTCTTCTCTCCTCTCCTCCTCTCCTCTCCTCTCCTCTGAAAGATTTGAATTTCGCGGATGATTTGCTACACTAGTTGCTTAGCAACTGAATTCAATGTTATAGAAGTAGGCATCAGTTTCTTTTGTCCCCATTAATAAAAGTGCCAGTCAGACACGCAGGCAGATTTCCTAAAGCCTTATTTCCATTCCAGGGAAAAGAATCCAGAGAAATAAAGAACAGCTTCTCTGCAGCCTCGTGCACCTTCTGCATCTGGCACGTGCCTATCTTTGCCTGCGTGCAGAAAATTAAACTATCCTGGTTCAGTATCTATAAGCTGCTGTGGATATGCAGAGGGGACGGCAATCTGGCGGGGAGGCTCGGTGGAGGCTGGATGGCGGGGAGGCTGGATGGAGGGGAGGCTCGGTTGTTGGGAGGCTGGATAGAGGGGAGGCTCGTCCACGTACGGTTGCAACAGGAGCCACAAGTTAAAGGCATATAATAATATGACTAATATTCACCAAGTTGATCTAATGTCATATTAAATGGCTTTTCATCAGTGCATATAGTGGTAGGCCTCTACGCAGACCTGTGTGATTTACAGTCTTCTGGTTAAATTACTCATGTTGCCTTTAAGACAAGAGGCCAAAAAACTGTTATTCTTATACTCCTGAGAAGGTCCACAATACAAGTTTGCTCTCAGTTTTATATGAGTCATAAATTACCTAATTCATCTGTATAATTCTATTATCTTTCTTTAACTAATAAAAAGGTAGAGGCATATCCAGTTAATCATTAGCACGCGCTGGTGTGCAAAAAAAGTATCAAAGGAAAATATCAGAGTATCCTGAAAAACTAAATGAGGTCAAATTAACAAAGTTTCAGGCGAGTAAAAAGGTTTTTGGGATTAACTCTTTATAATCTAATATAGTTTTTCGTTTTTCTCCAAATAATTGTGGTCAGTTTTACCTGCAGTCAGACTGGAGCTGCACATTCAGGTGTGATGGAGTCAGAATAAAAACTGTTCATAGCAGCTTGATCCTGTAGAGTTCATGCAGCCATGCTGTGTTTGAGCTGGACATCTCAGTCTACATCCTTACACACCTCAGTCTGATCAGTAATACAATGCACTAAGCACCACTCAAGCACGAGCCAAGTTATCTTTATTAATGCATGCATGCGGCGCAGAGGCCATATACAGCCTCATTAGGAATTATTCTAATGATGAACTCACTTTAACATCCGTCTGAATGGCAGCGAAATAAGGTTTTCTTATAAACCTACATCAGCGACAGAAACAACATCAAGTTACTCAATCAGAACCTTCTAGATGAATCCACACACACACACACACACACACACACACACACACACTAGCGCGTGCATTTCAGTTTGGTTTTGTGGGTCTCGCGACATCAGATTTGATCAGAAATAAAGGTTCACTTCATAATGTACAAACTTTTTAGATTTCACTCAGCTGTGTATTTACTTTATCCTAAATATCCCTGATGGGTGAGCTTATTCTATTTATCCCACGTGCCACATGAATATGGATCCCGGTGCAGCTCGAGCTCTATTCATGTAACCATATATCTCCAATATGGGGGAACATACCTGCCCCCCCCCCTTGTGCTCACAATGTAGTCATAAAAATCAAATCCATTTTAATAACTTGATATTTAGTCCAGTTGTCATAGCAGAGATGTGTTTATCACACAAGCAGTCAGTTCAGTATTTTTTCCTCTGTTTATTATTACAGAGTCTGTTTTAATGTTATTAAGGTGTTAACTTGCTGCTCTTCACTCTGCTGAGGGTCCTTTAGTGTTCTAAGGGGTCAAAGTGAACAGATTATATGAGGTTAATACTTTCCTGTGTTCCACCGTGATGTTGGAAACTTCCTTGATCTCTTTCTGATCAGAAACACACAGAGGTGTTCCTCTAAATCAGTTTGGTGTTCTGGTGTCCTGCTTATTTCAGGGGGTATAAACCCGTCCACATTTATAAATATACAGCAAAAAGATATTAGACATTATGTGGGGATGATTTGCCGCATATATTTTATTTATATATATTATTTATATTTTATTTATTTTTAGGGGGGGAATACAAAAGGAATAAAAAGAATAAGGCTTAATTTATAACGAGCCGTAAAATGGATAAACATTCCGTTGATCCTTGACTTTATTTTGTTATCAGACTAGTATTAGTAGTAATATAGTAGTCCTATATTGTTGCACTTTTAATACAATTTAAAAGTGTTGTAAAGTGCAGTATTGTTATCAGAGTTCTAACATCTTTATAGTAGTGTTAGTCTGAACCTCCTCCGCTGTTCTGATCCTGATATGTTGAACAGGTAGAAACACGGTAATAACGGTGAATATCCCCGGTTAATTCATCCCCCTAACCCGGGCAGCGCGCGCCTCAGACTGGATCCACTGTCAGCCTCGTGCAGCTCGCGGGGTGCCTCTTCTGTCTGCCTCGCGCCCCAGATCGACGTTCTTTCTCGCGCATCACTGGAAGAGCACGTTTTAAAACATGCATGTAGGTGACGTGACTCTGAGGTTTCCTTTCTATAACTTGTGATGGTCTCGTGATGGTCTCGTGCTCACCGTGGATGGAGGAGCTCGAAACTCTGAGTTATGAACTATATCTGTCAATAACCTGGAGAGAAAACCTGCATCTTAAACTGAGTTACTGTTTCTGTTTTCTCAAAATGAAATAAAATAATAAAGAACCTGAACACTGAGAGTCCTGCAGGTCAGGAGGTCAGGAGGTCAGGAGGGTTAGGGTTTGGTTACATCCACATGTGATGAACATTCAGGATCAAGACATCTGGATATGAGGCTGATATTGAGTCCAGTCCAGTTGATATCAAGTAAGACGTTCTTATGGTCTCTGCTCTGCGGGCTCTGGGCCTCTGCTCCGCGGGCTCTGGGTCTCCGCCGCGCGTCTCTGCTTCGATATCAGAACAGATTTAATGTGGATTTTTTTTTTCAAATATTTTGTCTTTCAAATTTCTCGACGTTTCCAAAGTCTCGGATGTCATAAGTGGGCAGGTTCAGATCATCACTTTTCTGCATTGTTATAATAAATAAGTAAATTCAAACCCTAATTACTATTTGAACAGTTTATAAATTTGAAGGTGGGACTACTACAGTTTAACTATCAGACAGTCTGGTCATTTTTCGTGTCTTAGGCTAAAATAAAAATGTTGGAATATTGGCAGCACTTAAAATAAGGGTTATGCTACTTTACCCATGCTTATCATAATTCATATTATTGTCATAATAATAATAATTATATATCAAGTCAAGAATTGGAGAGTTTTCTGAAGCACTTCAGATTGAGATCTTTGTTTTTACAGATTTTATAAAGAAAAATCTAATTAGATAGATTCTTTCGTCATTTGTTTAAAAAAATGTTTTGTGTAATCTCTCGTGATTTAGAATGCCTGATATATTTTGTTGACTTCATTTTAGTCAGTTTTTGTCATATTTTTCAGACTTGGTTTATTAGGAAAATGAAATGAGTTGATGAGATGGAGAGCAGCGTGTTTTCAGAGCGGCCTGTCTGAAGGTGGATCCACAGCGCCCTCTGGTGGCTCTTCTGGTGGCTCCTCTAGCTGTCGATGAATTACGTTAACTTCAAATGTGATGATCAATGTAATTTCAATAATGTATATTGGTTTCATTTAGCGTTAAAGTGTAGCCTATATTTTTATATTAGGCTGTGTTGTTCAGTCGAATTAAAATAGATACTTTTAGCTCGAGCTACTTTCCAACAAAAACCTCAAATACATTTTGTCACAACAACAGGCTAGTTATAAGGTAATTGTATTAATTCATTATAAACATGTATTTATATTTTGTTTTGGGATATTTATCTGAATGCGATAAATTGTTTTCATGTGTCTCAACTTATGTTTCAACTCAAAATACAAAACAAGGGATCAGTCTGACTTATAATCTTTTCATATAATTTTTCTATCATAGAGAAACGTATTTTGAGCTGGATCAAGCTTGTTTCTGTTAAGCTGTTCTATAAAACCTGCCTGCGCCAAAGCAGGGTGATAATCACCCTTATCACTGTTATTTTGTTATTACATATGTGTTAATGACAGTTCAGCTATTTCACTTTGAACCAAGTTACAGAGCGGCTATACGTGTCGGTCTGTTAGTGTCTGACAGGAAGTTTTCTATGACATTCTGTCTCTGATCTGCAATTAACCATAACATGGGAGATACCAGCAGCATGGTTGCTGTGTGATGCCTGTGTTACTGATGAATGTTGGATCTTCTGCTGTGAGGAAGGATCTGTTCAGGTTCACAAGAGGGAACCGTTACACTGCTGACTAAACTACTGACTGCAGGTCCAGAGGTCGTTAGTTCAAATCCATCTGTAAAGTGTTTAGGATTGTTGGAGGAGTGAGACAGGGTGCGGAGTGAGACATGTGGAGGGTGAACAGTGAGAGAGGGTGCAGAGTGAGACAGATGGAGGGGGAGACAGGTGGGGTCTGGTCCTCAGGCATCTCCTCGGACGCCCGCCAGCGGAGGTCAGCTATCCCAGCAGGCTGTTCACTCCAACAGCAGTTACCAAGGTGACAGCATGTCAGCGCGGCCCTGGGGTGTCTGATGCATCACCACCTCTGATGGGGACGTCAATAACGCTTAGAGCACACACACACACACACCCACACATACACACTTAGATCACACACACTTAGAGCACACACACACTTAGAGCACATACACATGCACTTAGAGCACACACACACACACACTTAGAGCGCACACACACTCAGAGCACACACACACACTTAGAGCACACACACACGATACTCTTACCAACACACACACAGGTTGTAGTGGCACACATCAGTAATGTGTCAGGGTTCAGACTGGATGACAGGATGATTGTCGGAGCAGACGTGTGCGTTTGCATACATGCATGGATTAAAGCAGGGAGCTGGAGGCTGGACCAAGATGAAGGATAGTATTACTGTATCCACCAGGGAGAGGAGGAGGAGAGAGGGGAGAGCGAGGAGAAGGAGGAGGGGGAGAGGAGGAGGAGAGGAGAGAGGAGAGGAGGAGGAGAGGGGGAGGAGAGAGGGGAGAGCGAGGAGAGGGAGGAGGTGGAGAGGACAGGGAGAGGAGGAGGAGAGGGAGAGGGGGAGGAAAGTAGAGAGGAGAGGAGGAGGAGAGGAGGGGAGGAGGAGAGGGAGAGGAGGAGAGGCAGAGAGCAGAGAAGACAAGAGTGAATCATAGATGCAGACAGACACAAAGAGAGGGATGAGGAAAGGAGAGAATAGTGAATAGGAGAAAGAGGGGGGGAGGGCGAGGGCGGACAAGGCAGAGAGAGAGAGAGAGAGAGAGAGAGAGAGAGCTGGGGCAGAACACTCCTGCTCTGTATCTTATTAACCGGTGAGGGTTGGAGGCATGCTGGGATGTGGCTCCTTTAGCTCAGAGGCCCGGCAGGGTAACCATTCACAGGAGGAGGATTTAATAGATTACTGATGATTGGACAGAGGTAGTTTCAAGTTAGGTATTAGGACCTAAGATAGATTATTGTTAATACTTACATTCTCACATGCATGCTTCTGAATATTAATTAGAGTCACCGTAAGGGGGCGGAGCCACGTCACCCTGGGGAACAGCAGGTGAGCATCACCAGGTGAGTGTCACAGCTCCAGGTAGAGGCAGCTTCAGGTAGAGGCAGCTCCAGGTAGAGGCAGCTCCAGGTGGAGGCAGCTCCAGGTAGAGGCAGCTCCACACAGCAGGAAGCAGCAGTGATCCTGGTTAGAACAGGGAGGTTTGATGTTGTGAGGTCGTTGAGATCTGCTGTTCTCTGTGTGTTGCAGGAGCCTAAACACACACAAACCCACACACACACACACACACACACACACACACACACACACACACACACACAACAGCAGAGCAATGCTCTGTCATCCCAGAGCCCAGCTTACTCAAATAAAAGTAATTAATTGGTGTTATACACCAAGGACATAATTATCTTTTCCAGTAACTGGCACATATTTAATTACCAGTAATTGTTCGCAGGCCTTGTTCAGAAGTGTTGCACACCAGTTCTAATGTCTTATCCACTAATCCTGGAGCCGATAGTCAGTCATTAAGATGTGAGTCAAAGCAGTCATGTACACACTGGAGTACCCTACACACCAGGAGGACTGGGGCTCTCTCACACACACACACACACACACACAAACAGACATACACACACACACACACATATATATACACGCACATACACAGACACACACACACACCCATATATATATATACACACACAGACACACACACACCCATATATATACACACACAGACACACACACACCCATATATATACACACACAGACACACACACACACCCATATATACACACACAGACAAACACAGTCTCACACAGGAGGAGGAGAGCAGCTCTGGGTACAGGCAGAGCAGAGGCAGTACAGCCTGATTAGCTCTGACGATCATACCTTGTAATTGCTGTTCCTTGACCCCCTCCAGGCTCATACAGACGTTAGTGGTTTAACCTCTGCAGCCTCCAGTGCAGCTGAACTGGCTGAGCAGATGTGGAGCTGAGCTGCTTCTCAGGCTCTGTGATCAGCAGGGAAACCAGATCCACACTCAACTTCTTTATTATTATTATTATCTGACCTTTCAGACTGACTTTTTTTTTTACAGCAATTTCTTAAGAAACAGCAGAAAGGAAGGTTTGGCTGTGATACTTCTGGTTTCCTGTGATCGAGGCTCCCCAAGCGTGTCGACTCATTTACAATCAGCACATTATTACCTCCCAAAGCAACAATCAAACCTCCATCTGGGAATCAACCTCAGCCTCTCTTTAACTGCCTCAGTATCAGGAGGCATCGTCCAGCAGTGGGCTGGTGGAGCTGAACTGAGTAGGGGAAGCAGGAGTCATCATCTCCACCAGAGGAAGTGAGGTCACCGGAGGAAGTGAGGTCACCGGAGGAAGGGAGGTCAGTGCAACAGATCCTTTAACGTCTGGGTAAAAGGGTCTTCATGAAGACAATCCTTCCTATGATGAATCTTGAATCTGCACGACTGCTAGAATGATCTCTGGACAGCCGAGTGAAGAGCCTGGTGTGGCGAGAGGGAAGCAGAGTACCTGGGACCTGTTCACCTGTTGATGTTTATGTGAGTCTGAATACCATTCCCCCTCCCCCCTCTCCTCCACCCCCTCCACAGGGACCCCCCCCCTCCCCTCCCCTCCCCCACACGCACACACAAACTTTCCTCACCTGAAAAGGAGAAGTTGATTGAGATTGACAGAGGAAAGGGAGACGTTTTCTTTTCATCCTTGTTAAGGACTGAGGTAACCTCTCTGCTTGTTAGAGGGCAGGAACAGAAACCCAATCCTGCTGCTGAGGTTATTCCCTGAGATGAGAGAGAGAGTGTGGAGAGCGTGAGAGAGGCGGAGGGAGAGAGACAGAGACAGAGGCCTCTAAAGTGCTTCCATGTGACAGACGGAAGCCTTCCATGCTCTGGGCAACCCAGAGGAAACTCACCTCCTCCTCCCCCGACCCCCTCCCCTCCTTCATCCCCCATCACCCCCTCCTCCTCCACCATCCCCTCCTCCTCCACCACTGGTAGTTAAAGTGGGGGTAGTTGTATAGTTTTGGTGTACAGCTGGTTGGCAAAGCATTGGTGTACAGCAGGCGGGTGTGTTCAGGCTGCTGTGTTCAGGCTGCTGTGTTCAGGCTGCTGTGACAGTCGATGCTCCCCTCTGCTGTGTAATTAGCCTGATATTGATGAGTCTTGATTCCAGCAGGTAATGGCTGGCAGTTCAGCTTCTCTCTGCTCCTCAGCAGAATGTCTCTATTCATTACTGGCTTTTTCAGTTCTCTGTTAAAGGGGGGAGGGGAGGTGATGGGGGGGATAAATCAATGTTTCACTTCACGCTTGTGCTCTTTGATAACAGTCTGTGAGGAGAGACGGTGGAAACACCAGTGAGAGCTAAGCTGTCTTCATGGAGCCAGACTGGGGAGGCTGGTGTGGCTGCCCTGGTCCTCACACACACGCACACACACACACACACACACACACACACACACACACACACACACACACAGAGACACACACACACAGACACAGAGACACACACACACACACAGACACACAGAGGTGAGGTATACACTCTGTCCAGCAGGGAGACCTGTCTGTTTTTCTGTCTCTCTTTGTGTGTCTTTGACACTAGATCCAGATCAGTTTAGCTTAGTGGGTTAAACCAGCTTGACTAAAGTCAGACCCAGGCTTGAATCCCGGGATGACACCTTGTAGACACTGAAGGCAGGAAGGCATATTTCATCTCCTTGTTACTGTAGACATGATCTTCACATTAGATCAACCCTCACTTAGCCTTCTCCTCTTCCTCCCCTATCCCTTCTTCTCTTTCTCCCCTATCCCTTCTCCTCTTCCTCCCCCATCCCTTCTCCTCTTCCTCCCCTATCCCTTCTCCTCTTCCTCCCCCATCCCTTCTACTCATCCTCCCCTATCCCTTCTCCTCTTCCTCCTCCTCTGTCCTCCCTCTTATCCTCCTCCCCTCCTTCCCCATCCCTTCTCCCCCCTCCTCTTCCTCCCACCCCTTCCCTGTGTGTGTGTGTGTTTGTTTATCAGGAGCTGGTTCCTCTGGGTGTGTCCTGGTGCCCAGGGCCCCCTCCCCCTGTCTCATCCCCAGCCCCCTGCTCCCTGCTGGGTGAGGACCCCACTTCAGCTCCAGGCTACCTTTCCAATCACGGCCTGCGCCAGGCCTCCTGATAACAAGCCAATCAGCCAGGCCGGGTACACAAGCCAGTCCCTGAATGAAAGAGTTGGTGTGTGTGTTGAAGTCGTGTGCGTGTGTGTGCGTGCATGTGTGTACGGAGGTGTGTGTGTGTGTGTGTGTGCGTAAGGAGATGTGTGTTCAAGGAGGTGTGTGTGTAAGGAGGTGTGTGTAAGGAGGAGTGTGGTGTGTGCATGTGTGTAATTAGGTCTATGCATGTGTAAGGAGGTGTGTGTTTGAGTGAAGAGGTGTGTGTGTGTGTGTGTGTGTGTGTGTGTGTGTGTGTGTGTGTGTGTGTGTGTGTGTGTGTGTGTGTGTGTGTGTGTGTGTGTGTGTGTGTGTGTGTGTGAGGGATAGCCTGGAGGTAGATCTGCATGGTACTCTAGTATCACTCTTGACAGAAGCACAAGGCCCATCCTCATCCAGAGAACTGAGGCAGAGGAAATGGAAATATATTGTGAACAAAATGAAAAAAAAACGAAATTATTGTTAGTAGTGCTTTTAATATCCACAGTATATAGTAACAAGTTGATTATTTGAATAAAACTTCATATTAAACCTCATAGCGTATTCATGACATTTTAACTTAAAACAATTAGAAGCTTTGGATGCAAACTATGCAGAAAGTCAAAATCACACAAATGTTGAATAAATGCAATGAAATGAAGTGTTTGATCATCCTGAATAAATGTCTTGACCCCAAGAAGACTTCAGATGAGCAGAGACCAGGTCCAGTCATGAGATCTGCCTCATCCACATGTTTTACGATGGTGTTTGTGTCAGCTATTCCATCTCAGTGGTCAAAACAGCTCAGAGGAAGACAGGCTTGCTCAGACCTGGGAGTCTGTGTTTGGGGAGACTGTAATGGATTCTTAAAGCTATGAATGGCTTATAGGCATGACAGCCATGTTTCAGTGAGAAAGGCTTATCCCTGCGCAAGGCGCTAAGGATATTAGAGAACCAGCGTAAAGCAGCGTGGAAATTATGACTGGAGCTGAGCCAGAATACGGCTGCCACAACGACCCTGGGGAGGGGGGAGGGGGGGAGAGGTAGGGGGGATTACTGGTATACATGTTCACAATATCTCCTCCATTATTTGTACTGATATTATTTTCTTAGTATTCATACCTTGTGTCAGACAGTGTTCCATTAGGGTTAGTGTTGTGATGTTCCCCACTATAGTCCCCTCTTGTTCTCCTACAATTTCATTTTATTTGTAGCATTTTTATCATCAAAAGCGTGTCGTTGTAAAGGTTTTAGCAAGTGATGCTGCAGTTAAATAAACACTGTATTTTATAACAGATCTGCTTGTTTCAGAGGGGAGGTGTGGTGTCCTGTGTTCCTGCCCTGCAGGGGGAGGCAGGGGGAGGCAGGGGGAGGCAGGGCGTGGTGAAGTATGATTTATGTTCAAGCTCACCCCCCACCGTGAATTAGAGACCACGGGTCGAAACTATTTCTCTTGGTGGGCAGCAACATGCTTGTGGCTGAAAAGCAGCACAAACACCGTTAATCATGTGAGTTGGCGACAGCGTTTCTCAGGGTGAATTAAAGACGTCACCGTATCGACTGACAGGCGCCGCTCTCACCTTCATGTTGATTCATATCCCAGGATTCCCATTCCAACTCTATCAAAGCAATCTAACAGAAGACAGAGCATTGATCTGTGAGGCGACACGTGAAGGTGGTCATGCGTGTAACCGCACACCTGAACACACACACACGTACGGCTCTGTGTTAAGACCCTCTGTCAGCCTCTCTGTCAGACCCTCTGTCAGCCTCTCTGTCAGCCCCTCTGTCAGCCTCTCTGTCAGCCCCTCTGTCAGCCTCTCTGTCAGCCCCTCTGTCAGCCCCTCTGTCAGCCTCTCTGTCAGCCTCTCTGTCAGCCCCTCTGTCAGCCCCTCTGTCAGCCCCTCTGTCAGCCTCTCTGTCAGCCTCTCTGTCAGCCTCTCTGTCAGACCCTCTGTCAGCCTCTCTGTCAGACCCTCTGTCAGCCTCTCTGTCAGACCCTCTGTCAGCCTCTCTGTCAGCCTCTCTGTCAGCCCCTCTGTCAGCCTCTCTGTCAGCCTCTCTGTCAGCCTCTCTGTCAGACCCTCTGTCAGACCCTCTGTCAGACCCTCTGTCAGCCTCTCTGTCAGCCTCTCTGTCAGCCTCTCTGTCAGACCCTCTGTCAGCCTCTCTGTCAGCCTCTCTGTCAGCCTCTCTGTCAGCCCCTCTGTCAGCCATTCTGTCAGACCCTCTGTCAGCCTCTCTGTCAGCCTCTGTCAGCCTCTCTGTCAGCCCCTCTGTCAGCCCCTCTGTCAGCCCCTCTGTCAGACCCTCTGTCAGCCTCTCTATCAGCCCCTCTGTCAGCCTCTCTGTCAGCCTCTCTGTCAGCCCCTCTGTCAGCCCCTCTGTCAGCCTCTCTGTCAGCCCCTCTGTCAGCCTCTCTGTCAGCCCCTCTGTCAGCCTCTCTGTCAGCCTCTCTGTCAGCCCCTCTGTCAGCCCCTCTGTCAGCCCCTCTGTCAGCCCCTCTGTCAGACCCTCTATCAGCCCCTCTGTCAGCCCCTCTGTCAGCCCCTCTGTCAGACCCTCTGTTCACTTGTATCATTTTCATTCCATCCTATATATCATCACCAACATGTATTGAATGCTCTATATCCTAATATATACCCTACTGTATGAGATCACTCCGCTGTAACAACCTTATAACTTAATGTGGAAAGACCACGTGTGCTTATGAAAGTCTAGGAGACGTCAGTGACGCACTTCCTGTTTAGAAGGATCCAACATGGCGGCCTCCAGGGGGACAGCAGGAGCGTCTCTCCTCTGGACATCCTGTTATAAATACTGTTCTCATGTCAGCATGGTCTCACCCAGCTGCAGGACTCAGGTAAAGACAGTTTGATGGATAATATGAATGTTGAATTATAGAAATATCCGATCTCGCTGTCGTGCGCGAGGCTGAGCGCGTGTCCTTGAATGGAGCTAAGCTAACTAGCTTCAAATGATCTGGGTTATCAGAACTGTAGGAATAAGATCACACTGGGTGTGTAAACAGTGTGTGTGTGTGTGTGTGTATCACAGCTCAGACACATCAGTAGAAGTGATGATGCTAACACTGCTAGCAGCAGTGAAATGGCAGCATCATGTATCAGACTCTCTTATCCAGAGAGACTGACAATAAATAAGTAGGTTGAAGTACCTTGACCAAGGACACAACATCATGTTGACACAGGCAGGAATCGAACTCACAATCTTCCGATCATGAGCCCAGCACCTTAACCACTGAGCCACATGAGTGGTTGTGCCAGATAGCATCTTCATCTGTCAGTTAGAATTACAACCTTGGACATGTCTGTGTTTAAAATACTAGTCTGACTTTCTAAATGAAGTCTAATGTAATCCTGTTGTAAACGAGATCTTGAAGTGTTAGTTGTGTCTCCTCCAGGTGTTCAGGAGGCAGCTAGCTCAGAGATCTTGAAGTGTTAGTCGTGTCTCCTCCAGGTGTTCAGGAGGCAGCTAGCTCAGAGATCTTGAAGTGTTAGTCGTGTCTCCTCCAGGTGTTCAGGAGGCAGCTAGCTCAGAGATCTTGAAGTGTTAGTCGTGTCTCCTCCAGGTGTTCAGGAGGCAGCTAGCTCAGAGATCTTGAAGTGTTAGTCGTGTCTCCTCCAGGTGTTCAGGAGGCAGCTAGCTCAGAGCTCAGCTCTGCTCAGGAAGAACCTGGCAGCAGCAGGACCAGAGAAGTTCACTGAGGACTTCATCAAGAAGCAGGTGGAGGAGTTCAACATCGGGAAACGACACCTGGCCAACATGATGGGAGAAGATGTAGAGAACTTCACCCAGGAAGATGTTGACGTAAGATAATACTACCGTGTGTGTGTATGTGTGTGTGTGTGTGTGTGTGTGTGTGTGTGTGTGTGTGTGTGTGTGTGTGTGTGTGTGTGTGTGTGTGTGTGTGTGGGAAAGGGTCTGTGCCTCTTCTGTTCTAAATTAACTACAGAACAAATTCAACACTTTGGAATGCAAAGTTAGACAATAATTACAGTCCAAAGAGAAGTATTAGCCTCTGAATTATGCTAAATATGTTTTAATTGGGAGTGTGTTGACAGTAAAAGGAGATCCTACACTATATCTATCTATTTATATTTGGCATAATTGTGTCTCAAATGAAGCTGTTAAGATGCCACATGCAGTTACAGTGTGTAGCGGTGTGAGGAGGGATGCTGTGGTCAGGCTGTCAGTCCACAGCTGGAGCCCCTCCCACCCTCACCAGCAGGGGACAGCACTGTGTAATCTGCTATTAGCAACGCTCTCCACAACACACACACACTCTCACGCTCACACTAAAGAGCCACACACACCCACCCAACCTACATGTTTTATTCATTTCCGAGGGCTAAATGCATTATCTCTGATTGTCACCCTCATTTAGTTAAATTTCCCATTCTGCTGTGTTTGTCCCCAAACTCGCTCACACCTAATGAAGAGAGCTGTTAGTCCTGGTCTGAGTAAGCAGAAGTGACAGCAAGCAGCTCCCATACAGAGAGAGACCAGCCTGTGTAACTATGGAGAGAGAGACCAGGCTGTCTAACTATAGAGAGAGAGACCAGCCTGTCTAACTATGGAGAGAGACCAGCCTGTCTAACTATAGAGGGAGAGACCAGCCTGTCTAACTATGGAGAGAGAGAGACCAGCCTGTCTAACTAAGGAAAGAGAGACCAGCCTGTCTAACTATGGAGAGAGAGACCAGCCTGTCTAACTATGGAGAGAGAGAGACCAGCCTGTCTAACTATGGAGACTAGAGGCTCAAAATATCCTCACTCCACCCTCTCCTCCTCCCTCCTCCCTCTCCTCCCTCCCCTCCCTCTCCCCTCTCTCCTCCCAGCATCACTGTCAGAATGCTGAGGAAGCGAAGGAGGAAAAAGTGTAGAAACTGTGCAGAGGAGATGAGCAGGCTGGCTGGGTGAGAGCGACCTCACCTGCCTGTCCCAACACACACACACACACACACACACACATCATCGTAAGGGACATCCATCTGTCGCCCAGACACACACACACACACACACACACCAGCAGCCCTGTCAGCAGTACCATCTGCAGGTCTCTAATGACCCGGGCAGCACTGCATGCTGGGATGAACTCAGGCTGAACTGCTGCTTGTCCTCTAATCTACTTCCTGTCCACTAGTGTACTTCCTGTCCTCTAGTCTGCTTCCTCTAGTCAGGAGGAAGGTGTATAGAGAAGGAGGGTGAGAGGGAGACTGTGTGTGTGTGTGTGTGTGTGTGTGTGTGTGTGTGTGTGTGTGTGTGTGTGTGTGTGTGTGATGACCATCTGTTAAACTGTCACGTGACATTTCCTTTACAGAGGAGTATAGCCTATCTATTCCCCTCCAGCCTGTTTGAGAAGAAAGCAAGGCCAGTTATGAAGGTGAGCACTCGTCTCAACTCTCCTCCTCTCCTTCTCCCTGTCACCCTTCTCTTCATCTCTCTCTCTTCTTCTCTCCCTCTTTCTTTCCCTCCCTTGCTCTCTATTCCTCTCAAATATTCCTACTTGTGGTGTACAGTTAAGTGATTAATGAACTTCCTGTGTCCTTGTTAACCAGCATCCAGATGAAATATTTCCAAGACAAAGAGGTAAGTGATGTAACCTTCCCACTGAAGGCAGTTTAAATAGTTTTAGTAGGACTGGATAAACTCTGCATCCCTCAGTAGATACCAGAGTTAGTGTCTTACAAAGCAGAGAATGTTCTAGCCAATGAGCTTGGTTTCTGTGTCCTCTCTGCTCCAGCTGTCCAATGGGGAGCCGACAGGCGGCCTTTTAACTTCCTGTTTTACACTGGGAAACAGTCTTACTACAACCTGATGCATGTGAGTACTGTTAGTGTCAGCCTCTGCCCCCATCCCCTGCCCCATCCTCTGCATCTGTCTCCATCTCCAGCCTCTAGTACTGGCCCCCAGCCTCCAGTGGCCTCTGTTCTGAGCAGCGTCAGAGAGCTGCTGTCAGACCCCAGTACACACAGCAGAAAGCAGCTGAACACAGGGGAGGCGGTGGGGGGAGAGAGGCGGGGGGGGGGGGGGGGGGGCATGAGGGGGGGACGGGACCCCTGCTGCTACTATAGCTCCTCTAGATTGAACAACTCCTTCCCTCTCTCTCTCACTCCTCTCCTCTCTCCTCTCTCTCCTTCACTCCTCCCTCTGTTTTCTCTCATGTTGACCTTGGGCTTCTCCTCAGTAGATAAGAGCTGTGTGTGTGTGTGTGTCAGTAAGGCACTGTGCCTCCTGCTGTTGGTTTAAAATACGTTTGGTTCTGCCCCCCTGCCCCCCCCCCCCACTTCCTTCCCTCTCTTTACCCCTCACCCTTCTTACCTCACCCTTCTCTCTCTCCTCACCCTTCTCTCTCCTCACCCTTCTCTCTCCTCACCCTTCTCTCTCACACACATCATTCTATCCAGATATCTCCTCTGCGTCTTGAACGAGCCCTGTGCTGTTCTGAGGCGTTCTGCCATGTCAGGCTAGTGTTAGCAAATATGGAACATGACCCCCCTCACCCCCACCCTCCTCCACTCCTCCTCTTTTTGAGATTTTCTATCACCCTTTTCTGGGATGAAAATTGCTTTTTTTCTTGCTGTTTGCTCTGGTGGCGAAGTGCTGCTGGATTAAAGCCTCTTTATCAGGAAGGAATTAAACATCTGGAGAATAATTGACGGGGGAAACGACTTCTGACACATAAGACTGGGACTCGGGGACGTGACCTGCATGTCTGTCTGCCTCTGGCTGTCTGTCTGCCTCTCTCTGTTTGCTTGCCTGCCTCTGTTTACCTCTCTTTTTGTCTTGTCTCCCTCTCTCTGTTTCTGTCATTGTCTGCCAGCCCCCAACCCCCAGCCCCTCCCCCCAGCCTCAGGGTAGGGGGGGCAGGGAGTGTTCAACTCCAGCTTCAACCTCAATTCAATTTCCCACCTAATTAAATCCACCCTGGGATGGGGACAGATATGGCATCTCCCTCCATAACAAACATTGTGTGTGTGTGTGTGTGTGTGTGTGTGTGTGTGTGTGTGTGTGTGTGTGTGTGTGTGTGTGTGTGTGTGTGTGTGTGTGTGTGTGTGTGTGTGTGTGTGTGTGTGTGTGTGTGTGTGTGTGTGTGTGTGTGTGTGTGTGTGTGTGTGTGTGTGTGTGTGTGTGTGTGTGTGTGTGTGTGTGTGTGTGTGTGTGTGTGTGTGTGTGTGTGTGTGTGTGTGTAGGACACCTATGCCAGGGTTCTAGCAGCAGAGAAGCAGCAGGATCGCCTGAGGGCCAAGGGTCTGCTTCCAGAACTATCCAAAAAAAGGTGTGTTTGGGACGTGTGTGTCTGTCTGTGTGTAGGGGAAGGTGTTTTTGGTCTTGACTAAGAGTGTGTTTGTGTTGGCAGCTCTCTGGCTGGTAGCAGGTGGCTTTTTAAGGAGGAGCTGGAAGAGCATCTGGTGGAGAACATCTCAGATCATGATGTAAGAACACTGCTGCTAACACTGCTAGCCTGCTAATGCTGCTAGCCTGCTAACGCTGCTAATGTTGCTCTCTCTCTCTCTCTCCAGTACCAGCGGTTCCTGCAGCTGGTGATGCGTCTGCAGGATCGAGGTGGTGAAGAGGACTTCCTGTCCAGCCTGCGTCGCAGCCTGGAGGTGCAGGCCAGCAGACAGGAAGTGCCTCCTCTGCAGCAGGACGACCAGGGACGCTCATACAGCACTGCTGAGGGTACACACACACACACACACACACACACACACACACACAGCACTGCTGAGGGTACACACACACACACAGGACTGCTGAGGGTACACACACACACAGCACTGCTGAGGGTACATACACACAGCACTGCTGAGGGTACACACACACACAGCACTGCTGAGGGTGTACACACACAGCACTGCGGAGGGTACACACACACAGCACTGCTGAGGGTACGCACACACAGCACTGCTGAGGGTACACACACACACATCCATCATTTCCTGTGTTGCAGGAAGGAGGAAGTCAGCTAGAGGCTCGGTGGTTCTGACAGACGGAGGATCTGGTGATGTCATCATCAACGGCTCCAGCAGCCACCAGTACTTCACTGTCCTGCAGGACCGGTAGGGGGTGTGTGTGTGAGTTTGTGTGTGTGTGTGTGTGTGTGAGTCTTTGTTATTCTCCCACTCTAAGATGAGAGTTTTGTTGTGGCTCCAAGTAGTGTTGCTGTGTTGAGAGTTCTGGCTGTAGAATCTGCTAGAGGAGGCAATTACACAGGTGAGCGAGTGTGTGTGTGTTGGTGTATGTGGGTGTGTGTGTTGGTGTGTGTGTGTGTGTGTGTGTGTGTGTGTGTGTGTGTGTGTGTGTGTGTGTGTGTGTGTGTGTGTGTGTGTGTGTGTGTGTGTGTGTGTGTGTGTGTGTGTGTGTTAGTGTGTGTGTGTGTGTGTGTGTTCTCACTTCAGCATGCTGCAGGACTAATTGGACAAGAAGGTTGATGTTCAACAGTGTCAGCACAGGTCTTTCAGCCGGGACGCTGCAACACACACTAAACACACACACACTAGACACACACACAGGACGAGGCACACAAACACTTGTAAGTTTGCGCTTGTCTTCCTGATTCCTGCTGAGTCAGAGGTCACTATTGTATGACTGTGAACACTGCTCTCCTCCTCCTCCTCTCTCTCCTCCTCTCCTCTCTCTCCTCCTCTCCTCCTCTCCTCTCCTCTCTCTCCTCCTCCCCCCCTTCACCCCCCCCCCCCCCCCCCCCCCCCCTCAGAGAGCAGCTGATGTTCCCCCTGGTCTTCACGGGGACGTTGGGGCGTTTCGACGTGCGCTGCAGTGTAGCCGGAGGCGGCCATTCCAGCCAGGCGGGGGCGCTGCGCCTGGCTCTGTCTCGAGCTCTGCTCAGCTTCCTGTCCCAGGGACAGGTGGAGAACATGAGACAAGGTTAGCACTTCCTGTCCCACTTCCTGTCCCAGGGTTCAAAACCCTAAATACACAGAAATATTGCTTCAGTTTGATCTGTTTTGGTTTGACCCTTTTGTCTCTCATTTCCCTGGGCAACCTGTTGCCTGGCAGCCGGACTGCTGACCCCTGACCCTAGGGTGAGGGAGAGGAAGAAGCCAGGACAGGAAGGAGCTCGCAGGAAGTTCACCTGGAACAAACGCTGAAGGAGGAAGAGGAGGAGCTTCAACAACAAGATTCTCAGAAACAGACTGAACTGTCCTGAGTGTACAGATCAATACTGATCAGAAGCATCATCATCATCTGTGCTGATGAACTAAGAATTAAGAAGATGGTTCATTGAAACGTCACGGGTCATGCAAACTTGTATCGAACCTGCGCGCGTTCGTCTGTCACGTGACCACGTGTCTCACATGTTGTAATGTGCTTCCACCGCCGTATGGGGGCGCTGTACTACAGAGAAAGGCTGCTGCTTTCGCTTGTTGATAATAAAATACTGTTTTCCACAGAGTTCCAGATGTGTTTTGTGTGTTTTCTGGTCGACATGAACACGAACATCTTTAAATAAAGAACGTTAGTTCACGTGACAGGCTTTACTGCCTACAGACGAACTGGACTCGTGAGATGGAAACTGCGACAACTTATTTTAATTTATTTTCATGTTTGGTAGAAAAAAATATTTTTTCCTTAGTCTGACATCAGTCTAGTTTGTTGTTGCTTCTCAGGTCTGAATCTAAAGTTTCACCAGACTGATCTTAACAAGATTAACTCTACGTACACATGCACAGCCCATATCCGGTCACCAGATTACCTTTAAACTGTGTGAGGAGAAACTGGCATTTAAAAATGATGCACCACTAATATTAATACAAACTGATCAATTTAATCATTTTTTTCACCTGATAACTGGAAAACTCCCTCTTTGGGAAGCAGAGATTTCCTGGCATCTGATTGGACGGTTGGACGTCATGCTGTTGATTGGCACTTGAGGGCTCGAGACTCCAGCTTACAATCGAATTACAGATCCTGAGATCCCCGTGAGAGACACAGAGGAGATCTAATATCTCTGTTTCAGTGAGAAGATCACCCAATATTTCTTCTTCCCTCCGTACTTGATGGATGCTGCGGTGCTGAACATGCAGCCTGCTGTGGACCGGAACAGCAGCCCGGTTACCGCTGAGCTCGAGCTGATGAAGTTACAGCAGCTCGTGAGGAAACTAGAAAAGCAAAACCAGCAGCTGAGAGCGAGCGCGGCGAAGGGTTTCTGCACGAGCTCCTGCATGCAAACCACCTCACCTGCTTGGATACGAGACAGCAGCCGTGTACCTGGGGGGCACCGGGCCCCCAGCCCCCTGGCGGCCCCGAGCCCCCTGATCCAACCCTCCAGCTGCCCGGCAAACGAGGTGGATCTGCTGGACCAGGTGGATCTGCTGGACCAGGTGGATCTGCTAGACCTGGAGTCCATGTTCTGTCTAGAGAAGTCTGATGAATCCTGGTGAGTTCATCTTAAACACTGTATTTGTAGGCTGGTAATCCCTGTGATAAGTCAAACACAACATATGTTGTTAATTCATCTCAATCTTGAAGACGTGCTACCATCTGCAGTCAGTGTTTTTATTTCCAGTGTTTATTTCAGTCAAATCCCCGTTGAAGCTACAAGTGAGCTTATAACTGCACCACGTGATTGAGCCTGAATGATACCAGCTAACAACAAGACATAAGCTGGTTAGAGTCTAATGACACTGTCTGAAGCAGCAGCTTCTAACAACTAATTTCTAGGTCACAGTCAGCATCATGGTCACTCTGAGAGACATGAACATGGAAACAGGATGTTTGGTTTGGACAGAACCTTGCAGTCACCTCCTCACCTCCTCTCACCTCCCCTCACCTCCTCTCACCTCCTCTCACCTCCTCTCATCCTCTCTCCCTGCAGGTTGTATGTGTCTGCTAGGGCCAGGCCATTGCAGCACCCCCTTCTGTCCCCCCTGCAGTGGAGCAGGCAGGTGCTGGACAGGCTGAGAGCAGAAGGGGAGACGTCTAGACGCTCCCTCTGTCCAGGACAGGCCTCAGGTACGAGCACACACCTGCCTGGACACACCTGCCTGGACACACCTGGACACACCTGGACACATCTGGACACACCTGGACACACCTGCACACACCTGGACACACCTGCACACATCTGGACACACCTGAACACATCTGGACACACCTGAACACATCTGGACACACCTGCACACATTTGGACACACCTGAACACACCTGGACACACCTGAACACATCTGGACACACCTGGACACACCTGAACACACCTGGACACACCTGCACACACCTGAACACATCAGGACACACCTCAGAGGGGGGGAGGAGAGAGAGAGGGAGTGCGTGCTGACACTGTAGGTGACTGAGGTGATGAAACCATCTTGCAGGATTAGTGAGCTTTAACTGTCTGACTGCTGTCTGTTTTAGCAGACTGGGGAAGGACCTGATCAAGCTGCCAGACAGACAGATCAGACATCACACCGTCTCAGCCTTTAGACAGCCCTAAATGAACACTGCTCCTTCCACCTCCTCTCTCCACCTCACCTCCTCTCTCCATCTTCTCTCCCCACCTCCCCATCTCCTTTCCTCTCTGCCTGTCTCCTCTCCTCTCTCTCCCCACCTCCCCACCTCCTCTTCTCTCTCTCCACCTCCTCTCCTCTCGCCATATACCACTTGCAAATCTGGTCGCCATGGTAACCGTCTGTACATGAAAGGACAGCTTGATGCCAGGCTTCTTTGGTTATTCATTCTCTCACACACTCTGCACACACACTGAACACACACATACACACACACACATTCTGCACACACACTGTACATATACACACACACACACACACACACACAACACACATTCTGCACACACACACATGCACAAGTACATGAGTTATGCTGTTCCTGGTACTGGTCTGTGATGAGGTGGATTCAGCTGTGTGAATGCAGCCCAGTGTTTCAGTCTGCACACAGATCTGTGTGTGTGTGTGTGTGTGTGTGTGCTCAGTGCTGCTTTATGACTCTAGAGTGAGGTAAGTTTACATCAGTCAGAGAGCACTGACTCCTGTGTGTGTTTGTGTCTCTGTTTGTGTGTGTCTCTGTTTATGTGTGTGTCTCTCTGTGTGTGTAGGTTACAAGCTGCAGGACCTGACTGATGTCCAGGTGATGGCTCGTCTGCAGGAGGAGAGTAAGTCCACTAGTAACCATAGCAACCCTGGTCTCTCTCTTCCTCTCTCTCTTTCCCTCTCTCTGTGTGTGATCAGTAGACAGACGGTGTGTAAGAGTCTGTGTTCAGTTTGCTGGTGGTTTGTTTTCAACAGGAAGTAGTTTTCTCTGACTGTTTGTTTGTTCTGCTCTCCCTAACATGGCCTCTCATCTGCCTCCATTTTTAACTCCTGTGTAACTCTGTAACCACCACATCATCAGACCTCCGAACTCATCGTTACTTCAGCTTCATTAACCCCAGGAAGTGAACACTAACGGTGTGTGTGTGCGCCTGGTGTGTGTGTGTGTTGTTTGCCTGTGTTTGTTTGTGTGTGTGTGTGTGTGTGTGTGTGTGTGTGTGTGAGCGCCTGGTGTGTGTGTGTTGTTTGCCTGTTGTGTTTGTGTGTGTGTGTGAGCGTTTGTATCCTGCTCCCCCAGGTCTCCGTCAGGACTATGCTTCCACCTCAGCCTCTACCTCAGCCTCCACCTCAGCCTCCACCTCAACCTCCACCTCAGCTCGGAGCTCTAGTTTCTGCTTCCAGTTGAGCCAGCAGGGAGAGCCCCGTCTGCAGAAGCAGGAGGAAGAGGAGGAAGTGGAGGAGCAGGCGGAGGACTGGGGGCCCAGGCAGCCTGGCCTCCCCCACTCCCACACCTTCTCCAGCATCCAAGACTGGCGTAGAAGCATCTCCAACCACCAATGGCCCTCCTCCGAGTCCTCCCAGCCCAGTCCCCTCTCCAGCCCCGGCACATCCCAGCAGCAGGCCTTCAGGCCTGGATCAGGTGAGCAGGAAAGGCCCAAGCTTCTGCTCATGGTCCTTGAAGACCTAAACATTTCTTTCAAGACTGAAATATGATATCTCTCTCTCATGTTTGTATATAATTCAGATGTTTCTGTGTGTGTGTGTGTGTGTGTGTGTGTGTGTGTGTGTGTGTGTGTGTGTGTGTGTGTGTGTGTGTGTGTGTGTGTGTGTGTGTGTGTGTGTGTGTGTGTGTGTGTGTGTGTGTGTGTTTAGATAAGCTGCGTCGGAGCATGCCCAGCCTGGTCAGAGTTCCCAGCATGCCTAGCGTGCCCAACCCAGCCAATCACATGTCCTCTCCTTCTCAACTCAGGAATAGTCAGAGCTTTGACTCGTTCAATGGGCTCGCCCACCTGCAAACCTTTAGTGAGTCTCCTCCCCTTTTTCTCGCATTGTCACAAGTTTATGTTTACAAATAAACAGCACATGAAGTAATATGGCTCACAGATGCTAGGCTAGGCTAAACTATCAAAGCCCCTAGTGGAGACTGCACTGTACTGATGCACAGCGCCACCTAAAGGCCACTGCATACATCTGTCTCCTCACTTCTCTACATAGCAGTAACGTGTGTGTGTGTGTGTTTGTGTGTGGCAGTATCCCCGGCCCGGAGCGTCGGCAACTTTGGGGCGTTGTCCCGGCAACCCCTCAAAGCTACAGCGTACGTCAGCCCCACCATTAAGGGTTCTGTTGCCCTGCCGACCTCCACCAGCCTGCAGTCTCTGATCCCGAACAAGGCCACGCCCCCTCGTAGCTCCCTGCCACGCCCCGCTTCCTTCGTAGGCTCCGCCTCCCGCAGCAGGACCAGTCAACCAGCTCGCAGGTAGGCTATAAAATACACATTTTTATATTTTCATATTTGTCCAAAACATCATATGAAGAGCTGTGTGGGTTGAATGTGTGGGTAACTGTGTTGGGTGAATGTGTTGGGTAACTGTGTTGGGTGACTGTGTTCCTGTCCAGTTTACTGACGCCTCCCAAGAGCCTGTCAGCCCTGAGTGCACTTCGAGACGGGAGCTGGAGAGACGGATGTTACTGACGCCCCCAGGAGAGGCCCCCTGCTGGGGTCAAGGTCAGGGTCAGACCCTCCTGCTGGGGTTAGGGTCAGCCCCCTCTGCTGGGGTCAGGGTCAGCCCCCTCTGCTGGGGTCAGGGTCAGCCCCCTGCTGGCACACAAACACACGCTTCAGGATGAAAAGCTAAACACTGGTCCAGGTGTGCTGTGTGTCCATTCCCCAACTGTTACTTCTGGTGCTATGTTGTGCAATACTTGACCTGAGACCTGTTATTACAGACTACAGCTGACCTGAGACCTGTTCTTATGCTCCTAACCTCAGATGTTCTGTACTTCTTAACCTGCTCATAGTGATACTTTCTCCTGGATGAAGATGCTGCTAAATTCACTCCTTGTTATCTGGGCGTATTAGGTCTCATTTTTACTAACTATATTTGTGTTTATATATACAAATGTAAATCTTACATATATATATATATATATGATATATATTACTAATACGATATTAAATAGGAAGGAGCATTTTTAACTTATTTATCGGATGCAATATTCTGGGTATTTAAAGCTCTGAACCAAATAAGAGTGTGTTTACAAAATGTCTGATGAACACATGACTGAGTTATTTTGAATCGTAACACTTTTTAAACAAACGCAATTTAATTGTGGAATTTATGGAATATTTGTAATTGTTGCACCAGTAAAATGATTGTTCTAAGTTTTGATTTGCGATTACACGTTCTGTTATTGGTTTGAAAAGTACTGAATAGATTCACTATGTTGAATAATAGCACTTGTAGCATCACAGGATCATTGTTTTTTTAAAGTTTTTTGGGTGTTAAAAAAATGTTACTTAGATTTGTTAATGCCACATTTCAGAATGTCACTCCAACACTTTTTGTAACTAACTATTTAAATGAGTGTATTTGATCTCAATGCAAATTAAATAAATACTTTTAAATAATTTAATTTCATGTTATTTTTAAGAAGCACAGTTAAAAAGGTTTTAATTATTTCTATTATTTGCTTGAACTATTATTCCCCAATTATTTTGTAACACCCAAAATATGTCTCGTTTTTTCACATTCTTTTAGGCAGATAAATGGACTTAAAGTAATCAAAGTAAAGTAACGTGTTCCTACAGATGATGGTGTTAATGTTGTGTGAAGGACCTTAACCACTAAAACAGTAGTTCCCATACCGGGAGTCGAACCCGGGCCGCCTGGGTGAAAACCAGGAATCCTAACCGCTAGACCATATGGGAGGTCTGATGATACTAGATATTGTAGCATTTTTAAATAATGTATTAATGAAGAAATGGGTTTGTATTTTTTGTTTATATATTATCATTATCTTTACTATTTGTTATATAGAGATTTTTTTTACTCATCACATTTGTCACCAAAATGTTAAACTGACTATCTGGGAGGATGACGCATGCGCAGCTCCCTCTATTAACCGGCCCATACAGATGACGTTTTCTTAAAAGGACGAGGTCTTCATGTTTATAGAGGAGATCAGAAGTTCAAACATTCATTTTATCACCTTTTATCTCATCTAAATCAACAATGTGAGTATGGAGTTATTTAGCTGATCTATTCAGCTGTAGGTGTATAATCAAGGTCTTAAGTTAGGCTGCTGCTAGTCAGCTACAAGACATGATGTGAGTCAGATCAGAGGTGTTTCTCTGTTCTTATCTCTTTATATTGATATATTTTGATATATTCTTTATATAACTTGATCTTGTTCTTATCTCTTTATATAACTTGATTTTTCATATTATCTCTTTATATAACTTGATTTTTCAGGGCTGATTATTGGATATCCCAGCCGAAGAAGTTTTGTCAGTACTGCAAATGTTGGATAGCTGACAACAGACCTGTGAGTAGAGAAACATTAGTAACGAGTCATTTTCTCTCCAGGTTTAATCTGAAATGATCCATAATATCATTTTTATATCTAATCATGATAGTTTTAATACCTGAGCAGCCTGTCCGGTAATAACAGATATGTTTCTGTCCTGATCCAGAGTGTTGACTTCCACGAAAGAGGGAAAAACCACAAAGAAAATGTTGAGGCCAAAATTGCAGAGGTGTGGGTTACTGTTGTGTTACTATTGTGTTGTGCGTGTTTTGTTGTGTGTGTGTGTGTTGTATTCAAGTATCCGCTTTTCATTTCACGATACTGTAGATTAAGAAGAGGAGCCTGGACAAAGCTAAGCAGGAGGACCGCATGTCTAAAGAGTTTGCAGCCATGGAGGAAGCAGCACAGAAAGCCTTCGAAGAGGACATGAGGAGGCTGGGAGGAGACGCAGGTACATCTAGAACATGTAGCTCTATACCCTGAGAGACAGGTACATCTAGAACATGTAGCTCTATACCCTGAGAGACGCAGGTACATCTAGAACATGTAGCTCTATACCCTGAGAGACGCAGGTACATCTAGAACATGTAGCTCTATACTCGAGAGGCAGAGAGGAGTGTTGTCCTACATGACCTGGTCTATATACTGTTTGTGTGTCTTTTACAGGAGTCCCAGTCCAGACTAAACCCCCAGCCCAGACTAAACCCCCAGTCCAGTTTAAACCCCCAGTCCAGACTAAACCCCCAGGTCCAAAGAACAGGAAGGAGAAGCGTGCAGGGAAAGCCCGCTGCCTGAAGGACCCGGCCCAGCTGGAGGGGCAGGCCTGGGTGGAGTCCCAATCAGAAGACGGCATGACGTACTACTACAACACACTGACTGGAGGTGAGCATGAAGAACACCAGACAACAGGAAGACTACAGGATACATGAATACTTTTTAAATACTGTGTCAACAGGCACAGATGCACAATTATTTGTTTTTATAGCCCTTGATTATTCCCCCATTATTATTTTGTGTGTGTGTTCTTAGAATCGGGATGGGAACGGCCTGAAGGACTCCAGGACTCCAATGCCCAGCCAGGCCACAGTGAGGTACACATACACACACACGCACACACACCGCACTCTGTTCTATACTATATAAATACTGTACTGTACTGTTAGGTGAAATGGTTTAATTTCTGCCTCATATTCTCTCAGTTGAGCTGTATTAACAGTGGAGGAAGCCTGGAATTGAAGCCTGTTATGACTGGGTTGTGTTTCAGGCTCCAGGTGTGTGGGTGGAAGCGCAGAGTGCTGAAGGATACACCTACTACTACAACACTCAGACTGGAGGTCAGACTCACTCCTGTCCACACATCGACCTTTAATCACATGTCTGTCAGCTACTCACATGCGACCCCTGCCTGCCTGTCTCTGTCTCTCTCTCTCCACACACACACACACACACTCAGAATCCAGCTGGGAGCGTCCAGCTGGCCTCCCTGCTGAGGGTTCGGGGAGCCATGTAGAGGCAGAGGGCCAGGCGGAGGGCCAGGCGGAGGGCCAGGCGGAGGGCCAGGCGGAGGGCCAGGCGGAGGGCCAGGCGGAGGGCCAGGCGGAGGGCCAGGCGGAGGGCCAGGCGGAGGGCCAGGCGGAGGAGAAGGGCTCCCAGGCAGAAAGCCTCCCAGAGGAGGAGGAGAGCACCAGGCCAGCAGAGGCAGGAGACTCCACACAGATCAGCATCACCAAGGTCAGCTTCAGGGGGTCACTGTCTCTCTCTCTCTCTCCCCCCCCCCCCCTCTCAGTCTCCTGCCAGATGTTGACCTGACTAACCAGACAATGTCTCTCCCTAGAAACGACAAGAGGAGAGTGAGTCTGGAGGAGGTGGAGAAGAGGAGGAGGAGGAGGAGGAGGATGGGGGTAGTAAGGAGGGAGCTGGAGAAGGAAAAGAGGCTGTTGCTAAGGAGGATCCTCCTGTTACTAAGAGGCCCAGGATGCCGCCCACTCCCTATGGAGCCTGGGAACACATCAAGGTGGAAGAGAACCCCTAGTAAGAACACCTGTACTCTCTAACCCCTGACCTCGAACCTCTACTCTCTAACCCCTGATCTCTAACCCTAGTGAGTCAGTCTCCAGTCCTTACCTGACCTGTATCCATACCTGCTCTGACTCGGCCCTCTCTCTCTCCTGCAGTAAGAAGATAGACCTGCAGCTGCCCAAGGTGTTGGGAGGTCCAGCATCTGAAGGGGCCCTCAGCCGGCCCCCCCAACCCAAACCCCGGTTCAAGGAGCGCACCATCACCTCCCTGGGGGCCCTGGGGGCCCTGGGGGGCCCCGCCTCTTTCAAGAAGAGGAAGATGGAGAACGGGAAGTCACGGAGCCTTCGACAGCGAGACACGGATGACTGAGACAGATGTCTGTACAGATAAGGGACAGGAGGGGGACCACAAGAGGGGGGCCTGCAGGAGGGGGGCCTGCAGGAGGGGGGCCTGCAGGAGGGGGGCCTGCAGGAGGGGGGCCTGCAGGAGGGGGGCCTGATCACACAACCTCAAACCTAAGTCAGGAAGTAAGTGTCTGTGACCTGCTCACAAGTTACCTCGTTAATTCCAGATCTTGATTGGCAGAACAGGCCCCAGGTTCTACTGATCAGCTGGATGAAGGAGGTGACATTATCTGCATGCAGTGAAACCCTACAGGCTGTGAGATAGGAACCCTACAGGATTCGAGATAGGGTGAATCTACAACATTCACCAGTGAACAACAGGCAGAAAGATACCGATTTTCAAGCGTTTTTTAATTTTTCTTTTCAACCTGAATACTTAAATGTCTTTAGTGAGTTTGATGTAATGTTGTCTTACGAGGCGTCTGGTCACTCAGCGTGTTTGATATAGTTTGGAACTGATCCTTAATGGCCGTCGTGTTTTCTACATTGTGATTATGAGCGTCGCTGAATAAACTTCGCAGTGGCAGGTATATTCACGGTTCCTCAGATTGTTGTGTTGTTTATCAAGTCAACTATTTTCTGTTGTGTTTGAATCAGACACTTTTCATCACAAAGCTTTGGTTTTTATTATTACAGGATTATTTATATACAAATTACACAAGATATTCTTACATCATTTCAAAATACGTGTTACATCTTTGCATTTCTCTGGCTAGGCTAAGCTAGTTAGCCTCCTGTGTAGTGGGCCTGGGTTGGCAGCAGCTCTCCACCAGCTCCAGCAGGGCCTCCCTCTCTGCGTGCTGCAGCAGGTCTGAGATCAGCTCATCCAGGGCCTCTCCACCTCGCATGAACTCCTGCCAGACAGGAAACCCCATCAGAGGAGACATGACCCCACCCCTCCCCCTCACCAGGCAGGCCTGGTCCTACCTTGATGTCCCTGCTCTGATATCCTGAGCGGTGATCTGTCACACGATCCTGGCTGAAGTTGTAGGTTCTGATCCTTTCTGACTGGGAGCGTGAGCCCACCTGGTGGTCAGAGCAGGGAGAGTTAACAAGGTGGGGTAGGGTTAACAGGGTAGGGTTAACATGGTAGGGTAGGGTTAACAGGGTAGGGTTAACAGGGTAGGGTTAACAGGGTAGGTTAGGGTTGACAGGGTAGGGTTAACATGGTAGGGTAGGGTTAACAGGGTAGGGTTAACAGGGTAGGGTAGCGTTAACAGGGTAGGGTAGGGTTAACAGGGTAGGTTAGGGTTGACAGGGTAGGGTTAACATGGTAGGGTAGGGTTAACAGGGTAGGGTTAACAGGGTAGGGTTGACAGGGTAGGGTTAACATGGTAGGGTAGGGTTAACAGGGTAGGGTTAACAGGGTAGGGTTAACAGGGTAGTTTAGGGTTGACAGGGTAGGGTTAACATGGTAGGGTAGGGTTAACAGGGTAGGGTTAACAGGGTAGGGTAGCGTTAACAGGGTAGGGTAGGGTTAACAGGGTAGGTTAGGGTTAACAGGGTAGGGTTAACAGGGTAGGGTTAACAGGGTAGGGTAGGGTTAACAGGGTAGGGTAGGGTTGACAGGGTAGGGTAGGGTTAACAGGGTAGGGTAGGGTTGACAGGGTAGGGTAGGGTTGACAGGGTAGGGTAGGGTTAACAGGGTAGGGTAGGGTTGACAGGGTAGGGTTAAAAGGGTAGGGTAGGGTTAACAGGGTAGGGTTAACAGGGTAGGGTAGGGTTGACAGGGTAGGGTAGGGTTAACAGGGTAGGGTTAACAGGGTAGGGTAGGGTTGACAGGGTAGGGTAGGGTTGACAGGGTAGGGTAGGGTTGACAGGGTAGGGTAGGGTTAACAGGGTAGGGTAGGGTTAAAAGGGTAGGGTAGGGTTAACAGGGTAGGGTAGGGTTGACAGGGTAGGTTAGGATTAAAAGGGTAGGTTAGGGTTAACAGGGTAGGTTAGGATTAACAGGGTAGGTTAGGGTTAACAAAGAGAGATTATGTTGAAGGGAACATCCCCCAGCAGGTGGTGGTTGTGAGGAGATTTACCTGCTGCTTCCTGGCTGTATGCCTTTGCTCCGCCCCTTTATCCAGCATGCTCTGGTACAGCCGTGCCTGCAGCAGACGCATGGCCCTGCTGCGGTTGTGCAGCTGGGAGCGTGTCTGTTGGCACTCCACCGCCACACCTGAGGTCAGAGGTCAGGGGTCAGGACACATATAGCAACACTAGCTGCACAGGTACAGGGCCACCTGTAAGCTATGCAGATCAGCAGAGGTAGTTCTGTTGGAGATCATTCTAGGAACAGCTGACACACACACACACACACCTGTGGGCAGGTGAACGATGCGGACAGCGCTGTCTGTCGTGTTGACGCTCTGACCCCCGGGACCCTTCGACCGGAACGTGTCGATTCTCAGCTCCTTCGGGTCGATGACCACATCCAGCTGCGACACAGCATCGCCACGGCAACCAGGGATGGTAAGACTGTTAGGTACCATGTTGTCATGTGCAGGTTAAAAAGATGACATGCAGGGGAAACTATTTCCAGTGGTTTTAATATGAGATTCCCAAACGGGAAGTCCTACAGGAAGTCCTACAGGAAGTTCTACAGTAGCCTGGTTACCTCTCTGGGCTGCGGCAGCACGATGACAGTCATGGTTCCTGAGTGAATGCGCTGCATCCTGGAGGACAGACCCACCTCAGGGATCTTCTGGACACGGTGAGTCCCGGCCTCCAGCTTCAGACGCCTGAACACGCCCTCCCCCGCCACACGCACCGTAGCATGGTGCAGCCCACCTGCAGGGGGCGACAGAGCTGCAGCTGTCTAAACCAACCATAATATGTATATTCTGAGTATACCCATATTTATTATATTCTGTTGTTAATAACTGTTTTGCACTTCTGGTTGGATGCTAACTGTATTTCGTTGCCCTGGACTTGTACCTGTGTAATGACAATAAAGTTGAATCTAATCTAATCTAACCACCACACACACCGCAGCATGCTGGCTTTCCAACCAGACACACACAGATACACACCCACAGATACAGATACACACAGACACACACACAGATACAGACACACACACACAGATGTACCGTAGTCAGCAGATGTGTAGTTCAGAACATCAAACTCCCAGCAGTGGTATCTAGCGAGGCCCTCGTACATCTCAAACATCTCCTTTGTGAACTGCTGACAGATGTCTCCTGTGATGGAAGAGGGAGTCTGTTATATCTTATAGAGGACATTGTGGCTGTGACACAGGTGGAGGATTCAGATAGATAACTTCCCCCAGGTCCCCCCACCTCCTGTAGTCCCCCCCCAGGCCCCCGCCCACCTCCTGTGGTCCCCCCCCCAGGCCCCGCCCACCTCCTGTGGTCCTCCCTGACACCACTTCCAGCAGGGAGCTGCTGTCATCTAGAGGGTCTTTGGGGACCAGAGTCTGGATCAGCTGGAACATAATTCACAAGTCAGTCAGTAACAATCATCCAACAGACTTTCCCTCTGTGATCTACAGCTTTTCCTGCTGCTTTCTGCATGCAGGACTGGTGAGTTGCTGTCACATCCTGATGTAAACAGCAGGGAGTGTCAGCTGTCCTTACGTCTCGTTTGAGCGCGTGTATTCTCTGGGAGGTGAGCGCGTGCTCCTCTGTCAGGAGCGGGATCATCTCGCGCTCCTCTCCTCCGGCCCCGCGCGCACCTGCAAAAACACACCTGCTACGTCACTTCAGGAAGAAACAGCGAACAGCTCGTGCGATCACGAGACAGTCCTGTTCATAAGAGATCTGAGCCTCACGCTGCTTACTGTGCATCAGAGATGTCACCTCCTCCAGCTCCATCAGAGCTGTTACTGTGCTTCTGAACGCTTTTTCCACCGGAAGCAGTTCCGTGTGTCTGTCATTTAGGGTTTTCCTTTCAGAGTCACTTAAGAACGGGAACTGTAACTTCTTTATGATTTCTCCGTATTCCTCCACGAGCTGTCGTATGTATCTTTGAACGGATGCATTCTGGTATAAATCCTCTAAGCCGCCGTGACAGTATCTTCCAGGTGATATAGAGGACGGAACAGTGGAGACGTGAAGTGTGACCCCTGGACTGGCCCCGCGTGCAGCCGGCATCCCTCCTCTCGTGCACCGGGTTATACCGGATCTTAAGCGGCTGCACGAGGCGCACAAGCGAAGACATTTCGTTGCGAACATTTGGCGAAATATTCCCAATATTCCTGCTCTGTTACGGGAGATTATGGCCCAATATTAATGTGTGTTTACCCTCCTTGATCTGGTAACACGGTGCCATGCTGTCAAAAGCAGGAAGTGAAGGTCAACAGATTCGCTTTGAACTCTGGGAAATGTAGTGTTAATATAAGCATCTCGCGCCCTCGACAGGAGATAATCTGACCATTATTAATTTGTTATGAAAACACTTATATTGAGCGTTTTAATAGCTTATATCGTGTAGAAGTCACGATCTAAAGTGTAAATTAATATTGTTTTACGCACTTTTGTGGGTCCCTTTTCTTGTCGGTGTTGTACAAAACTCGTGAAGTGAAGAACGTTATATTAACGGCAGAACACCGTCCATCCACTAGGTGTCAGAGTTGCTGAACAGTTCAAATCCCAGGAGTCTAACTGGAAACAGGATGCTCTAAGAGTCAACAATCACAAGTGTCACACATTTATACAGTTTATAAAATATAAATCTAGCAGAAGGCTCTAAAAAGGAGGTGGGTCCTGGCAAAGCTGAGCTCTGTGCTGGACCATGAGTTATACCCCTGCCGGACTCACTGTCTGCTCTGGAGAGCAGTATACTGCTGTATTAAACTGCTGTATTATACTGCTTATACTGTATTATACTGCTTCTTAACTGTACTTTATATTTTAACCTGCTACTCTGTGTGCTGTACTGCTGTTGCAAACTGCAATATCCCCCCTGTGGGACAAATAAAGGATTTCTCATCTTAAAATAATTGTTGCTTGTTGGTATACAATTTCCTCTTGTGCTCACATGCACACACACGCACACATACCTACGCACACACACACAGAACAGAAAGTGCACTGCTTTACTGCACACAGACCAGAGCAGCACTTCATGGTGAGACCAGCATGATGGATCGTCTCTCTGCTCATCTTCTTTCTCTGCTGGTTCTGGTTCTTCAAGTCACTGTTTCAGCAGGTAAACCAGTAAAACCGCTTCACTTCATTTAGTTATGACACATGACTAGTTCACATGTGACTTCTCACATTCATGACTCACATGTACATTCTACTTTAGAATTTTGTATTGTTTAACTCAAGGATAACAAAAGTATTAAAAAAGAAAAGTTATTATTAATGCAGGAATACACTTTTTATGTCACTGATTTTTTGTTTGTATTTATTTGATGAAATGTTTGTTCTAGAAACATGATTCCAGCCCTGATGTTGGAACCCCTGCTAACTTCTGATTTAGCTACAAACAACATTTGAGACCTAAAATTATATTTATAAAGTCAATATTTTGGAGGGATCTTTAATATGTTATGTTAACACATCTGTATTGGAGAAAATAAGTGGAAAAAGATTGAACTTCTGACAGACTTTAATGACACTTGAAACATTTGTATTTTGTATTTTCTTTCAGGATGTGAGTTATCTGTTGTAGAAGGGACTGATCAATACATGTTACGCCTGCATGAGAAAACACTCAGCGACAAAACTGAAATAGAATGGAAACACAATTCAGAACTTATATTCAAAAGAAAGAACACGAAAATCACTCGAGGTAAAGCAGATGACATCACGGAAACTGGGGCTCTGGTTCTCAGACAGCTGACATTCAAACATGAAGGAACATACTATGGAGAGGTCTTCAGTGAGGAAGGTCAAAAGGAGATGAAGAAGACTGTTACACTGTGTGTGAGAGGTGAGAAGGAAGTAAACCTATAGACTGTTATGTGTTAGATATATAGACTGTTATGTGTTAGATATATAGACTGTTATGTGTTAGATATATTGACTGTTATGTGTTAGACCTATAGACTGTTATGTGTTAGACCTATAGACTGTTATGTGTTAGACCTATAGACTGTTTTGTGTTAGACCTATAGACTGTTGTGTGTTAGACATATAGACTGTTGTGTGTTAGACATATAGACTGTTGTGTGTTAGACATATAGACTGTTGTGTGTTAGACATATAGACTGTTAAGGTGTCCAAGTACACCTGTTAGCAGTATAATACCTAATTTCTTTGAGGTATGATGTCATTAGAACACATCCCATCACTCGCCTACATTTACTTGACTTGTGCCTTTGAACCCTTCGAGCAGCAGAAAACATCTAATTGAGAATCTGGAGCTTCTAACATGAATCTAACTTTTGTCTCTTCACAGCCAGAGTCCCCAAACCTACTGTGACGTTTAAATGTTCCGAAAAAGACGTTAGCTTTAACTGCTTGACTAACTTGACCAAGAAATCAGGCTTGAACTTCGCATGGAGACAAAACAAAGATATCATAAAGGGTGAAACTTCACCTACTCTGAAGATGGGAATGAAAAATCTGAGAAAAGACGCTGTGTTCAGCTGCACCGTCGATGACACGTTCAGCGACAAGACGAGCGACGGCATCAAGTCCACCTGTGACGTTATCCCAGGTAACACCTGAGTGTGAAGCACCTGACCTCCCCCTCCACACCTGGAGATCACCTGTCTGGACCAGGTCAACACAGGTCTCACCTGTATGCTGTGTGTGATCACTAACTTCGAAATACGACTGAGTGACTGAGTGAAATTGTTACAGTTACGGGTAACTGAAATAGTCTTTTAATGTGGTGGAATTCCTGCTGTCAGAATCTTCACCTTACCAAACAGAAGAGAAACTGAAGTAGATAATGTAGGGAGATAATGTAGAGGGTCAAGGGGCTGGACGGTGAGGGAATCGGGCTAGTAATCGGGCTAGTAATCAGTTCAAATCCTGGCCATGCAAACATTACATTGTGTCCTTGGGCAAGGCACTTCACCCTGCTTCCCTCAGGGGGGAATGTCCCTGTACTTGCTGTCAGACACTCTGGATAAGATGTAAATGTTAAAGGTAATAAGACTTCCCATGTTTCTCCTCTCAGACTCCAGTTCCAGCTGGACTCTGTTTGGACTTTCCTTCTGGATGACGGTGGTGGTCCTGGCTGGAGGAGGAGGACTGGTCCTGATCCTGATCATCATCACCGCCGTCTGCTGCTACCGCAGCCGCAGCAGGAGCAGGGAGGACGGTAAGGAACAGAAACACACACTCAGAACAGAAACACACACAGAACAGAAACACACACAGAACAGAAACACACACAGTACAGAAACACACAGAACAGAAACAAAAAAAATGAATCCAGCAGTGCTGTACTGAGAACTGTATTTCATCCTTGCCTTCTGCAGAGGAGGCTGAATTCAGACTGGCTCCTCTGACCCAGCCTCAGCCCCAGCCCTGCCACAAGGACCCAGCACACAGACACAAACACCCCCAGGATGCCAGGCAGCCATTTCCCTGTACAGGAGCACCTCTTCAGGCCACAGCTCAACCCAGAGCCCAGGTCCGGGCGAGGCCTGTTCTGTCCCCACAGGACGAAGAGGACACCCCCCCGCCGCTGCCCCACCCCCGGAGATCAGCCCCCCGGTCAATCCACCACTGAGCAGCTCCACCCAACACCCCCGTCCCCCCAGCACCCCCATCTCCCCAGCAGGTAGAGAGAGAAGGAGGAGGAGGAGAGGAGGTGAGGAGGAGCCGGGGAGGATGAGGAGGAGGTGAGGAGGATTAGGGGAGGAGGAGCAGAGGAGGGTTTAGAATACAAGCACAGAGGTCAGGCAGTGCCTCCTGTAGCTGCAAGCTACAGACAACCACATCTGACATGTTATTAGAGCCTGTTTTAGAAATTACATTTAGTCACTTATCAGACGCTCTTATCCAGAGCGACTTACAGCAAGTACAGGAACATTCCCCTTAAGGGAAGTAGGGTGAAGTGGCTTGCCCTGGTACACAATGTCCTGTTGGCACAGCCGGGTTTGAACCGGTAACTTTCTTCTTACTAGCCCGACTCCCTAACCGCTTAGCCAGTCTGACTTCCTGATGGCTTGTTGCTTTGATTGAAAGTATTTTAACTGTCGTTCTGGTGACAGAAGTGATTTATGTTTTGACACTTTGGTCAGTATTGTGGACGTTCTGAAACTTTGTTGAGGATGTGAGAGAAAGAAAGAAGTACATTTCCTTTGAAAATGTTTTTATGTAACCCTCTAACGGTTGTTTGGAACAATATTAAATAAAAAGATACTCAGTCATAAATCAAATCCACAAAACATGGTGCCAACTCCTCCTTTACAATGTATTAGAAACTAAAAGATATTTAATTAAATGAAGACTGGAAAAAACTTTGAGATCCAACTGTAAAATCATCTGCAGTTCATGGTAAAGAACACACACCTCAAACTCTCACCTCCATACACAAACGTGCAGAGCTGCATTTCACCTTCCTGCCAAGGACTGTGGTTTAGCTCAACAATAAAAGAGGTTAAGTGGAATAGAAACACACAGTTCAACACACAGTTCTGTGTATTTGACAGGATGTGTGTTTTAATGTATCACTGTGTGTAGGATTTCAGAATTCGTTCTTATTCGCCATGCAAGTTACACAAACACGGAATTAACTTTGGCAGGATGGAGCAAACACATAGAATCAAAATAAGGATCAAATAACAGAATAAATAACAATAGGTTTCCTCCTGACGGAGGAATCCTAAATATGTTTGGTTTCCAGACGCTTTAGTTCAAGCATGTTTGTAGCTTAACCACTAGATGGTGTTTAGATCCAGGTTGCATGGTGTGTAGCTGTGTTTGTAGCTGTGTGTGTAGCATGGTGTGTGTAGCTGTGTGTGTAGCTGTGTGTAGCTGTGTGTGTAGCCTGGTGTGTAGCTGTGTGTGTAGCTGTGTGTGTAGCCTGGTGTGTAGCTGTGTGTGTAGCTGTGTGTAGCATGGTGTGTGTAGCTGTGTGTGTAGCTGTGTGTGTAGCCTGGTGTGTAGCTGTGTGTGTAGCCTGGTGTGTGTAGCTGTGTGTGTAGCTGTGTGTGCAGCCTGATGTGTAGCTGTGTGTGTAGCTGTGTGTGTAGCTGTGTGTGTAGCCTGGTGTGTAGCTGTGTGTGTAGCTGTGTGTGTAGCTGTGTGTATAGCCTGGTGTGTAGCTGTGTGTGTAGCTGTGTGTGTAGCTGTGTGTGTAGCTGTGTGTATAGCCTGGTGTGTAGCTGTGTGTGTAGCCTGGTGTGTAGCTGTGTGTGTAGCATGGTGTGTGTATCATGGTGTGTGTAGCTGTGTGTGTAGCATGAAGCATCTGAATGGAAACATGAGCTAATCAAAGATAACACACTTCCAGACCCTCTAGGAGTCTAGATTGAAGCTCTGCATCGTTAAACAGAACGATCCAGGAGGAATTCCACAACAGAACAATTACAAGTAAATCCAGAAGGAAACCTCATTATTTCATAAATATGAACCAGTGTTTTCAGAGTCGTCCTCCACCATCTAGCTGGAACAGTTTTGGAATTACATTGTATTAGTAACTTGCAGTCACATTGACTTTGCACTCAGAATCCTACCTCATGGTAATGTGATATGAATTTTATATCATGGTAATGTGATATGAATCCTATCATGATAATGTAAAAAGGTTTCTTACGGATGTAAACCTGCTTAATTTGATGTGCAGGAAAGAAATTCTGTGAGTAGCACAGTAACACCTTCTGGACACCAGCCATCTCTGTTCCCTGAACCCTAACCCCCACCCCCCTAACACACAAACACACACACACACACACACACACACACACACACGCACACACAGGGTAAAAATAGGATTTCTAAAAGCTGCCCCCTGGATTAAGTAACCTAAGTTACCTTTGAACCCTACTGAACCCTAACCCTACCCCTGGCAGAACCTACTAACATTTCCTCCCATTCCTTCACTTCCCTGATAACATGACTGTCTAAATGTTGGAGACACACCTAGTCTCCAGTACACTGGATTACACTGACAGTATACTGCATTACACGAGTGTCTCACAGTATAGTATATAACATTAAGTACTAAATATTGCACCACAATTAGTACCACAAACTGAAAATCATCTTTTACATGAAGTCCATTCCTGGTTTTGTCTGACCACTGGAAGACCTTCACAGCTGTTCACCCCTCCTCCATCACCCCTCCTCCATCAACCCCTAAACTTCCCCAGATCCTCCTCTACATCTCGGCCACTCCTCCTCCCACTCTCTCAGAACAGACTAAACCTTAACAAGTGCAGGAGGAATCATGCCAACATGCAGGATCTGAACCTTCTGATCTCGGACATCTGACCCTTCATCAGCACGGGTTTCTAACTCGGATCATCGTTAACTCGGACCCAAAGCGGACTTTCTTTATCCCGGGTTAGATTCGAGTGACAAAGGATTCTTATCCCGGCAGATCTGAAGACATGGAGAGTCTCTCTTTCATCGCTCTGATTATATTTGTATCTCTTGGTAAGTGAGACAGCAACATTTAAACACTCGGCATTATTGAACAGATCATTTTTACTACAGTTTACATTGACATGAAAGTAAAGGCTATTTTGGGGAGCGATATTGGGGATATTTGAATCAGAACAGTCATTTAGATCGGCTGAAGGTTCATTTCACCTTTGAAACATTGAAGCGACTCTGGATTATTAAACATTTGGTTCTAAACCTTCTGAATTTGTGGAAATGGAAGATCCACATGTTTAACTTCCTCCTTCAGTGTTACTGTTAGTACAGGTGAGCTGTCATGGGCGTGGGAATATTTCCCTTTGGATCTGTGTATGACAATGTGGGACTTTCTCTCTCTCGCTCTCTCTCTCTCTCTCTCGCTCTCTCTCTCTCTCTCTCTCTCTCTCTTTCTCCCCCTCTCTCTCCCCCCCCTCTCTTTCTCTCTCCCTTCTCTCTCTCTCCCTCTCTCTCTGTCTGTCTCTCTCTCCCTCTCTCCCCCTCTCTCCGTCTCTCTCTCCCTCTCTCCCCCTATCTCTCTTTCTCTCTCCCCCTCTCCCCCCCTCTCTCTCTGTGTCTCTCCCCCTCTCTCTCCCCCTCCCCCTCCCCCTCCCCCTCTCCCTCCCCTCCCCCGGGGCTTGTTTGAACCATCCTGGGTCTAGTCACTATCCCAGTCCTTCTCCCCAGTTTAATCACGGCCAATCTTTGGTCGTTAATGAATGGCCACTACTAGTGATAATTGCTTGCCAAGTGGGCGAACACCCACTAAGTGAAACGAAAATTATTTGGAAAGATTAAGATGAACAGATGTGACATCAGTCCAGTTAATTTCGTTGTCTTCTCCTAACAGTTTAATTGTCAGATATGGAGGCTTTATTCATCCCAGTGATTAGTCTGGGGAATTAAAATAATAGGCTCCAGATCTTTATGGCTCCATCATGTATTGGGATGTAATCAGCCAGCCTTGTTCTAATGTAGCGTCCCGTTGTCGCTTAACGACTCTACCTCACACAGATCAAAGCACAGGAGAAAGAGGATGCATGTTTATCAGTTTATAACTCCTTCTCTGTGCTACATTAAACGCTTCCATTTGGGGGATGGGGGATGAGGAGGTGGGAGAGTCTAAATGAGAGTGATGTTGGGTGATGAAAGGAATGCTGTCACAAGCATGTGAGGGTGAGGGAGCTTCCTGACATGGTGAGCTGCAGCTCAGCACTGAGCCATGTCAGGGAGAGACCACTTTCTAGGAGAGACCACGTCTCTGCAAGTCCTGCTGACCGTCCCAGAGGAACTCACCGTTCTGGAGCATCAGATACCTGGAGAAGGCCTGGCTCTCCAGACTAGGCCTCTGCTAGCATGTCCTGTCCTCTGCTAGCATGTCCTGTCCTCTGCTAGCATGTCCTGTCCTCTGCTAGCATGTCCTGTCCTCTGCTAGCATGTCCTGTCCTCTGCTAGCAAGTCCTGTCCTCTGCTAGCATGTCCTGTCCTCTGCTAGCCTGTCCTGTCCTCTGCTAGCATGTCCTGTCCTCTGCTAGCATGTCCTGTCCTCTGCTAGCATGTCCTGTCCTCTGCTAGCATGGCCTGTCCTCTGCTAGCATGTCCTGTCCTCTGCTAGCATGTCCTGTCCTCTGCTAGCATGGCCTGTCCTCTGCTAGCATGTCCTGTCCTCTGCTAGCATGTCCTGTCCTCTGTTAGCGGTGGAGGCTGGCTGTGGAGGCTAGCTGTGGAGGCTGGCTGTGGAGGCTAGCTGTGGAGGCTGGCTGTGGAGGCTAGCTGTGGAGGCTGGCTGTGGAGGCTGGCTGTGGAGGCTGGCTGTGGAGGCTAGCTGTGGAGGCTGGCTGTGGAGGCTAGCTGTGGAGGCTGGCTGTGGAGACTGGCTGTGGAGGCTGGCTGTGGCATGTGGCCAGTGGCACTAGCTCTCATCTGTCTCCTGCCAACTGATGTGGAGGATGGGGTGATTAGGTGTGTGTGTGTCATGTGTGTGTGTGTGTTAGTTTTAGCATGGTGGCCACAGCTGGTGTGTTCTGCCTATCCATTCTTGTTCAAGCAAGCCTTTTGCAGTGAGGGAGAGAGTGTGTGTGTGTGCTGGAGCTTGTTGTTCTGCCTGTTCCTCTGCTTGTCCTAACAGGTTCCATTTCAGAGAACAGACCCTCCAGAGAGGTTATTCTATCATGTAGAACTCTAGTGTTCTAGTGAGTTCTATCTCTGTTCTGTTGAGTTCTCTCTGTTTCTAGCGTGTTCTTTCTCTCTCTACTGCCGTGTCCCCTGGTCCCCCAGGTAAACCCTGTGGTGTCCTGTCCCCCTGCAGGTGTGTGTGGGGCTCGGCAGGTATCCGTGTCCAGCGCCCCCCTTATCCGTGTTGAGGGCCAGCCTGCAGACATCCGCTGTGATGTCACTGAGTACGAGGGGCCCAGAGAGCAGGAGTTTGAGTGGGACGTGAAGAAGGGGGAGGCAGGGTCAGTTCAGGTCATCTCCACCTTTGACCGGGATTACTCGGACGCGTCGCTAAGGGAACGCATCGCCAGCGGCCAGGTGTCCTTGGCAAGGCTGCAGGACAACGCGGTGGAGTTGAAGATACAGAAACTGATGTCATCGGACAGCGGCACCTACATCTGCAAAACCCCGAGCACAGACTCCACCTACAGTGGCACCTACGAGGCAGAGGTCCAGCTCACAGGTAGGGGGTGTGTGTAAGAGTGGGCGTGTCTTGGGGGGGATGGGGGGGGGGGCGTGTCCTGTATACAGGTGTGTGCTGACTAATCTCTTCTGACGTACTGTCAGGGTGTGTCAACAGTTCAGTTTCCAGGGATTTTGTGCTTTTTACACTGACAGACTTCAGGAGTCAGTTCCCTTGTTGACATGATGAGACAGGCAGAGTGAGCTGGACTGCTGCTCACCTTTCTAACACAGTGATGCGTTCCTGGGGGCTTTGTAACAGTTTAAGTGTAGTAAACTGGTAATAAAACTCCTCCCCCACTGGTAAATAAAACACGTTGTTACAGATTAGATTAACAGCTTCCACAGAAATGGCAAGAATAGTTTTGGAGGAGGAAGAGAGCGATAGACCCTGGGATAGAGGAAGGGAGGGAGGGAGGGACGCTGGGATAGAGGAAGGAAGATGAGGCACATTTCTTTTGCGTTTATGAAACCAGAGTGAAAGAAGGAGAGAGGGAGGGAGGGAGGAACGGAGGGAGGAACGGAGGGAGGGAGGGCTGCTCAGGGACAGAACAGAAGATGTAATGTTAGTTAGTCTGTGTGGCTTCAGGCGTGCGCTGGTTCTGTCTGACAGAGAGGAGGAGGAGGAGGAGGAGGGCCACCCTGTAGCAGCTCACATGAAAACACCACAGGATCAACACAACTTCCTGTTTGTGTGACAGCGTTGATGTGTGTGTGTACTTGTGTCCTGGATATGTGTGTGTGTGTGTGTTAACCAGGTCTCTCTCTCTCTCTCTGCAGTGATCCCTGCCACTCTCCAGGTGTCCCCGAGGTCGGCCCCGCCTATCGTCCCCGAGGGCGGGTCCATCCCGCTGTCGTGCAACATCACTCGCCAGCTCACGCACCCCACCTACCTGTCCGTCACTTGGTTGCTACAGAGAGCAGGCGGCTCATTGGAGGAGATTCTGACCTTTGGCCCTGGGGGAGGAGTCGCCACACCGGTCAAATACGCTCAACGGTACTCAGATGGAGGAATTCGATTGGTTCCCCGTGGGGAGGGGGTGTTTGGATTGGTGGTTTCCGGGGTGACGGCGTTGGATGCAGGACTGTACGTGTGCGTGGGGAGAGAGTGGACTACAGAGCAGGGGAAATGGAAGAACATTCTGGAGAAGAGAGGAGAGCTGGGATCTGTGAGCATCACTCCCACTGGTGAGACAGGGGGCCCGGGGGAGGGGGGGACCGGGTGGACCGGGGCCGGGCTGGGGGCTGGGTAGGGGATTGTTGAATGGATGCTGGCTGGAGTAGTTTCTTTGTGGTGTAAGTGATTCTACCATGACAACACTGTGTGCCTACTGGAGAAGATCTGTACCTCGAGCTGTATGTTAGCTCTGTCTGCCCTGCTCAGGACCCTCAAACAAGCACCAGGAGCACACACACACACACTCTCACACACACATACACTCTCACAGGTTGAGTGTGGTTGTTATGCTGTTGCTGGGGACCCTCTTAGTTACCATATCCAGAGAGAGGGAATGAAAGAGGGAGCGAGGAAGAGCGAGAGAGAGAAGAAAAGAGACAGGGAGTTATAACTGGGGCCCCTGGAAGTGTCTGAGTGCAGCGTAGCCAAGAGGAGCCCTTATTGACACAGACACTCGAGCAAAGAGGATTGGAGACGTCCAACAGGGACATTTGCCATGGTTTTCTTTTGCAAACATGCAGGTATTAATAGTCACACACACACATGCTGTCTAATCATGATGAGAAATCCAATCTAGAGTTGTTCCTCTGGTGAATAGAATGTATGTAGGCCTTTTTCACCATCTCACTCTTTCTCTTCCTCCCTATGTCTCTATCTCTGTCTCTCACACACTCTCTGTCTCTCGCTCTCACACACGCTCTTGCTCTCTCTCTCACACACACACTCGCTTTCTCTCTCTCTCACACACACACGCTCTCTCTCTCACACACACGCTCGCCTTTCTCTCTCACACACACACGCTTGTCTTTTGGGGATCTCAGATTTGCTAGAAAGCCGTCTTGTATTGACACTCCTTCTGAGCCCAGATGAATGTGTGATGTATCGCTCAGCTTCCCTGTTCAGCCTGACATCACACAGCGTGAACGGGAGCTTACACAAGAACGAGCAACAACTCTCCTCCAATCACAGCGTCTGACGTCTCTCTCTCTCCCTCTTCCAGCCCAGTCCCTGTCAGTGTCCGCCCTCTCCGACACCACCCTCAACGTGGACGACACGCTGACCCTGTCCTGCATGGTGACCTCTGACCCCCTGAGCCGCTTGGCGCTGGAGGTGTCGTGGCTGGTGGACGGGCGCAGCGTGGCCAGCCTGTCCCGAGATGGCGTGCTGGCCAACGGCTCCACCCTGGTGGGGCTGCAGCGGAGCCGGCCAGGGGAGTTCACCCTGGTGGTGAGGGGTGTGGCAGGCTCAGATGCTGGGCTGTACTCCTGCAAGGTGAGGGCCTGGAGCCGGAGTGGGGAGGACGGGGCCTGGTACCAAGCTGCAGAGATGACATCCAACCCTGTCAAGGTCCAGGTGGCTCAGATAGGTGAGTGTCTGGGATCTGGGAGGGTCTGGGATGAAGACAGGTCTGGGAGTGAGGCAGGTCTGGTAGGGTCTGGGAGGGTCTGGGAGGAAGGGAGGTCTGGGAGGAAGGGAGGTCTGGGAGGAAGACAGGTCTGGGAGTGAGGCAGGTGTGGGAGGGTCTGGGAGGAAGGGAGGTCTGGGAGGAAGGGAGGTCTGGGAGGAAGACAGGTCTGGGAGTGAGGCAGGTCTGGGAGGGTCTGGGAGGAAGGGAGGTCTGGGAGGAAGACAGGTCTGGGAGTGAGGCAGGTCTGGGAGAAAGGGAGGTCTGGGAGGAAGACAGGTCTGGGAGTGAGGCAGGTCTGGGAGGAAGGGAGGTCTGGGAGGAAGGGAGGTCTGGGAGGAAGACGGGTCTGGAAGGGTCTGGGAGGTCTGGGAGGAAGGTAGGTCTGGGAGGGTCTGGGAGTTGCTGGTTGTAAGAGCTGTGGTGTCTTGCACACTCACACACACTCTCTCTCACACGCACACACACACACACACAGACACACTTCATCGTCATGTCAGTGGGTGGTCTACACAGAGAAGTGTCTACTATAACTCACCTGATGTAAACAAACTGTTTTAAACAGACGTTAAACTGCACAGGATAGTCAACATCTCTGTAGAGTATAACATCGTTTTTAAGAGACAGCTTAGTGGATCAGATGGACTTCAAGAGATGTGGTTCTCTTGTGGTTCTGTAGCCGACATAAACTTCTCAACTGTCGTCTGTCGGCGGCTGAGCCCTACTGGGAGGAGGGGGAGGGGTGGGGGGGGTCAGTCTTGGGTTACTCACAGACATTTCTGATGGGTGTTTACACACACACACAGTATGTCAGCATGAGCCCACGGTGCTGTGAGAGTCAGGACTCACCACCCAGAGTCCCAGGGACACAAGCCACATTTAGATGGAAATGTCAGCCTGGCTCCTGTTAGCGTAGCCTGGCTCCTGTGTTAGTGCTAGCCTGGCTCTTGTTAGCGCTAGCCTGGCTCCTGTGTTAGTGATAGCCTGGCTCCTGTGTTAGTGCTAGCCTGGCTCCTGTGTTAGTGCTAGCCTGGCTCCTGTGTTAGCGCTAGCCTGGCTCCTGTGTTAGCGCTAGCCTGGCCCCTGTGTTAGCACTATCCTGGCTCTTGTGTTGTGGTTTGGGGGTGAGGTTAACCCGAAGGCAGGTGTTGGTCTGAAATTAAGTGTATCTTTGTCATGTTCAACATGGATGTTAGGAAACCACAAGGCCTTTATCCTTTATCTCACTCTGTCTCCCTCTCTCTTGCTACTCTTGCTGTTTTTCTCTCGCTTCCCCTAACACTTTTAGCCGTGCAATAGAAGGATGTTGCCTCAAGTCTGAAGTGTAGGAGTCCCACCCCCCCACCCCCCACCCCCCACCCCCCTACCCCCCTACCCCCCTGGCAAACACACAGCAACTCCTGACATGGGGAGGAGGGGATGGGAAGCTGTTCTGTGGAGAGGGGGGAGGGGGGGAGGTGGATGGGAGACAGTTCTGTGTGTGTGTTCATCCTGCAGGGCAGTGCCCTGAGGAGCAATGCTGCGTGGGAGAGGAACCAACTCAAGGCCACACATCAATGGAAAAGGAAATAAGACTGCACACACACACACACACACTGCACACACACACTGCACACACACACTGCATACACACACTGCACACACACACTGCATACACACAAACACTTTCCCTCTCACATACACACACCATTCATTGTCAAGACTGAATCCCATTGGACCCAAACTTGGCCAAGACAGAGGAGGACCTCTGTCATGCTTACACACACACACACACATGCACGCGCGCACACACACACACACACACACAAAGCTGGACAAAATTCTACTAGTGCAACCTGTATATTTAAATGGATGCTAGTTCTTCTAAGTGTGCTTTCTTTCTCAGTTCCTGTCTCTGATCAAACAGAATAGTTGATTAACCTTGTTAGTTTGCCACGACTACAATTAGCTGTCTTGTAATAGGATCCAACCCGTTAATCTAGCTAGGCCAACGTTAGCTGCTGGAAAACAGACTGTAGCTATACAACCCCTAGCAAAAAGTATGGAATCACCAGTCTTGGGCGAACACTCACTCAGACATTTTATTCTGTAGATAAAACTCAGATCACAAACATGAAACAATCGTAAGGTCATTCCAAAGTGCAACATCTTGGCATTCAGAAACACTCAAAGAAATGAAGAAAAAACATTGCAATGGTCAGTAAATGTCACTTTTATAGAGCAAGTGCAGGGAAATAAATATGGAATCACTCAATTCTGAGGATTTTTTGGGGAATCACTCCATTTTGAGTAGAAAATAAGGACACACCCAGTCAATTTCCTTTCCTTATTAAGGCACCTGCCTCAGATTAGATCTGCTCGTTAGCAGTTAAAAACAGTGCAGTTATCACACCTTGGAGGGTTGCTGGACCAAGTGGATTGGCATCACTCATGGCTCCAACAAGAGCTCCCCTACTCTTCACCTCCTAATCTAATTTACTCTCATTTATCTGAGGGATAAAATATGGAATCTGCCTGTTTGTTTCTTGTGGAAAAACAACAGAAATCCAACTTGAGAAGCTGTTAGTTTCTGAATTTTGCGGTTTTCAATGAACGGGAACTGCAGCACGTGTGAGGCGGGAAATAGTTTGATCAATCATAATAGCTGTTTCTGTAGCGCTGAATGTGTCTGTCTTTCCTGGGTCATTAAGCTCTGACACAGGACAAGTTCTGCAGTTCACTGCTTCACACGTTAGCATGCTAGCCTGCTTCACACCTTAGCATGCTAGCCTGCTTCACACGTTAGCATGCTAGCCTGATTCACACCTTAGCATGCTAGCCTGCTTCACACGTTAGCATGCTAGCCTGCTTCACACCTTAGCATGCTAGCCTGCTTCACACGTTAGCATGCTAGCCTGATTCACACCTTAGCATGCTAGCCTGCTTCACACGTTAGCATGCTAGCCTGCTTCACACCTTAGCATGCTAGCCTGCTTCACACGTTAGCATGCTAGCCTGATTCACACATTACCATGCTATCTTGAAAACATTAATGAAGTGAGAGCGTGAGAGAAGAAAGTTTAGGTGAGGAGATTAGGGTGGAGAACAAGCAAAAGAATGTTCTAAATCTACTGGTCATACATATCTTTCTCACTTTAGTCATTTACACAACACCCACAGACCCGCACACGCACACACCCACACACATACACAAACACAAACCCACACTCATCTGAAACCAGAGACCAAGGCTGAGGTCTGGCTGCAAAGCTTTGGCTCTGAACTAGTTCCCCCTCTCTAACCCTCAGCCTTCTCTCTGGACAGAACACCTGCTGTGCTTCGTTCAAGTGATTAGATCTCAACATTTTTGGGTTTAACTACTGTGTGTGTGTGTGTGTGTGTGTGTGTGTGTGTGTGTGTGTGTGTGTGTGTGTGTGTGTGTGTGTGTGTGTGTGTGTGTGTGTGTGTGTGTGTGTGTGTGTGTGTGTGTGTGTGTGCGTGTGTGCGTGGCTGGTGTGTGTGTGTGTGTATGCGTTTGTTACATTTTAACACCATTCACACAAGGAGTTTTATGTTTAGTCATTTAGTTATTTAGCAGACGTTCTTATCCAGGGCAACATACAGCAAGTACAGGGACATTCCCCTGGTTAGGTGATAACAAACTGTATGAGAATGAAAAACCAGACATGGAAGTATTATCAAGATCAACCAGTACCCAAGAGAGAGAGGGAGAGAGGGAGGAGGGGGAGGCATTGTGAGGGAGAGAGTGAACGTAAGAGTGAATGAGCAAGATGGGAGGGAGAGAATGTGAGAGAGAGGGAATGTGAGAGAAAGAGAGAGAGAGAGAGAGAGAGAGAGTGTATACAAGCGATAGGAGAGAGTGAATGTGAGAGAGAGTGAGTGAGGTGGGGTTAGAGAAAGTCATGTTTAGTGCAGGTAACCAATGTCGTTCATGTTATTTCCATGGCAGCATGCCAAACCACATGCAGCGAGAGCACAGCGTTGCTCAACTGTTAAATTCCAGACCTTGTGTCACACCATTGTACGTTTTTCAGGAAGCGCAGGACTTGTTTACTGGTTCCAGGTCAGAGTCCAACACATGTTCTTCATCCCAGCAGAGAAGGGCTGGGTCATGCTTATGCAGGTCTCTCTCTCTCTCTCTCTCTCTCTCTCTCTCTCTCTCTCTCTCTCTCTCTCTCTCTCTCTCTCTCTCTCTCTCTCTCTCTCTCTCTCTCTCTCTCTCTCTCTCTCTCTCTCTCTCTCTCTCTCTCTCTCTCTCTCTTTGTCTCAGATAAGCTTTGTGTTTGCTGCCTTAGTGGTTTGACTCTCCACCCACCTGCTGTTAGTTCTTATCGTTGCCATCTCACGCTGGCGTACTCATCTGTGTACCTACAAATAGACAGGAACAGTCAGCTGCAGTCTTGAAGTGCTCATTCGTAGTATTGACACCTGTTTTCAACGCCCAGATGGTGCCTGATCAGTGTTGACCGTTGAATCCCTTCCCTGCAGTGTGTCTTATTTGAAAGTCATTTACACACAAGTCTTATCAATGAGTCACTTCCAAACGAGTCTCATCAATGAGTCACTTCCAAATGAGTTTTATTTGAGAGTTACCTTGAAACGAGTCTTATCGATGAGTCATTTCTAAACATGTCTTATCCGTGGGTCAGATGGCTCAATGGTTAAGGCGTTGGCCTCATGATCGGAAGGTTGTGAGATCGAGCCCCGGCTGTGGCTTTATGATGTTGTGTCCTTGGGCAAGGCACTTCACCTTAACTTGCCTCAGGGAAAATGTCCCTGTACTTACTGTAAGTTGCTTTGGATAAAAGCGTCTGATAAATGTAAATGTAAACAATTTGACTTACCTTCAAATTAGTTTTACGGCTCCAACTGAGGTGAAACTGAAACCAGTTTTTATCAGAGTTTCTGACCCCTCGAGACCTGTCACAGTTCTAGAGTCATTTTTCTGTTTCCAACAATAGCAGAGTGGTTGATGAATCCAGGCCCCACCCTCATCCCTCTGGATGAGTCCCAGCCCCACCCTCATCCCTCTCTGGATGAGTCCCAGCCCCACCCTCATCCCTCTCTGGATGAGTATCAACCCCACCCTCACCCCTCTCTGGATGAGTCCCAGCCCCACCTTCATCCCTCTCTGGGTGAGTCCCAGCCCCATCCTCATCCCTTTGGATGAGTCCCAGCCCCACCTGCATCCCTCTCTGGATGAGTCCCAGCCCCATCCTCATCCCTTTGGATGAGTCCCATCCCCACCCTCATCCCTCTGGATGAGTCCCAGCCCCACCTGCATCCCTCTCTGAAAGAGACCCAGCCCCACCCTCATCCCTCTGGATGAGTCCCAGCCCCACCCTCATCCCTCTGAATGAGTCCCAGCCCCACCTGCATCCCTCTCTGGATGAGTCCCAGCCCCACCCTCATCCCTCTCTGGATGAGACCTGGCCGTGTGCCGACCTCTGGTGATGCCTCTGCTTGGTTCCTCTGCAGTTCCACCAGATCTTATCCTCAGAACCGCCCAGACCTGCTCTGCTCTGACCAAGCTAGACGCTACTCAGCTAGCAGACACTTTCACATGAAGCGACACACAAATAGAGCGAGAGTATAAAGTTCTGCCCTAAAATCAAGGATTAGAAGCATTTAGCCGATGGAGTCAAGGGAAGATCTGGATTTACAGACACAGCTGACCTCAGATCAGTGGTTGTTCTACGGGCTGGACTGTACCCGTGCATGTTGGCAGAGGAAACTGAACCTAGATCAGTTCAGTCTGATATGTGAGTGCTGTTTCCATATCGTCACTCCACCCTGCTTCCAAGGTGAGAGAGACAGGTGACCTTTGACCTCATCGATAACCCTCACATCCAGCTCCTCTACAGCAGCCTGTCTTTAAATCTCTAGCAGGATTTTATCTCGTAGCTTTTGTGCGTCTCTACTGAAGAAGGCTGGAGTCTTCACACGGCGTGGGAGTGTGTGCCTGTGTTCTATTTTTGAACCAACTGTGTGTGTGTGTGTGTGTGTGTGTGTGCGCGCGGTGCATGTGTGCGTCAGAATGAGAGACAGAGATAGAGAGAGCGAGAGGAAAGCAGGGGGTTGTGAGAAGGATATGGGCACATGGGTAATTGGCAGGGACCCTCTCTTCACAAAGGAAGTGGGGAGGATTTGCACAAACGACGCTGTGTGTGTGTGTGTGTGTGTGTGTGTGCGTGTGTTTGAAGGCATAGATAAGGGGGGGGGGGGGGTTGTGCAGCAGATGGTGACAGTGCATGATTCAAGCTCTGTGACGTCCAGATAACATTATGCAAAGCCATCCTTCAACACACATACACACACAGATGGCCCCAACAAAAGGCATGTGTGTGTGTGTGTGTGTAAATCCTCGGTCAAATGAAGCAGGAAAAGCCGGTCTGTGGGCGTGGCAGGGCCTGCTGGACCTCAGCAGGGATCACACACACCTCCACACACACACACACACCTCCACACCTCAGTTAACACTGTCACACTCTACGTGTGAGTGAGGAGGGGGGGTGTCATGCTGCAGCCAGTTCACATGCTTCTACACTGAACACGCATCACTGCCCTGCTTCTGTACATCCAGAACCTTTTATACAACATATTCTAACTTTCCCCTGAAGGTCTTTTGTACGTGTTGTGGTTTGATGGGTAAAGATCTGCATGTTCCTACAGGAAGGTTCTACAGGAAGGTTCTACATGGTTTCATACCTTGGTGTTGTTCTGTGTTCCTGCTTCCTGGTACATGATGTCATCCCTTCTCTGACATCATCATCAACTCTTTCCTGCAGAGCCTAACTTCTCGGTGACCTCTGACCTCGTGCGGACCCCCCAAGCTGCAGGTGACCCCACAGAGCTGGCGTGTCACGTGACCAACATCACCCATCTTCCCGCCGCGGGAAGGCTGGGCGTGGCCTGGGAGTACAGTCCACTTCCTGGTCCTCCCGGAGACCGCCCGGCAACTGCTCAGACAGCGCAGCTGATTGGCTCTCTGGACGCCCAGGGTAACCTGCAGACAGGACAGCTGTATGGAGGCAGGGTGGAGTCTGGTGGGATCTCTCTGACCAGAGTCAAACCTAACACATTCATGCTGCGCTTCCTCCACACACAAGTAAGTAAGTGTGTGTATGTGGTAAGAGACTGAAGGAGTTGTTTGTGTGTATGTGTGTGTGTGTGTGCGCATTCGGGGGTGAGTGTGTGGTTGAGGCTGAAGGTGTGAAATATGGAGGTGTGATTCACTCTCAGGACTTTCCCAGCATCATACTTGCGTGTGTGTGTCCCTCCACCCCTCTCTCTGCTCCTCAGGAAGCAGACATGGGCTCATACTCCTGCTCAGTGTCTGCCTGGACTCCAGCTCGTCAGGGAGGGATGGAGCGAGCAGCTGAAGTCACCACGGCCCCTGTCACCGTGCGCTGGGAGTCCAAACGTTAGTGTCTGTCTGCCTGTCTGTCTGTCTGTCTGTCTGTCTGCCTGTCTGTCAATGTGTTTCAGTGTTTCGTGTAACTGGGGATGTTTATATTCTAACAATACAATTAATCAGTCCTATGACCATGAACTTACACACACACATGCATGCACACACACACACAAACTGTCAACACGTCAGTGATGGTATCTACAGGAAGACATGACTCATTATTTTCACAGCTTGGTTCTTATTGACATCCTTCAAGAAGTCACACACACAAGGGGAACTGGTTTTCACCCACAAGAAAACAAACACACACTCGTGCATACACACACACACACACACACACTCACACACACACATACCTATACAGACTGATGTGCAGACCAGCCGTGGTCTGTTGACTGTGTGTGGTCTGTTGACTGTGTGTGGTCTGTTGCAGGCCCGGTGCTGAGCGTCGTTGCACGGACAGAGCGCGAGGCATCAGTGGGAGGAGCCTCGTTCCAGATGCGCTGCAGCGTGGCGGTAGAACATCTGCAGGAACCAGGGTTCTCCGTGCTGGTCCAGACCCAGGAGAACCTGGAAGGAGCCCCCAGGACGGTGGTGTCCCTCAGCCCTGACGCTGTGCTGCACCACGGGGGCATCACCACCCCAGCCGCAGGTCCCTGGAGATACACACACACACACACACACACACACACACACACAGTGTTAAGATGATGGTGATAATAATGATGATGTTAGAGGTGATGATGATGATGATGATGATGGAGCTAATGAGGATGATGTTGGTGATGATGAAGATGATGATGATGAGCTGATGATGACAGTCCTCTCTCTGTGTCTTCAGAGACAGCCTGGTCCTGGTGAAGACCGGCCCAGCAGAGTTCAGCTTCCGCCTGGCCGGGGTGCAGCTATCTGACCGGGGGTTCTACTGGTGTGACATCACAGCCTGGACCCGTCAGCCTGGCCAGGCATGGAGCCGTGCGGTCAGCGCCGAGTCCAACAAGATCCAGGTCAACTTCCAGGAGAGCGGTGGGTGTGGTCAGGGATGGGTGTGGTCAGGGGTGGGTGTGGTCAGGGGTGGGTGTGGTCAAGGGGCTCACGCACTGTTCTATCACTCTGGACTGTTATGGTCCATAGAATATTATATTCTTTAGTATATTAGTATATCATATGCTTTTCTGTGGATATCAGATTTTTCCCTGAACGATGTAATCTGACTCTGCACTATTGACACGTCACACAAATTCACTAGCATAGTATACTTCTGTTTATACTAGTGATACTTGAGTTGTAAGTGTTGGATATCTATATTTAACACGTGCTTAAAAGCTTGCACACACAGCATTGGTCGACCTACTTTACTGTGTTTGATGTTACGGGTTGAAGGAAGACTTTCTCATCTTTCTGTCTCCTGGGAGGTACGGACGCCTCATCTGCTCCTTCTGTTGTTACTCCTCTTTACCTACTCATCTCTCCTCCCTCCCTCCCTCCCTCCCTCCCTCCCTTCTATCGCTCTCTCTGTCTCTCTGTCCCTTCCCTACCTCTCTATCGCTCTCTCTGTCTCTCTCCCTCCTCCCTCTCTATCGCTCTCTCTCTCCCTCCTACCTCCCTCCCTCCCTCCCTCCCTCCCTCCCTCCCTCCCTCCCTCCCTCCCTCCCTCCCTCCCTCCCTCCCTCCCTCCCTCCCTCTCTCCTCTCTCTCTGTCTCCCTCCTCCTCTCCCTCTTCTCTCTTCTCCTCCCTCCCTCCCTCTATCTTTCCTCTCTCTCTCCCTCCTCTCTCCCTCCTCCTACCCTCTCTCTCTCTCTCTGTCCCTCCCTCCCTCTCTCCCTACCTCTCTGTCACTCTCTCTGTCCCCTCCCTCCCTCCCTCCCTCCCTCCCTCCCTCCCTCCCTCCTCCTCTTTCTCTGTCTTTCTCTCCCTCCCTCCCTCTCCCTCCCTCCCTCCTACCTCTCTCTCTGTCCCTCCCTCTCCCTCCTCTTTCTCTGTCTCTTCTCTCCCCTCCCTCCCTCTCTCTTCTTCCTCTCTGTGTGTGTGTCTCTGTGGAGTAAGGGCTTCAAAGCAGCGCCCCATGGCAAATCTTTCCTGGACAAATCAGTTACAAGCTGCAAGGATCCGTATCACTGATTCTCTTTTCCCTGTCTGAGAGTTCAGCAGGGTTTGTATGTTGAACACACACCGAGAAGAGACTACACTGAGTGTGAAGGGCACACACAGCGCGCACACACACAGCGCAAACACACACAGCACAACTCTAAGACTGAGCCGCTAATGAACCTCTCTACTCACAGTAAGAGACATTGAATGTTCCGGGCTGGTAGTTATGTGTGTGTGTGTGTGTGTGGTGTGTGTGTGTGTGTGTGTGTGTGTGCGTGTGTGTGTATGTGCGCCTGTGTGTGTTCAGCCCCTCCTTCTCAGTGATGATCCAGTCTGACACCACCAAGGTGTTTCCCTGGGAGACGGCCAAGATGGAGTGTGTCTCGGAGTTTCAGGATCCTCACGCAAAACTGGTAGGAACCTCACACGCACACACACACACACACACACACCTACCTGACCTACACACACACCTGAACTATACACACTCACACCTGAATTACACACACAGATGGTATACGCAATGCTAACATACTCGCTGGCTCACTCTCTCCCTCTCTCACTAGGAAAATCCACCGTAAACACGTCACTCACTGCCATTAAAATAACTTCTGTCTAAATGAACAGAGACCACGTCATGATTCATTTCATCACATGGCTTGTTTGTAATCTGTAGCGTCACAATCTCTCAGGTGTTTAACAGTGTTGATACGGAGCCAGACTCCAGGAGACAACCTTATTATCAGCTTCCCCCCTCCCTCCTTTTCTCTCCCTCCCTCCTTCACACCTCTAACAGAAGCTCCAGTCCTCCCCCTCCTCCTCCCTCCCCTCCCCCTCCTCCCCCAGGCTCCCAGTGAGGTGGAGGAGGACCTTCAGAGCCTGATGCCTCCGACATGCCTTTCCTATCAACTCTATTGTTTTTTTAACGTTCTCTGTGGTCTACTATTTGTCCTCTCTCTCTGTCTCTCTCTCTCTCCATGTCTCTCTCTGTCTCTCTCTCTGTCTCTCTGTCTCTCTCTCAATGATTGCCCAACATGCTTGTTTATCTACAGTCCGAAGGCCCCCCCCTACAGAGGTCTAGTGGTCTAGAGGAGATGAGAGGTTAAGGAGGCAGGGTTAGTGTTGAGTAATGCAGAGTGATGTGTGTGATTTCTTCTGCATTCCTCCCCAGAAACAAGCCTGGGCAGAGGGCAGTCATAACTGTGGAATGGAGCCGGTTCTCCTGAGAGAACCACACAGTGTGTGATCACAGTCATCACTCCATGTTCACCTACTGTGATTCTTCTGGACAAGATCCCATGTCATCTTGTATAACTCTACTCTCCTGGCCTCGACCCTCAAACACAAGGATTCATCCGTGTGTGTGTGTAATCACACTGCAGTTAGTGATGTTGTCCTTGTTGTTGCGTGTACCTGTGTGTGCGTGCAGAGAACGCTCGCGTTTGGAATGTGAGAAAAGGAAACTCAACGTTTTGACAGGAAATGTGTGCGAACTCGCGTGTTTGTGCCCCAAGTACGTCACATTCAAAGCTGCTTATTTCAAGAGCTGTCGGAAAAGTACAGAAACATATTTGGGTTTTTGAACAATGGATGTTTGTTTTGAGTACTCAGTGTCGAACCTTTAGCCTTGAAACTTGATGTCTGAATGAGCAGGAAACTATTAACTTTACAGATTCTTATTAAGATAATATCCTGTCAAGGGGACTCATGTGACTGAGCGGTTAGGGTGTTGTGTTAGTACTCAGAAGGTACTGAATTCAACCCTGGCTGTGCCAACATGACGTTGTGTCCTTGGGCAAGGCACTTCACCCTACTTACCTCCAGGGAGGAATGTCCCTGTACTTACTGTGAGTCACTCTGGATAAGAGTGTCTGCTTAATGACTACATATAATATAAGGGCTTCATCTTAGAGTTCTGGAACTGTCCTCTGAGTGTGATTAAACCCCCAGTCTTGTATTAGCATCACTAATCGTTGGCTGTCTTATCAGCCTTGCTAGCTGATCCTCCACACACCCACACAAGGCTGCTGTTTCTGAGCAAACCCCGAGCTGACTGCAGGCTAGCATCTCCAGCCTGGCCCAGAACCTGTGGAGCTGTGTTAGGGTTGCTGGGCTAGCTGTGTTTGTGTTGCTGGGCTAGCTGTGTTAGGGTTGCTGGGCTAGCTGTGTTGGTGTTGCTGGGGCTAGCTGTGTTGGTGTTGCTGGGCTAGCTGTGTTAGGGTTGCTGGGCTAGCTGTGTTAGGGTTGCTGGGCTAGCTGTGTTAGGGTTGCTGGGCTAGCTGTGTTAGGGTAGCTGGGCTAGCTGTGTTAGTGTTGCTGGGCTAGCTGTGTTAGTGTTGCTGGGCTAGCTGTGTTGGTGTTGCTGGGCTAGCTGTGTTAGGGTTGCTGGGCTAGCTGTGTTGGTGTTGCTGGGCTAGCTGTGTTGGTGTTGCTGGGCTAGCTGTGTTGGTGTTGCTGGGCTAGCTGTGTTAGGGTTGCTGGGCTAGCTGTGTTGGTGTTGCTGGGCTAGCTGTGTTGGTGTTGCTGGGCTAGCTGTGTTAGGGTTGCTGGGCTAGCTGTGTTGGTGTTGCTGGGCTAGCCTGTGTTAGGGTTGGTGGACTCCTGAGGTGGGCTAACACTGAAGCTTTAACGAGCTTCACAAGGCGACTCCTCTCTGTGCCTCATCTCTGTGCCTCATCTCTGTGTCGCTGCTTCGCTCTCCCTTAGTGTGTGGCAGTCCTTTGACTCTCTAACTTTCATGTTTTTGTTTCTGCTCTCTGCCTCTTGTTCATCCTTTCCTCTCTCCCTGTTCTACCCCCTCGTTCCAGCGCTGGCATTATTCCAGCTGTGTGTGTGTGTGTGTGTGTGTGTGTGTGTGTGTGTGTGTGTGTGTGTGTGTGTGTGTGTGTGTGTGTGTGTGTGTGTGGTGTGTGTGTGTGTGTGTGTGTGTGTGTGTGGTGTGTGTGTGTGTGAGAGAGAGAGAGAGAGAGAGAGAGAGAGAGAGAGAGAGAGAGAGAGAGAGAGAGAGAGAGAGAGAGAGAGAGACGAGAGAGAGAGAGAGAGAGAGAGAGAGAGAGAGAGAGAGAGAGAGAGAGCAGAGTGAGCGAGGAGGCAGCCCTGATAGCAGTCTCTTTCTGACAGTAATGACCAGCTAGAGGTTCCCCCTCAGAACAGGGACCTGATGTTCTGTCACACACACACATATACACACACACACATACACACACACACACCACACACCACACACACACACTCATACACACATACACACATACAGACACACGGGGACCTGATGTTAGTCACACACACACCCACCAATCTCACACATACCAAGACCTGATGTGCTGTCAGACACACGTACACACACACACGCTCTCTCACCCACACGGCGATGTGTCCACTTCACACTCTGCTTCAACACTTCCTGTCTCCGTAGAAACAATGCAGATTTAATCTAGAGGCGAATAAATACATGACACAGTGCATCATGGGAAATATAGTCCAACTTTATAACCTACTAACCACCCTCCTCCCCCGTCCCCGCCTACAGAAGACGTGTCGTACGAGGTCAGCTGGTTCCTGACGCGCATGCGTGGTGCCCAGACCAGCACCCTGCTGGCCAGCATCGATCGCTTCGGCGTGGTGAGGAAGGTCCAGCGGAACTCGAGCAGCGACGTGTCTCTGGAGCGCAGCGGGCAGCACATCTACACCCTGAGCGTCCACGCCACCCAGGACAGCGACTCTGGGGAGTACCACTGCCTGGCCACGCCCTGGCACCTGTCTGCCTCCACACCGGAGCCTGGACACAGGCCGCTCACATCACCTCCTCCAGGGTGTTCCTCACCGTACACTTCGCCAGTGAGTCACCTGTGTTGTGTTATGCTGTGTAGTGTGTTCCAGTGTGTGTTTCAGTGTGTGTTTCAGTGTGTGTTTAGTGTGTGTTCCAGTGTGTGTTCCAGTGTGTGTTCCAGTGTGTGTTCCAGTGTGTGTTCCAGTGTGTGTTCCAGTGTGTGTTCCAGTGCTCTGAGTGTGTTCCTGCTCTCTGTCTCCACAGTGCTGGGACTCTCTAAAGCTGCCCCTGCTGTACGGAGCTGGGGCGTCTCTGGCTGTGGGTGTGTTCTCTCTCCTGCTGGGCCTGATGTGGCTCACTGCTGCTGCAGGAACACCACACACACCCCGCGCTCCCGCACCAAGCTCATGGACCTGGAGATGGACTGACACACGGCCCCACACGCACACACGCACACACACTCTCTCTGGGACCATCACACGCTCTGCTAGTCCAGTGAGGGAGCGACGAGCGCGCACTAGTGCAGGCACGTTACCACGGACACGCTGACCGAACAATTGTGTGTTGCTTGAAGCTTTCTGATTGGCCGTTGGGAAGAAGAAGCATTCAGTGGTGAGGATTGCCATTGGCCGGTGTGACGTGACACTGGCACTACTAACCTCCTGGACTCCCATGAGAGGACTCTCCTGAACACTAGTTTTTAAAATGACTTATTTAAAGCTTTGAACGGAGACCTGTGTGTGTACGTTATGTGTGTGTGTGTGTGTGTGTGTGTGTGTGTGTGTGTGTGATAAACACTGCCCACGGTGAAATAGGCAGATTTCCCTCTCTACCCTCCCCCTGTGATGTCATAACTGTGCAACAGCGTGACATCATACATTGTGAGACAGACTTGAACCCCTCTGTCCTGCCCCTGGTGCCCCCCTGCCCCTGGTGCCCCTCCAGCTGTGCACAGCACTGAGGAGCCTGGAGGGTCCTGGTTAGACCTGACACTGTCAGATGGGGGAATGAAACTGTGCTTGGAAATGAGAATGTGGTCAGTTCTGGGGAACAGTTTATCATTGTGTGTGGAAGAGTGTGAATCAAAGTGTGTGCATCAGACTGAGTATCAGAGTGTGTGTCAAAAACAATATATCAGTGTGTGTATCAGTGGGAGGCTGGGCTGCTAGGTAATGAGGATGTGTGTGTTGCTTGGCTCTCTTCCTGCTCCAGAGCTCATAGCATCTCTGCTGGTGCTACACACCCTGAGGCCTTACTGTTCGTTCCCCCTCACAGGCACCCTGGGCTGGGCTCCAACACTGCCGGGGCCCCCCTCCTCCTCTGTCCTCTCATCTCCAACACTGCTCCTTCCGTTAGAATAGCCGCCAGTCATTACTGAGCCGTGAGCTGAAGAGGCTGAATGGAATATGGGTCAGTTTAAAACCACTTACAGTTTCCTTACAGTGTCCCAGCTGCATGGTCTAATGAAGACACTGTTGTTGCCTCAGATCTGTTGTTGTGTGGTGGCTTGAAGATTTCAAACCACTTCATGTATTAGTAGATCACAATTCCACCCTTAAGCCAGTCTCTCCCCCTCTTCACTCTCTCCCTCCCTACTGTCCCTCTCTCTTTTCTCAGTCTCTCCTCTTTCTCTCTTTCTTTCCCTCCTCTCTCTCAGCTCTTCTGGCTGGTGCTATGTATGGTGCCTGGTCAGGCTTGGCAGTGTGGGAGAGTCTTGGGGGGGGTGGGGGGGGGGGGTTGTCTCAGTCCCCTGGGCTGTGGTGGCAGTGCTCAGCCTGGGGACAATGAGCTGCCTTCCCTGCTAATCCCCCCCAAGAAGGCTTTAGACACCTTGAAAACTGATATCCTGTTCTGTCGCTCCATCGACAAACCAAACGTGATCTGCAGTCCTCATTCTGCACACACCCTAAACTTAAAACACACACACACAAAACACAAGCATGGCTCAAACACTCACAGCTTGAACATGACCCTCCCTACTCCTGTGGATCTCAGTGTAACAACCTCCAGCACACAGACACACAGAGAGGTCAGAGGCTCAGCTGTCTGGGAGGAACCTGGGCCAGGTTTCAGGTTTGGATCCCGATGTTTAAACCACTCATCCCTCTACTGCCTCCAGCAGGAGGGGAGTGGTAGTGCTAACACGCATACACACTACACATCACCACAATAAAACACTTCCAGTGTTTATGAAAGTTATATGTTGTTTATTTTTAGTTTGACGTTATTATTGTGATGGATGTTTTTAAATAGAGTTCTAAGTTTTTTTTTAATTACTATTAAAGCTTCTATGAATTTGATCTGATTTGAATATTGTATAGCTGTGCCAATGTTTCCCTGGGTAACGATCAATCAGGTTTTTATATGTTCCTCTGATGCTTCCAGCCTTCTGAACAACTTCAAATATTTCTGCCAGAATAAATGTTTTATAACAGTGTGTTGGGCTGATGCTAGCTTGTTGCATCGTTCCATATTCTCTCCATCTCTCTGGGCTCTGCTGGGACACAGTCCTGCGTCCTCATCGCTCTCAATTAGAAATGCAGATTAGTTTTATGTTTAGAACAGAAACTGTCAAACCCCCAATCTCCAGTCTCTCTCTTTCTCTGTCTTTCAGTCTCCCTCTCTCTCTCTCTCTCTTCTCTCTCTCTCTCTCTCTCTCTCATCTCTCTCTCTCTCTCTCTCTCTCTCTCTCCTCTCTCTCTCTCTCTCTCTCTTCTCTCTCTCTACTCTCTCTCTCTCTCTCTCTCTCTCTCTCTCTCTCCCTCTCTCTCTCCTCACACACACACACTCTCTCTCCCTCTCTCTCTCTCTCTCTCTCTCTCTCTCTCTCTCCTCTCCCTCTAACACACACACGCACACACACTCTTCTCCTTTCACCCTCTTTGCCTGCCCTCTGTTGGTCCTCCCCTCTCTGTCTCATCCCTGTCTCTCTCTCTCTCTCTCCTCTCTTCCTTTTGTCTCCTCCATTCTTTTATTCCCTCTTTATTTTCTCTCCATCTCCCTGTTTAGTGTTGTGGTGTTTTTCACTCATCTTTGTGAGTCAGTGAAAGTGTCTTTCAACCAAGGGGGGAGGATTGACTGACATTGGGGGGATGGATATGCTGACAAAACTACAAAAATACACAGGAGTTAGTATGACGTTTCTGGATAAAAAATAAATGCATAAGGGGTTAGTATGATGTTTTGGGCTGAAAATGCCCTGGATAGCAAAGACACCTTGAACTGACGTTTTGGTAATATTGATTGGTTTCTGTCTGATAACGTCCAATTATCTAACATTAAATAAAATTAAATACATGCAACAAACTATATATATATACAGGTATAATGTTATACCACACAGTATTCCTGCTGGATCCAGAGCTGCTGGATGGACCTGCTCATATACAGTCAGCTGAGGCTGTGAGGGTCGTTAAGGTTGTTATCAAAATGCTGAACTGCTGTGATGAAGCTGAGCTGGGGGGGAGGGGAGGGGAGGGGGGGAGGGGAGAGGGGGGGGGGGGCCAGAGGTCAGGATGGCAACTCAGGAGATGGAATGCAGCTATGAGTTGTTCACACACTTCCTCGTCATGGCAACATTGTCAACAGACTTTGTGAGTGGCGGGGAGGGAGAGGGGATGGGGAGAGGAGGGGGAGGGAGAGGGGGGGGGTTATGGTTTGGGTTAGAAGATATCTGACCTGAGTCCTAAAGTTGTCTTAGATACACACACACACACACACACACAGCACCAGCCTCAGTCACTATCCTGTTTGTAACATCCAAAGCTCTGAGGTCCCTGTGTGGCAGCGTTCCAGCAGGGCAGCCTGTCCTTGTAAGGCTGAGAGTCCTCAGGCAGGCAGGCTGGGGTCCTGCAGGCTGGGGTCCTGCAGGCTGGGGTCCTGTAGGCTGGGGTTCTGCAGGCTGGGGTTGTGCAGGCTGGGGTCCTGCAGGCTGGGGTCCTGCAGGCTGGGGTCCTGCAGACTTGGGTCCTGGGGTCCTGCAGACTGGGTTCCTGCAGACTGGGGTCCTGCAGACTGGGCATGGACAGCTATATGGGGTCCCTGCAGTCTAGTATGATCCAACACTACCATACTATCTTGTTCATATAGTAAAGCACAGCAGGCTCAGTAGCCTAAATGGCTCTCGTTCATCCAGGGGGACTGTGTTCCCTCGACACACACACACACAACACACTGGTTCATCTTCTCTAATCAGATTAATCCATCTAAGGGTCTTCTTACCCTCTGCCATGCTGCGCTTCCGAAGTCAATGTTTAATGCACATTCATTCATACAGTTGTCATAGCTTATTATGAATGCTGTGTGGCTGCTCGTGTCTGGCCTGGAGAGAGACACTGAACTGGGTCAAAACCACTGGTCAAGACAAACAGGTCGTGAACTCACGTCAGTCGGATTCTGACCGCACGGCTGAAGTTCCGGAACTAAGTTTAACTTCAGCCCGGTTACGACATTGTTGCCCGGCGAGTGAATCCAGCAGAGGAGTTAAGAGTCTTTAATAAAGGAGTAGAGAGATGAATAAAGTGACTTCCCACACAAAAAGGAACGTATTAATCATCTAACACTATGCTGTGTTGTACTGGGCTATGTTGTACTGGTCTATGTTGTACTGGTCTATGTTGTACTGGTCTATGTTGTGTCCGGGGGATGATGGAGGTCCGGTCTCAGCGTCCAGCTGCAGCTCAGGAGACACGCAGCTTCAGGCCTAATCACATTAACCCCACCCAGGCCTGCCGCCCCCCCCCCCCTGCTCTAGGCAGCCGCTGCAGCTTTCATGCTTCTTATGTGTACAGGATTAGTTTATTTATCAGTGTTTAACACTTGTGTTTTGGGAGTTTGTTTTGTTGTTTGCATGTTTGAAGAACTTGTATATCAGGGCTCAACTGCAAAATGAGGTTTGTAACATCTTGTGGTGTTTAGTTTGAGATAACGCTGATATGAACCAGAGAAAGACATGTCACACTCCCCTCCCCCCCCTCTACCCCCTGATTCATTTATATAATGTCCCCTCTCTCTCTCTCTCCCTCTGTCCTCCTCTCACTCTCTCTTACTCTCTCTCTCTCCCTCTCTCTCCCTCTGTCTTCCTCTCACTCTCTTACTCTCTCCCTCTCTCCCTCTGTCCTCCTCTCACTCTCTCTTTCTCTCTCTCGCTCCCTCTCTCCCTCTCTCTCTCTCCTCTCCCTCTCTCCCTCTCTCCCTCTGTCCTCCTCTCACTCTCTCTTACTCTCTCCCTTTATCCAAGTTGTTCTTGTCAGTGAGTAGATCAGATTTCACTTCTCAACAGAACACAAGATGCCGTACATATCAACTGTTTAAACAACCAAATAGCATATCAACTGTTTAAACAACCAAAACAACATATAAACCATTTAACCAACATTTAACAGTTTAATAAGTCACCAGAGTGTGGTTCATAAGGGGAGGCAGAGAAATCCTCCAAGCGTCTCCAGGGATTCAAGCCCGACAGCTTCATTGTAAGGAAGCCTTCAGACTGCTGGTCTCACATGAGCCATGCGTTCCCACACAGCTGTTCTGATGGGGAGGAAATGACTGAGATGGGGTCATCTGGGTCGACACCCTTTTGTCAGATTCCCTCGGAATTCCCCCGGCAAATAATCTGAATCTTCAACCACTGTTCGGTCAACTTCAGTGTGGATTCTTCTCTCTCTCCTCTTCTGCGTACCCCTGAGGGACCCCTGTCTTCTGGTCTCCTGTCTGAAGGGCAGGTTTGAATACAAGGAAGACACTACTGTCGCCATAGTAGCAAGAGACACTGTGACCTTCTGCAGTGTTCCCGCAGTCAGACCTCACTGAAAAAAACCTCCTCTCTCACGTCAGGAGAAGATATTCTAGAGATTATCTTGTTAACGTTGCAGTTTTGTACAACAGTAGCGTGTTAAATGCAGAATGTTTATTGTATCTGGAACACCGATGTGTTTCATCACTTCTCTATCTTCTCTCTCACCAGCACTTGGCAGTTCTGAAGCTTTAATCAAGAAAGCCAGACAGCGCCATCTAGTGTAAACAATCAGGAGGTTCAAGTAACTACATCCACGCACAATGGGCACAGTTGTAACAACTTTTAAAAAACATGTTCAGGTGTAATACCCAGGAGCCTCCGGAGAAAAGGCAGGATGTGTTCCAGCTTGGTCCTCAGCCTGGCTCTGATCACCGTCACCTCAGTCAGCTGTTTACTCTGTGGAGACAAGATGCTCATTGTTTATATCATCAGGGAAATGGGGAAAGGAAACTGAAGAATTAAGATGGGCTACTGATGGGCTACAGACTACTGTTTGGCATAAAACATTTTAGGGGATGTGTATTTTTGTACATATTAGGTGCTTAGTTGACGATTGAAGGCAACAAGCAGTTGATTCACAAGCTTGTAGGTGGTTCTAACTACCTGTTTGGCATTTTCCATTCATGCAGAGTTCCTGTGCTCTTCCTGTGTGGTGTGATCCAGGTGGGCAGCCCCTGACCTACATCCTACACAAACACATCCTACCCCCCCCTCCCAGGTGGGCAGCCCCTGACCTACATCCCCCCCCCCCTTTCCAGGTGGGCAGCCCCTGACCTACATCACAGGTGGGGGGGGTGTTAACTTGGTTCTAGCTGGAAATCCTAACTACATCCCCCCACAGGCTGAAACCTTCTGTACTTCACATGAAACAACCAAAAACGAATTTGCTTTTTTGTACTTTTAGCACTAAGTCAACAGATAGGATATGAGACTTCTTCGTTGGGACACTTTAGAGGTAAAAAATCGAGAAACTTATTTTTGTTTCATTCCAAGATACACAGAGGAAACTGCTGCTGCCAAAAGAAAACATTAGAATTTACTGTGACGTGTGTGTTACACATTGTTAGACCATGAACAATGATAATCCGTCATTAGACTTGCTAGGCTACATCTGTAAACTCATTGGTAACAGAAAACTTCCTGACTGCTAAACATACCTTTAATCTACAACTGTGAAATATTTTTTATTTACGTAAACATACAACAATGAAAACATGCTTTACATGAACATTAAGCAGTGTTATTTGATATTTTGATTATCTGTTATCATCCTACCAGAGGTGTCCAGCTCAGTAACACTGTGATGTAAGACAGCAACACCTAGCAGGTCCAGTGATTGTCATTTCAGGCACTTAGAGCTCACAGCTGCTGTAACGTCACACATATGCTCCAATAACATCTAGAATGAGCAGGAATATTCAAGTATAACCCCACGATCGACGCAAACAGCATTAATACAACTCTTACATGCATCTATCTGCTCACAAACCTTGTGCTGTGAATTAAGATGCATTTTCCAGGTCATGTGATACACAAATGAGGTATACAAAAGAGGTCTGGCAAATATAACAGAATGTTCAGATAGAATTCCATGGTACCTTTTGGAATCTCCTACAGACAGACATGATCCATCATTCTCTCACAAAAAGAACTGGGTTGACCTTAAATTCATGATAGTAGTTCTCAGTCCAGCACTAGATGCACATCCTCAAACACACTTGAAACTTCTGAAAACAGTCATGTAACCACAGACTTTTGAATTCAGTCAGTTCGGGGGAGGTGGGGGTCAGTTCTGTGTGTGACCTCTGACCTACACTTGAGGGTGGGGTCAGGACAGATACAGAGAGAGCTTGTGGTTGTTGTGCAGGGGTAGGGGTACCCCAGATCTCCATGGTCAAAAGGCCCCCAGCAGAAAGCCCCTTCAGGCCCCCATGGACATGATGAGGGGAGGCTTATTGTCCCCCCCAGGTCAGTGGTGCGCCCAGGGTCAGTGGTGCCCCCCCCAGGCCCCTCGGGACATGGTGAGAGGCAGACTGACAGAGGACAGAGACGACACCTCCCAGTACAGACTGCGGGACAAGAACAACTGGTAGAGGATCACCACCGATATAGACTGGCACAGGATCACCCCCATGGTCACCACCTGGACACACACACACAAACACACACAGAAACACAGACGCATGACACACACACACAGCTTTACATTACATGTAGTCGCTCTTATCCAGAGCGACTTGCAGCAAGTACAGGGACATTCCCCCTGAAGCGCGTAGGGTGAAGTGCCTTGCCCAAGGACACAACTTCATTATTTGTTTGTTTTTGGCTTGACCAGGAATCAAACCGGCAACCTTCTGATTCCCTAACAGCTCAGCTACCTGACTCCAGGCTGGTTGTTCCCCAGGTGAAGGTCAGACTTACCTTCTGTCTCTGATGCAGGTTAAAAACCCCAGACAGCAACACCAGGACAGGCTGGCACAGGAACCACAGCAGACAGCCCTGACACACATACACACACACACACACACACACACACAAACACACACACACACGGCCCTGTCAACTGACAAACACCCAGACTGTCCCTGTGTGTCTGTCTATGTGTGTGTGTGTGTGTGTATGCATACGTGTGTGTCTGTGTATTCATACAAGAGTGCGTGTGTTTAAAAGCATCAGAAGGCGTGGTCTCCTGATGTGTGTGTGTGTATTCATACAAGAGTGCATGTGTTTAAAAGCATCAGAAGGCGTGGTCTCCTGATGTGTGTGTGTGTGTGTGTGTGTGTGTGTGTGTGTGAAGCGTGTTACCTTGGCAAAGGTGATGTAGAAGTCCCTCTTGAGCGTGCTCCTCTCTGAGCAGGACACCTGGTACAGCCTGGATCCCAGCAGCAGAGCCAGGCCGACCCTGAGGCCCATGAGCAGCAGGCCGGCCAGGCTGCGCTGCCCGTGGAAGCCATGGTGCTCTGTCTCCTCCAGCTGCTCCCACAGCAGCAGTGCCCCCTGCAGGACACAAGAGGAAACACACACACATGAATGACTCACTCACTTACGCTCACTTAAATCTGATGTGTTGGAGCAGGGAAACATCTAGAACATGTAGGACATGGGGTCCCTGAGGAGCGGGATTGGTCTGAGCTAAAGGAGCAGGTGGTGTGCAGACCTGAGTGGCCACGCCTCCCAGCGCCAGCGCGGTGGAGAAGGGGGAGGAGCTCCACTGCAGCGGGCGGCTTGGTGACTTCCTGCCGCGGCTCAGCGTCCAGCCCAGACACAGACTCAGCAGCATGTAGAGCATGGAGACCTGGGATACCACCTCACACACTGGAGGACCAGCAGCGTCACAATACAGACAAGACAAGTTAAGTAGGTGTTGTGGGGTCGTAGTGTCCTTATTGGTGTGTGTATTAGTGTGTGAGACTCACGTTCAGCCAGGCTAGCCATCAGAGGCAGACCCAGGCCATCTCTGCTGTACCTGGGGAAGAAACGGCAGGTCAGCCTCTCTACACACCAGCATAACTGGAGGGAAGCAGGTATCTAACAGCTGAAGGTAAACAGGTATCTGACAGCTGGAGGTAAGCAGGTATCTGACAGCTGGAGGTAAGCAGGTATCTGACAGCTGGAGGTAAGCAGGTATCTAACAGCTGGAGGTAAGCAGGTATCTGACAGCTGGAGGTAAGCAGGTATCTGACAGCTGGAGGTAAGCAGGTATCTGACAGCTGGAGGTAAGCAGGTATCTGACAGCTGGAGGTAAGCAGGTATCTGACAGCTGGAGGTAAGCAGGTATCTAACAGCTGGAGGTAAGCAGGTATCTGACAGCTGGAGGTAAGCAGGTATCTGACAGCTGGAGGTAAGCAGGTATCTGACAGCTGGAGGTAAGCAGGTATCTAACAGCTGAAGGTAAACAGGTATCTGACAGCTGGAGGTAAGCAGGTATCTGACAGCTGGAGGTAAGCAGGTATCTAACAGCTGGAGGTAAGCAGGTATCTGACAGCTGGAGGTAAGCAGATATCTTACAGCTGGAGGTAAGCAGGTATCTAACAGCTGAAGGTAAACAGGTATCTGACAGCTGGAGGTAAGCAGGTATCTGACAGCTGGAGGTAAGCAGGTATCTAACAGCTGGAGGTAAGCAGGTATCTGACAGCTGGAGGTAAGCAGATATCTTACAGCTGGAGGTAAGGAGGTATTTTCCAACCAAACTGGGACTGACCTGGACAGGTGGATGTAGTTAAAGAGTGCAGAGACCCCCTGGAGAGCGAGGGCGATGGAGAGCACCTTGAGCACGGTGTGCATGGGCCCGCCCTTCTGCAGCGCATGCCACAGCGGCTGAACATAGATACAGGACGCCAGGAAGTAGGCAAGGATCAACAGGAAGTAGAAACTGTGGAGGCCTGAAACACGAGAGAGAGGTGAGAGATCTGTTGTCTGAATGTCGTCGTCATATTCATTCTTGCCGGTTGATTGGCTGGTTGTGTAAATGCAGAGTAGATTGACTGGCTGGTTGTGTATAGGCGGCGTCAGGTGATTGGCTGATTGAGTGAAGGTTGTGTCAGGTGATTGGCTGTCTGACCTGCCTCCTCAGAGCTGAAGTGTTCCAGAGGGTTCCCTGCTCCATCTGGGTTGAGCAGCAGGAGGAGGAAGTTCAGGTCTCCCTGTGCCGGGATGCTGTCCTGCTGCTGGCAGGTGTAGCGGTCACTGTAGAGGGCGTGCCAGGTCTGGGGGGAGGTCTGGGGGGGGACGCTCTGGTTGTGTTCCTCCTGGCTAAGAGGGACTGGGGGGGATTTGAAATACCACACTCTTATTATTACTATGACTCTAGGCATTTTTCATGCTTTATAGGACAGTTATGTAAACAGAGACGAGAGAGAGAGAGAGAGAGAGAGAGAGAGAAAGAGAGAGAGAGAGGGAGCGAGAGAGAGAGAGAAAGAGAGAGAGAGAGGGAGCGAGAGGGAACGAGACAGAGAGACAGAGAGAGAGAGAGGGAGACAGAGACAGAGAGAGAGAGGGAGCGAGAGGGAACGAGACAGAGAGACAGAGAGAGAGAGAGGGAGACAGAGACAGAGAGAGAGAGGGAGCGAGAGGGAGACAGAGACAGAGAGAGACAGAGAGAGAGACAGAGAGAGAGAGAGAGAGAGAGAGAGAGAGAGAGAGAGAGAGAGAGAGAGGAGACAGCACTCTGGGATGTATGTGACCTACTGGACAGCTGGGCTCTGGAGAGACGCTCTAGGCAGCTCAGGTTATTAAAGTCGTCCTCCAGGTCCTGGAACAGCAGCAGTTGAGCTTCCTTCTCCACTGCCAGAGGAGCGTTCTCCAGCCGACACACCAGCCTGCCCCCAGCCCCTGGACACACAGGACCACAAGGATGACTGGAGAGGAACTGAAGAGGCCAGCTCAACACAGTGTTCAAAACACTTCATCCTACTTGCCTCAGGGGGAATGTCCCTGTACTCACTCTGGAAAAGAGCTTCTGCTAAATGACTAATAGTAAATGTTAACAAGCAGGACATTTACATTTAATCATTTAACAGACGCTCTTATCCAAACATGTTGCATATTTTTTGAGCCAGGATATCACCAGGGTACAGTATTGTAAAGAAATAAAAAATAAATAACCACATGTAAAAAGTTCCAAAGGATTTTGTTTAAAAAATAAACATGTTCAGCAAGATACAAAACACCCCCCCCACACACACACACCACACACCCACACACACGTGTGAATATACATCAAATGCTTTCCTTGATTTAAGGACCTACCATGGTACATGAATTTAGTGATGTACTGGCCGATCTGTTGTCTCGCTGCATCACTCTTGAAAACTCCAATGACGGTTTTACCGAATACGACAGGAGTGCATATTATAAAAGCAGTGAATACAGCCTGTAGTCCATTCATTCTGATGAGGAGAAAAATCTTTGCTTTATAGATCAGTTATTCCACTACGAATCAATGGACCGAGAGACAAGCACAGATCTCTGAGAGATGACAGTTTGACGGATGTCGAGTTCAGCCAATCATGGAGACATCTTTGTATGACGTCAAACATGAAAACCAATCAGAAGGACCGAGCAGGAATCTGTAACTTGTCCCGCCTACTGATGATACGTGTCAACATTGCCGTAAAGCATCTTTGTACTGTCGTAACATCAGTGAATCATGTGTTAGGTGGTTTTTCTCTCCAGTCTTTCAGAATTCCTGGAATAAATGGAAAGTTAACTGGATGAATAACTTCAGTCAAGGGGACATTTTTGTCGTCCAACATCGTTACAAATGTTGTCTCCTCATATTTGTTTTCAGTGAGAGTCTCAGGAGGTGAGAGATGGACTTTACTGTCCTGGTGACTGGAGGATCTGGCTTCATGTGAGTGGATCTATTAGAATTAAAGATAAATAAAGATAAATAAAGAGACCAGGGTGATAATTTAGCCTCTGTCTTTTTTCTCGTCTCTTCAGCGGCTCCCATCTCGTCTGTTCCCTGGTCAACAGATGTCCAGACTGGAGGGTTATTAACCTGGACAATGTAAGACACTTTTACACTTCATCCACTGATGCTTTTGATGACTGGTACAATTAGGGTTAAGAAAAAAACTAAAGTGATGCGCTTATTGAAGGAGCTGTTTCATCTAAGGGGACAGGAAGGTTCTTGTGTTGGAAAGTTCATTAGTAAACTGCAGTGATGAACATCATCTTTACAGCTGGATTACTGTGTGAGTCCTCACAGTCTGGAACTGGTTGAAGAAAGAGACAATTACACCTTCATCAAGGTATTAATATTCCCATGCCAAGCATTAGATTCTATAAATAATTGACCTTGTGTAGATGTTTTTTAAATATTTTTCTTTACAATTAAGTTTTAAAGTTATTTTACACATTTTTGTTCGTATTTCTAAATGTTGACACTAATCTACATGCATTTTTTTTTAACAGGGGGACATTTGTAATCCACATTTAGTAAATCACATCTTCGCCACAGAAAACATTGATGTTGTTTTTCATCTAGCTGCCAAAACACACGTTGGTGAGAATTCACTGTCTTTCCTGTTAGGTTTGACTTAAGCTTACAACTCCTGCACAGTTTCTGTCAAAGATGTAATTCTAACAGGTTTTATTTTCTTGTAGAATCTTCCTTCGTGTCTCCATCAAGCTTCCATAGGGTGAATGTGGAAGGAACAGGCGTGTTACTGAAGGGGGCCTTCCAGGCCAAGGTGGACAAGTTTGTCTACATCAGCACAGATGAGGTTTATGGACAGAGTCTGGATAAGGTCCGTTCATGTAGACATCTCATAAACGATTCTTATTAGTAACAGATCTACATGGTCTAAATACACTCTGATATTCCGGTTTGTCCCTCTGAACAGGCGTTTGAAGAGACCAGCCCAATACAACCGTCCAACCCGTATTCTAACACCAAAGCTGCAGCTGAGCTCCTTGTTCTGTCTTACTGGGAGAAGTACAGGGTGATTTAACTGTTCAGTCAACATCTCACATCTGTAAAGATTGTTTACCGAACTATGTCACAGATCAGCACCTTAAACCAACCATAAACCCTCAAAGATGCATTTTAATCACCTGCGGTTTGACAGGGTCATCCGTTTTTTAGTTGTTTCGCTCTGGGTAAGAGCGTCTGATGAATGACTTAATGTATTTTATTTGTGTTTGATCAGTTTCCAGTTATCGTGACAAGAAGCAACAACATCTATGGACCCAGACAGTTCACTGAAAAGGTGAAATTCAAACTAACTTTGAGCACTCAGACATGATTGTCTTCCTCACTATAGTACAAATGTTGTTTTTTCTGTCTAGGTTATTCCAAGATTTGTGTCTCTTCTTAAAAACGACAAGAAATGGTAACATTTGGCATTTAGCATCAGTCATCATTTTTGTAGGCTGTTTGTGTTTGTTGACTACAAGTCCCATAATCCTCTTAGTACCATACAAGGCACAAGGCCCCAGTCTCGTCACTTCCTGTTCGTGGACGATGCTATTGAGGCCCTCCTCACCATTCTGGAGAAAGGGATTGTGGGAGAAATCTACAACATTGGGTCTGACTTTGAGATCTCCATCCTTCAGCTGGCCAGAGAGCTCATCAAGATGGTGAGTCCTTGTTTTGAGATCTCGTCGGCTGCTTCTGCCTTCAAACATATAGAAGTAAATCAGTGTAGACCTTCATTCATCCAGGAGTGTTCCATAAGGGATTTGGAAAACAGATGTTGAGATGTTTTCTTTTAAAAGCTGTATTGTACCTGGCTGTTGCAAACTGAAATTTCTCCATTGCGAGACTCATAAAGGACCCTTGTCTTATTCGACCTCTGAAACCTTTTCTACTATATAGATGGAAAATAAGGATCAATGTTTTGTGTTTCTCTCAGGTTAGAAACGTACCGGACGCAGATCTGGGTGATTGGTTAGAGTTCGTTGCTGAGCGGTAGGTTAATTAACATTTGTTTAATTAACATGAAATCAAAACGTACAGCAGCTTGACCTGAGGAATCTGACGATCCGTCCTCCAGGCCCCAGGTTGACCTCAGGTATCCCATCAACTCAGACAAGCTGAGACGTCTGGGATGGGCGCCAGTCGTCTCCTGGGCAGAGGGGATCAGGACGACAGGTACGTCTCACATGAGCTGTTCCTCAATGTAACTATACAATACAGATAACTACTTAGTATTTATAAACATGTGTGCAGTATTAAATGGTGGTGGATCATATGACACACTGACCTCATGTTGTTGTTGTTCTCAGTGAAATGGTACCAAGAGAATCCAGACTTCTGGGAGGAGTTTACAGAACAGCCAATCAGCTGTGAGTCTTACACACAGGACCAATAGACACAATGGAGAAGTTGAATCTAATCTGAATGCAATGAAGGAGCCAAAAACGTATGATTGTAAACTGTACAAGTCTTTACAATGTAAAGAGACACAAATGTTTTATATAATGACCAAGAGACACAAATGTTTATAAAATGACCAAGTTATATTGTACAGTTTTTTGATTTTTGTTTTACTCAGGTCAACATGCTCTGGGTTGAGCTTCATGTGACTGATGAAAATGAGGTGTCAAGTGATCAATAAAATACTGTAACACACACAAACATTAGTTACGTATTTGCAAGTCCAAACTTTTAATTTGGGTAAAATCATACAATAAATGCACATGTAAGTGTTTTCGTGCAGTGCACAGCCTCTAAACTGAATATTACATTTACATACTACATAAAGCAAATCCTAACTAGTGGGTCACTGGTGGAGGAAGAGTGTTTCAGCAGCCAAGAGATCAGCTGACTGTGGCATCTTCTCATGTACCAAAGATGCTTCGCTTCATCTGTGACTCTTCTCACACTTGGGCAAGAAACTCACCAAGACCCAAATATACAAACACAACAATAGAACAGAACCACATGTTTTGTGTTTTTTTTTCCTTCTTCAGATTGCCATGTGCCAGACAGTCACTGGGGGAGGGGGGGGGGGGGGATGAGAAAACTCATAAACAAAAAGAAACACAATTCAATTGGAGAGAATCTGGACACTTATTTGCACTAGTACTTTTTTTTTTTCTTCAATTCTATTTAGAAAATGGTTTTGATCGTTTTTTTTTATCCAAACCTTGGCATTGGTTGGTTGGTTCAAATTTTGATTGCCAATTCCATGATAACGGCTGATTGGATGCAGCAGGTATGAAGCCTGCTGTTGAATATGTAGTAACAGGTGTTTTGATATGAGTCCAATATGACTTTGACATTAAAAAGCTCACACTACCCCGAAAAATATAAATCTCCACGCATACTGGTGACATTCAACATTCAAGTGCCAGTGTTTCTGTACTGTGTTTTGGTCAAGTTTCTTAAACTATCACTTTTTAGGCTTATAAAAATAAATATTTCTCAAAAATGTTTAATAAATTACACAAACTAGCAGCGAAAGTAGAATCTAGTACTGTGTGCAAATAGCTAAATTCCAAGCCTGCTACTGTAATAACCCCTGGTCCCAAATAAATCCTGGTTTTAAATAGTGAGAACACTTTTCCCCTTTCTGAAACAAGCTGCATGTCTAACTACTTCCTCACACTTATGAAGCTTCATAAGTTCACGTACTCAAGACAACATCTATATAAAACTCTAAATGTGCAATAAAAGAACTTTCTGTAAAACTTGATGAGTGAACATCAAACGGGCCGACACCTAACTGAAGTAGCACCAGTCAATCTTAAGTGATCACAACTGTCTGTATCTGTTCCATGACCACCAAGTCAATGTTGTCTTATTCAAACGTCAAGGCACGACACACTTGGAGAATATATATATGCATCTATTGCACTTTAAGTTAAATGCCATTTCCTGCAAATGTTCGGCCAGTCCTCCATACAGACGGCCTAGATACCAGCTGACAGCCTAGATACCAGCTGACGGCCTAGATACCAGCTGACGGCCTAGATACCAGCTGACGGCCTAGATACCAGCTGACAGCCTAGATACCAGCTGACAGCCTAGATACCAGCTGACGGCCTAGATACCAGCTGACGGCCTAGATACCAGCTGACGGCCTAGATACCAGCTGACAGACTGGATACCAGCTGACAGCCTAAATACCAGCCGACAGGCTGGCCAGTGATTCTACAAAACGCACCAAGACGATCCGTCCCTCTAAAGAGGAAGAGGTGCTGCACTGATTTAGTGAAGGTAAATCTGAGCGCCCAGTAACATGGGATCAAGGCAGGAACACTGGGAAACCAGAGCTCTTCTCCAGCTTCCCATCAACCCCCTCTGCTACACCTGCAGCTCTCTAGTTAGATCTGTCCATGACCCACCCTGCTGCCCTGACCTCTGACCTCCATCTCTGATGCTTCCCTGGGCTATCTATGTGGAAGAGCTTGCATCTCGACACAGTTTACTCGAGAATGTCTTTAGGATTCAAACAAAAATGAAAATAAACTCGAAAACTGAACAAAATAAATTAAAAAGTAGAGAAGTTTTGTAACAAATAAAAGCCTGCTGCAGAATTAGTTTGCTTTTAAACTCCTTGACCAAAAAACAACACTTGCATGCCTCTTCATCCTTAACGAGCTGAGGGACTTAGTGGTCCAATAGAAACCATTTAAACTTCACTTCCTATTTGGCAAGCGTTGATTCATTTGTTAAGATTTTTTCTGTAATTGTTTTTGTTGTAAATATCGAAAGATGGTTGGACTTGTCAATTTCCAATCTTTCCAAAATGTTTCAAGTAAAAAAACAAATCTAAATCAAAAGCCTATTTCCCCCACAGTCCAACCTGTTCTTAGCTGCCACTATGACAAGGTTATTTACATGTGGGTCAGTTAACGTCACCATCGAACAGCCCAGCTATGTTGTGCGGTTGGACTTTTTCATTATTTCAAATGCTTCATTTTTAAAACGTTTGTTTAACTGGAATGGCTCATTTTGTGAAAACGACCATATTTCTCTCCAGGATAGAGTGAGCGAGAACATTGAACTATTTTCCCTTGAAAAGTGCTTTTGCCACACAAGGGGTCTCTGAATGTCTGTAGTGGAGTTCTTGTCCAAACTGGGCCGTTTCCAGCCGTCTGTGTTCCCTGCAACAAATTTGAGGCTCAAATGGACCCATGAAGCAGTGATCATGTGGTCTCAGTGTTTGCCAAGGTTTGAGTTAGCTAACGCTTATTTTGTTTTCCTTCCAAATAAAATGAACATAACAATGTTAACCCAAAACTAAACAACATCACTTAGTTCCTGTTTGCCAGGGTTCGGCCTGTAAAAGTTTAAAAATCAAAATCTAAAGCGTAAACGATCTAATTGTTAAAGGCACAGTACATTAACAAACAAATGATCCTCAATATTTCTTTTTCTGTTACAACGAAAGTAAATGCAGCTGAAGAGACCCAAAAAAACAACAACAACAACAACAACATAAATCTCTAAGTCCCAAGATTCTACATTTTGCCATCATCGCCACCGACAACCATCCCATGATTTCTGAGCCTCACTGGGATTGGCTCAGAGGCCCTGGCTCTCCTCTGGGCTCCATGTTTGTTAACGTGTTCAGAGAATCACAGCTGGTAATGTACTGCAGAGTCTGGTGTGAAGCTACACTGGGGGTTTATATAGTCTGGCTTACTTTACACATGTGGTTCCTGTCTCAGTGAGTTTGGCGTGGTGCAACCCACCACAATCATGGGGGTGGGAGAAGGAGAGGGGGTATAGAAGACCAAGGAGGGGGTGGGGAGGGTGAGGGGGTAGAGGAGACCAGGGGGTGAGAGGGAGACCAGGGGTGAGGGGCAGCCCAGAGATGGGGGCAGTGGGTGTTCAGTTGCCCCACCAGTCCACCTGAGAGTGGGTATAGTTTCCTCCATAGCCGTCGCTGTAGAAGTTTCCAAACCCACCTGTGATCGGAGGAGAGAGCAGAGTGAGAGCCGTACACCTGTCAGCAGGTATGTGAGAGAGACGGAGGCTGGAGAACAGATCCTTACCCCCACCGAAGCCCCGGTTCCCTCCGTGTCCTCCAGGGTTACGCCCTCCGCGGCCCCCAAAGCCCCCGGTGTTTCCACCTCCGCTGGTCTGGCGATAATCCCGCGCCCCGAAGCCACCAGAGAATCTGAGGGGGGAGAGGGGCATCAAACACAGAGGGAGACAGACCTCAACACCCCCCAGGACACCCTGGGTCCTGATGCAGGAGCTTCATCAGCTGAGAGAGAGCAACACATCTTCTATCCAGCTCTCTGTGTCTCTCTATCCCATCTCTCCGTTCCTCTATCGATGGCTTATCCTGTAGTCTGATGCCCCCTCCCCCCCCCGGTCAGCAGTGAGCCGTACCTCTTGGAGCGCCCCCTGCTGCTGCTCTTGTGTTGGTGCTCGTAGGCCAGACTCTCCAGCCAGGATGGGACCTCCTGCTTGGCTTCCACCAGGATGTCCAGCAGGTCCTTGGTGATGTTCCCGTTCTTATCGTTGAAGAACGACGTGGCCAAACCTGCAGGCAACACACAGCTCATCAAACACCAAGACACTGGAAACCAACTGAAGATGTGTGGGAGATCATGGAAGGTTTTCAAAAGGTTGTGGAAGGTTCCAGAAGTGTTTCAGCTCACCCAGGTTGCCCACGCGTCCAGTACGTCCGATGCGGTGGACGTACTCTTCAATGTCGCTGGGGAGGTCGAAGTTGATAACGTGCTTCACGTTTGAGATGTCCAAGCCTCTTGCCGCCACCTGCACAGGAGAACACACTCTAAGACTGGGATCTGTCACCTCCACACTGAAGACACTGCTTTCTCTTGTGTGTGTGTGTGTGTGTGTGTGTGTGTGTGTGTGCGTGCCTCACCGCTGTGGCCACCAGGATAGGACATTGTCCCGAGCGGAACTGATGCAGGGCCTCCTCGCGGTCTCTCTGGGAACGGTCTCCATGGATACTGGTACAGGCGTAGCCCTCGCGGTACAGGAAGTCCTCCAGGGCATCGGCTCCCTTCTTGGTCTCCACAAACACCAGCGTCAGGGAGTCCTTACCTGGGGACAGGGAGGACATGGGGACAGGGTCCAGCTCTCAGCCTCAGGTGGGGACAGTCTTTTGTCCAGTTGACCACAGAATGAAAATCAGCAAACAAACACTAATACAGCATGAGGGGAGGGAGATCTAGTAAGGCTGTTGCTAGAATGAAGAGGGGGAGGGAGGGGAGAGGGGGGAGGCCAAGCCAGCAACAAAACCACAAAGGAGGGACGACTTCAAAAAGATTTGAGGAAAAGAAAGTGATCCCAGTTCTTTCAGTCTAAAGCAGTCTGACTGCTGTTTGTGGGAAGCAGCTCTGCCTAACCCAGGGTTTATATACATGCTTCCCTGCTTCCTGTAAGGCACGTGACACCTTCCTGCTTCCTGTAAGGCATGTGACACCTGCCTCAGGAAACATCTTTTTGAATGTGTGTAAATTCAATATGAGCAGTTTGTTAGTGGTGTGGTGCTGTGTGTTGGCATGGTGACTTCTGGAAGTAGTGTTCAGGGAATGTTGCTACAGAATGAATGACAAGCAGACAGACAGGCAGGCAGGCAAGCAGACAGACAGGCAGGCAGGCATCACCCACCCACAAACACACCCTCAAGTCAGATCACATGACTGCCATCACAGTAACAAACACAAGATGGCTGACTGACACCAACATGGAGCCTAATGGGACCTTAGACACTAATGGAGACACTATGGGAAACCAATGAAAACAAATCATATGAAATGATGTGAGATAACTAAAAGGGCCCTACATCCACTGGAGTGGTAATAAAGTGTTACTTACCAGGTTTCTCTATGTTTTCAACTGCATTATCCTGAGCCTCGCTGGGAATGACTTAGGATAGAACCAAACCTCAAGATGAATGGACTGTTCTTTGATACCAGGTGGAACAAGTTAAACCCCATTTAAACTGTCGCATCAACAACAGTGTCTGACTCTGGGGGAATATTAAGACGTCCTTTTGTCACGATTGGCAGATTTCTATTCTGAGAGCAAAGTGTCAAGTATTTGATGTGCTGAAGCAATACTGACAACAGCATCTATTAGAAGGGTTATTAGATGAATCTGTTGTGTTTTTATTATTTGCAGCTGTAATTTGTGACTAGGCTAAAAGCAGCAGTGTATCTATGCTATGCTAACCCAGCTGGACAGCCACTGAACATAGAGCTAACCTACATGGAGCCCAAATATTAGCATGAGCTGAACTGGAGATCAGGAATAAACAACATGACATTTGTTACAACTAACTTCCAATGATTCCACAATAAGTCTACATCACAGCTGTATTAGTTAAGCCACACACACACACACAACACACACACAGGGCAGAGGGTCAGTTCCACACCAGGCTAGAGACGGTGGGGGAGGAGCTTACCTGTGGCGTTGAGCAGGTCAAGAAGGAAAGATCGCTTGTCGTTCTCCTCCACCCACACCACCTTCTGGGTGATGTTCTCTGAGGTAGAACCCACACGACCCACAGCCAGGAAGATGTACTCCTCCAGGAAGTCACGAGCCAGGATCTGGGGAGCAAGGCATCATCAGCACTGTTCAGGTGTGCAGGTGAGTGTTCAGGTGAGTGTTCAGATGAGTGAGTGTTCAGGTGAGTGAGTGTTCAGGTAAGTGAGTGTTCAGGTGAGTGTGAGTTCAGGTGAGTGTTCAGATGAGTGTTCAGCTGAGTGAGTGAGTGTTCAGATGAGTGAGTGTTCAGGTGAGTGAGTGTTCAGGTGAGTGAGTGTTCAGGTGAGTGTACCTGGATCTCCTTGGGGAAGGTGGCACTGAACATCATGGTCTGGCGCATGCCTTTAGGGGGCATGGTGTCCTGCTCCACGATGCGTCTGATCTGAGGCTCAAAGCCCATGTCCAGCATGCGGTCAGCCTCATCCAGCACCAGGTAACTGATGGGACACAGGGGCACAGCTACAGCAGGGGCTGCCTCTGGGAGGCCACAAAGTCCCCGGCCTCTCTCTCCCCTCCACCCTCCCTCCTCCCCTCCACCCTCCCCCGTCTCTCCCACCCTCCCTCCTCCACTCCCCCGTCTCTCCCACCCACCCTCCCTCCTCCCCTCCCCCGTCTCTCACACCCTCCCTCCGTACTTGCAGTAGTCCAGGCCGATTTTGCCCCTCTCCATCATGTCCACCAGGCGCCCAGGTGTGGCCACCAGCAGGTGGCAGCCTCGCTCCAGGTCTCTGATCTGCTGCCCGATGTCCGCTCCTCCGTAGACCACGCAGGGACGCACACGCGAGCGGTACGCCACCTGGGGCGAGGATGGAGGGGGGAGAGAGCGAGGAGGATGGAGGGGAGAGAGTGTTTTGGGAGGATGTAGGGAGAGACAAAAGGGGGAGAAAGGGAGAAACAATGAGAGTGTGTTGCACTGCAAAACTGTAATCCCAGTGTGGCCGGATGGTATGAGAACACAAAGAGCAGGAGGCCCTCTGCAGCCAGGCCCCGCCCAGTCCCTGCCAGGCCCCGCCCTCTCCCTGGGGGAGCACAGGGGTGTGTGAGGGAGAGGAGCTGCTCACCTTCCTGGCCTCCTCGTAGATCTGCAGGGCCAGCTCTCTGGTGGGGGCCAGGACCAGAGAGATGGGGAACTGCTTACGCCTTCCATACTTCCCATTCTCCTGCAGGGACACAGAAACATGAAGACCTGCCTGCTGTCATGACAACACCCACACCACACACACACCACACGCACACACCTGTCCTGAAGCTTTGGCAGCAGCGAGAGCTTCTCCAGGTCCTTCAGTGTAGATCTGACTCAACACAGGAAGGAGGAAGGCAGCAGTCTTACCAGAGCCTGAGGAACACACACACACAGAGAAAGAGACACACATTAGGGTTACACATGCTTACCGTAATGAAGTATTAATTTAGCAGACACTCCTATCTACATTGACAACACAGTACGAAGGGGTTGGGGGGGTGGGGGATTTGAACCTGTGACCACTAGATCCAAAAATGCTCTAGCCAATGATCTGCACCCATCCCATTCCCCAACTCTGTGCGTGTAGCTCAGGGCTAGATCATGTGACTGCAGATCACGTGGGTCGCAGGTTCAAATCCCCCTTGTTCGCTGCAGGGGGTGGTTGGGGTACCTGTCTGGGCACAGGCCATCAGGTCCCTCTTGTTCTTGATGATGGGAATGGCGTACTTCTGCACGGGGGTGGGGCGAGTGTAACGACTCAGAGCAATGTTCCCCATGATGATCTCACCCATCTCCACATCCTGGAACTGAACACACACACACACACACAGAGGTTTGTTGTTCTATCCTTGTAGTGCCCACCATCATTGTAAACGGTGTTATCTCTAGTCACAGATCAGAACAGTGTGTGTTAGCTGTGAGAGCTTAAGGAGGGCTGAGCATGATGACTCACACTCTCGATGTGGTGAGGACAGTTCTGTCCCGTCGCCTCCACAGGAATATCATCGTACTTCTCAAAGTTAATCCCCGTGTTGCTCCCAGAGAACAGCTCACTGTGGGGAAGATCACACAACAGTCAGACCAGCTCAGAGCCAGCTGCAGCTGGGAGGAGGCGGGGCTACAGGAAGGAGGAGGAGCTCACTGTTCCAGGCGCTCGTTAGCGGGGATGGGCTTGGACCAGTCCTCTTCATCCCTGCTGTCCTCCACCCAGCGGTTGTTCCCCGTGCTGCCGAACCCTCCGCGCTCGTACCTGTCAGAGGAGAACACTCACGTCATCCACCGTGACGTACAAAGGGCTGGTGGAACGTTCAGCAGAAGATTCTAGATCAGCGGAATGTGTTTCTAACAGCGAGTGAGTGGCCAGAGTCAGGGAACCATGTTTAAATGACCAGTGTAGTTTGCTGGTGTTGTGTATAGCTAGGTGTAGCTAGTGTACACAGCTAGTGTATCTTGTAGTGTAGCTAGGTGGTGGAGCTTGTGGGCGGCTAGCTAAAAGCTAGGCCTGCTAACCTTCCTCTGGAGGCGGAGCCACGGTCATTGAAGAAGGCTGACTTCCCCCTATCAGCTCTGCCCCCAAAGCTGGTGTACGCATCCTTGGCTGTGGTCCAGCCGCCATCTTTGTTTTCGTATCCACCGAACCCCACCGTCTGCATGGGCTGGATGGGGTTGTAGGCCCCGCCCCTGTTTCCGCGGTAACCTCCACCACCGCCCCGCCCCCTCTCCATGCGGGGTGGCCCGCGCCCGAAGCCGTTGCCGCCATTCATCCGGTTGTCATGATAACCGTTCACGAAGCCGTTGCTGCGGCCACCGTCCCACCCACCAGGGGAGTCTGAAGAAGAGAAGGAAGAGAAAGAGGAGGGCAAACATGACGACTTCCCAAACTGACACACCTCACATAATTGAAGGACAAAACCCAGCAAAGCCATGAACACACTGGTTACCTATTAGAAACACCTGCAGGGGAAAGTTTCAGATCAAGACAGACCTGAGACCTGCTGGTCACATGGTACAAACCAACATGCTGTCATCACAGAGCTGTCACAGGCCAGACATGCAGGAGCCGCTCTGCTGTGGGTCAAACACGTCACCTCTAAGGCAGAGTCCCACTCAGGCAGGGGGCCTGGCAGCCCCTCAGCCAGGCCTGGGCCAAGCTTACAGGCAGCATGAACACACAGCTGAGCTGTTAACATGGAAGAGCACTGTCCCTGCTCCACCAATCACAGCCCTGTCTCCGCTCCACCAATCACAGAAGGCTTCGCTTCCAAAACACGCAGAGCAGAACGTCTGCTGTCCTTCACCAAACAGGACGACATCATAGCACCGACCCTCCAATCCCATTGAGGCTTTCGCGGTGGCTAGCAATTAAACAAATGCATGCCATTAAAGAAGTGATCAAACTGTCCCTGAAACACCAGAGCTTCCCTCAGCTAAAAAGCCGTCTAAAAAGGGACTTACAGCTCCTTCCAGGTGCCACTGAGTGAGCGTTCTGTCTAGCAGAGGAATAAGCACTTCCTGTTGCAAGAACAAGAAAAAAGCCAACAGTGTCATGGTGGGTAAAGTCTAAACCGTCTTCATGATTAACAACATGCAGGCGGTGTGTTTCTGGGAGGAATCTGCCCTTACAGCATGGAACTGGGCCTGCGGATGACGGGAGCAAAAGCTCAGAAACTGTCGACCCGGAAGTTGGGAGGCACTGGGCTGGCATCCTGCAGCGCTGGGCTAGCATCCTGATCATTCAGGTCGGGTTTTATAAGAATATTTCTTTAAATCGGTGGAGGGAATCAATCAATCAACCAACCACTGCAGCACCCAGGTACAGGGGGTCTGGGAGAAGAGGATGAACACTGCTGTAGCTGAGTGTTGGAGAGGAAGAGGACGAGGGGGGTCTAAGAGAGGTGCTGAACTATGGTGTACAATCATTTGAGACACTTAAGTTTTGGTGAGTCCTTGATAGTCAAGGTTTGGGGGGCCTTTAACCTTCCACCCTGTATGTCGGGGGGGGGGCCTTAACCCTCCACCCTGTATGACGGGGGATTCGACACTTACCATTTTTGGCAGCCTCTTTGTTCCGTAAATGAGGTGGAATGTAACGCCCTAGAGAGACAGACTGGTGAGAACAGGGGCAGCAGCACAGCACAACAGATACAAACACCTGCAGGGGGAACCTGGATTACTGATCATCTCAAGGGGATCCTCCCACACCTCCTCTCCCCCCAGCCCAAATGGACACAGCTCCTCTCCCTTGAGCAGAACCACACAGACAGGCTGAGGTCTGTGTCCGTGTCACTGCCAGAGATAAGTGTCAGAAGGAGATATGAGCACATGTTACTTACTGCCAGTTCCACCACCCTGACCGTCAATAGAACCCAAGTCCAGAACAGCCAGCTGGGAGAGAGAGGAGAAGCACAGTTAAGCATCACCGGACACCAACATGCAGACTGTCCCTTACTCAGCTGAGGCTTCCTGTCAGCAGACGTCTGGTTAGTACGGGTTGTCCTGCTCGTAATCACTGCACATGGCAACTTTCGTGGACTCCAAAGGCATCTAAAAGTCAATTGTGGGAATGACTAGAGCAAGCAAAACTGTAGACGTGGACCCTAATTAATTTCGTATGTTAGACAATGTTTTTTTTCATATCAAGAACGTAACTCTACTCTCTGTTTAAGATGAAGGCCAAGGCTCTTGGATGCTCGTGATCCGTAACTAATAAGACACTAATGAGGTCGTGTTGTTCCAGTTTCAGATGAGGGCCTCTGACCAACATGGCTAACGAGCACATTTCCATCACAGACAGAAGTTAAATAAACTACAAAACGTCAAACTATGGGATGAGACGGTAGTTTATTAGTGACTGTTAGTAATGTTAACTGGTTTGGGTTCTTCTAGCCAGGACAGTGATGAAGACAGATTAAAGATTACATCAATAAACCTGCCATCCTGCTGACATGCTGTCTCCCGGCATCAGCTGAACACTTTTCCTAGCTCAAGGCCAAGGTTAGCTAATACCTTTACATTCAAACCATACATTTTTATTTAAGTCTCATATATGTTCATTGTTTGCTCCATCCTGCCACACAGTAAATTCAGTGTTTGTGCAACTTGCATGGCGAATAAAACCAATTCTGAATCTGATTCTACCTTCAGCTAGCCATTAGCCTAGAGCTAATCATTAAATCAAACAAACCACTTTAGGTAAACTGACAGGAAGATGTTCTGCTTTGAACTAGACCAGTAAACTGAACAGCTAAGTTTAGTTATCAGATCCCCCCTCAGTGATAATGTGATAATGCAGTACTGAGGCTCCGCCATCATCAGTCCCCACAGCAGAACACCACAGCTGACCTCCATTTTAACCAGAATCGACGACACACGCAGTTTAGCCTAGCTTAGCACCAGCAGACCTAACATAACGTTATATTAGCTTAGCCTAGCTTAGCACCAGCCGACCTAACATGACGTTATATTAGCTTAGCCTAGCTTGGCATAATGCGGCTAACAAGCCGGCCCACCGCTGTATATGTATATTTTAAAGCTATTTTGATTCAAAATGAACGACAGGACAAATGAAACAAGGTTTAAAAGGTTTAAACTCACCTGCTGTTCTAGACCGTGAACATTGTCTACGGCCACATGACTCATAACTAAGGAATATTGAGGAAAAATGTTGACGTCAAAAAGGTTCCTTTTGTTTGGCGGTTTGTCTTCCTGCTCGCGCTGCCGCTCGCGCTGCCCGCCTTTGTCAGTTCCCCCCAAAAATGTATAACGTTAGTTAATATATTTTGATGTTTATATATCTTGGTATTTATCTAATTAAATTATCTTTAGGCTTATTTACTGTAGTAACGTTTGTTTTAACCCGAGTCCGGTGGAAGCTTTAAAAATGCTACCGAAACAGCTTGTGGTCTGTGAGCTGCTGTAATGGAACTGGGACACCGACGGAGGTGATTGGTTGAGCTCACATAAAGCAGGCTCGTTAGTTATCGCGATGCTTTGATTTGGAACCTGTCACCGTGATCTGATGACAGCAGAGCAGCAGGCTGGCATCATATTTAGGCGTTTAAATACCACTGAAAAAAATTGTGTGTTTATGTTTACTTTCCTAACTTTAAGATAAGGTTTTGACCGTTGTTGTGTTGGAGATATTCGATTCAAAACCTATTTGAAAGATTCTGATGTCAATTTGTGGAATTGAATTATGTGCTAGATCACCAGATGAAAAGAAAAAAAGTAAATAAGATCTGTGTCTATGTGAATCACACATCCACCCTGCCTTTTTAATGCTGTGTTAACGTTCACCCACTGGTGAGACAGAGCTGGATTAAACAGGCGAGGTCATCAGGGAGCCGAGTGTGAGAACAGTTTAAACACTTATTCACACAGATCCACAGTCAGATTTGACAGTCACTGTAAGGGGCTTGGAAACAGAGACAGGATAGATGAGGCTGGTAGCTGGTCGGGTGGTCGGACCGGAGGACGGGCAGGACAGATGCTGGCTCAGGGATCAGTCAAAATGCGGCTTTAGAGTCTATATTTGACAGACGTGTTGAAGCCTTCAGTTCCACTTTAGGTTGAGAGGAGGACTGGTAGATTGAGGCTGTCTGCCAAGTTATCATCCTTTTTATCACACAGTGAAAGGGCAGGACAGATAGAATAGATTAAAATAGTAGAGGACAAGATTACAGTAGAGTCTCATTTTGCTCACAATAATGCAATTTAAAAATGAAATAAAAATGTCAACCTTTTATTCCTGATCAGACAGGAATAAAAACTTTGAAAACCAAAAAAAACAAACAACTACATATTTAATGAACTAGGTTATTGTATACTTTCCATCCAGTAAACTGTTAATGAAAACAAAGAAAATAATTCAAATACGATTTATTTTTCCTTTTCTTAAAGTATAATTGTACAGTGTGCTGGGTTTATACAGTGCTCTAAGGCAGATCGGGGGTGTAGAACCATCCATGCATGTTTCACAAAAGAGCTTTTGAATTATTCAAACAAAATACAAACAAAATCAGAAGGCAGATCTGATCCTCAATCAACAATTTACAAAAAAAACACAAAAAAAAACTAAGAAAAGCAGTAAGACGTTGAAGTCTGAAAATAAAGCATTCTTACATGGAAGAAGACATTGTGGATGTGTAGTGCTCTGGGCTCTGGAAGGTCACAACACTCAAATGCTTCTCTTCCCCTCTGGAGGTTCCACAAGCATCATCTCTGCTGTTTATTTCCCAGGATGCTTTGCGGTGGAGGCAGCTGCTCTCCCACATCTCGTCCTGTCAGGCCAGGTTTGGTTTCAGACATTTTGTGTGTCAACTCCAGTCTTGAGTTTTTAACATCCTTGGATTAATATAGTTACTGTTGGCAATTCCACTGACCACAATATCCAGTTTATTTTCTTTCTTTCTTTTTGTTGTTGTTGCGTGCATTATGTATTTACACTGTACCATAGATGATAAGAACAATGTCAAGATAGCATTTTTGATGCGTTCTTGGTCGTGGGCACTGAACTAGAACATAGAAAAACCAAGCAGAATGTGTGTTGGCTCTGGGATGTATCCTCCTTCCTGACCTCAGAGCACATGAACTCTGACCTTTATCCTCACCTTCCAAGGGACAAGAACACAGTTCCTGTTCAATTAACTGATACTTTGCCTTTGCATTTCATCAGAAAAAAAAACGACAAAAGAAAAACATCAAAACAAATGAAATTCAAATAAAACAGCCAAGAAGTCTTTAAAACAAGGGCTGATGGAAACGCTGCAACATTTGGACAATTTCAAGAAAATTGTTCCAAAAAAACCCAACAAAGAGGAAATAATTCCAAACCACACATTCATATTAACCACTGAAGCACCGAGCCCACAGGTGTCACATAAAGAACTCTGAAGGAACACTCGAGAACACTCGGGTTAGCGAGTCAGTAAGCGTACAGGAAGTTACTCTAGAACGTTTTTGTTGGTTAATGGGCGAGAGTTGTAAGACTGTGTCTGTGATCAAGTAGGACAAGTGAAGAAAGAAGCAACACAGCAGAGAAGCAGCACAGTTAGAATGTAGTTCTGTGTTCCAAATACAACCTTACCGTGCCACTGGAAACTGGCTCACACAGATTATACTGGTTCAAATGTCCTCACTTAGAAATGACAAGCAGAAACAGTAGCTTTAGAAAACAGGAGAGAGAGAGAGGGAGGGAGGGAGGGAGAGAGGGAGGGAGAGGCGGAGAGGGAGGGAGATGCTTGAGAGACATAAACTTCACTTTACAATCCAACTAAAAGCCACCTCTGTCTTTTGCAAACCAGGCCAGTCCAGACCTAAACCAGGCCAGTCCAGACCCAAACCAGGCCAGACCCAGGCCAGTCCAGACCCAAACCAGTCCAGACCCAAACCAGGCCAGACCCACAGCAAAACAACAGCAAGACATCTGGTCACTTATGGCAGCAGACAGCATCGAGCGTCTGTCCAACCTCACTCACACGTAAAAGAAAACCTTGAATTCTATTCCCTCCTTTTAATTCTATCTTTATTCTTCCAGACCCCTTTTCATATCCCGGGGGGGCAGGGTGGGGGGTTGGGGTATCCAGGGCCAGCATGGCAGCCTTGTCCCAGGAAGGGTCGAGCATCTAGGTGGAAGGTTGTTGAACTATCCACACGAACACACTATGTACACCTCTGCCATCCCATCCATCTTCCTGAACATCACAACATTGTCTTTAGTCTCCATGGAAATGAAACCTCCAATCAGCATCAGCTGCAGTCAGCGCATCGCTTGTCCCACCCCCCCGTCCACCGTCCACACGTCTCTCTGTGTCTCTGTGAGCTGAACAGACAGAGGGACACAGGCTGACTGCCTCCATCCTCACGTCTGTTTTGTTTTTTGAAAACATTACGAGCAGAACTCAAGAGAGCAGAATGTGGCCTGGGCCGAGGTCAGAGGTGAGAGGTCAGGTGAAGGGGGTCTCCCTGGACAGGAGTGCTACGGCCTCGCTCTCCACCAGGTAACATTTGGTGAGCAGAGAAGTTTGGATGAGAGGATGAGGGTTGGAGGGGTGGAGGAGGGGGGCAGGGGGGAGTGCTGCTGGGGTGTTGTTACTCTTTCGCCTGGACCGGGGGGGGCACGCCCTCCTCCGTGGGCTCCCAGGACTCCTGCGCTCTCTGGGGGGGGCGCTGGGGGGCGTTCATGTGCTGAGCGGCCGGCCCGGTGTAAGGCTGACCATGAGGAAGGTTGTTCTGCTGTGGAGTCAACAAGGCAGGGTTAGGGGGCTGGAGTCACTGGGAGAGCGGACTGAAGGAGGTGTGTGTTACCTGTACAGGTGTGTGTGTTACCTGTGCAGGTGTGTGTGTTACTTGTGCAGGTGTGTGTTTTACCTGTGCAGGTGTGTGTGTTACTTGTGCAGGTGTGTGTGTTACTTGTGCAGGTGTGTGTGTTACCTGTGCAGGTGTGTGTGTTACTTGTGCAGGTGTGTGTGTTACCTGTGCAGGTGTGTGTGTTACCTGTACAGGTGTGTGTGTTACCTGTACAGGTGTGTGTGTTACCTGTACAGGTTTGTGTGTTACGTGTACAGGTGTGTGTGTTACCTGTTGGTACTGTGTGCCTGCAGGGGGGTGGGGGTACAGTGCAGTGTCCTCAGGAGGGGAGGAGTCATGATCATCTGGAGCTTCCTGGTCATCAGGCTCCTGAAAACATCAACCAATTAAATCACAGCATCAGACTGCAGCTAGAGGATCAACCAATCAAACCACAGCATCACCCACACACCTCCTCGGGGCAGAGTTCGCAGGCCTTGGCCAGGGTCATGCGAGCGCTGTGCGAGCGCTCCAGGAAGTAGCCGTTGGAGGTCTCGTTGCTCTGGACGGGGGGGGACCAGTTGTTGTAGGTGTACTGGGGGTTCCCGGTGTACGGCCTCCTCTCCAGCTCATCGCCCAGCCACTCCACCGCCCACGTCCACTTCCGCTTCAGGTCCCCGTTACTCTGGAGACAAACACACACACACAGGTTAGTAATTCTGTAACTCCACAAGTGCAATAACTGCCTACATGTCGACTTAACTTAGTTATTTCTTTTGCAATACTGTAATTCTCCTCAAGTGCAATAACTGTCTATATGTCTATATGTCTACTCAACTTACTTATTTTATCAGACTTTATCGTGCCCGCCTATTGCTATTGTGATGTTATTGTCATTAATGTATATTACCCTGCAACTCTGTGTGCTATACTTTACCCTGCTGCTGTTGTGAACTGCAATTTCCACCCCCTGGAGGACAAATAAAGGTTCATCTAATCTAATCTAATCTAATCTAATCTAATCTAGTACGTTACTGTGGCAGGGCTTGTGCAGGACAGCAGGGTTAGGGTTAGTACACTGTCAGTACCTGCAGGATCTGGTAGGCCACGGTGCAGGTGCTGAACAGAGCCACCATGCACTTGATGCACTGGTAGGCTCGTTTCTGGTAGTGGTTCTTAGAGCGCTGGATGGTGTCAAACAGGCCGTCACGGTCGTCAGGGATACCCTTCAGAACGTTGTGGATCCTGAACACAGGAAGCAGAGGGCAGCACCGTGAGTGTGTGTGAGTGTGTAAGTGTGTGTGAGTGTATGTGTGTAAGCACCTCACCTGTGTGTCTGCCAGGAGTCTTCGATGAGCAGGATCTGTAGCAGCAGATCCAGGTAAGGCCTCAGCTCGTAGGTGTAGGAGTACGCCACCTACAGGCAGGACAGGGAACACACAGCACATGAAGACAGGAGGCCAGGACAGACAGGAGGCCAGACAGACGGACAGACAGACAGGAGACCAGACAGACAGACAGGAGTCCATACAGACAGACAGGAGACCAGACAGACAGACAGGAGTCCATACAGACACAGACAGGAGTCCATACAGACAGACAGGAGACCAGACAGACAGACAGGAGTCCATATAGACAGACAGGAGTCCATACAGACAGACAGGCAGGAGTCCAGACAGACAGACAGGAGTCTATACAGACAGACAGGAGTCCATACAGACAGGAGTCCAGACAGACAGACAGGAGTCCATACAGACACAGACAGGAGTCCATTCAGACAGACACAGAAAGGAGGCCAGCCAGACAGATAGGAAGTTGCCCTCACCTGCCACAGCAGCTCACTGAGCACAGTGGAGGAGAACTGAGGGTTTTCCCAGCAGCTGAAGCGCAGCAGTTTCAGCGTCTCCTCTGAGTTGCTGCAGTCCTCGATGATCTTCTTCACGTAGCTCGTCCTCACAAACAGGATCTCTGCCACCAGCTGCTGCAGGGCCATGATGGGAGCCGTGAGGCTGGGGTCTCCGTAGGGGTTAGGCAGGGGCGGGTTACCTGCAGGCAGAGCGGAGAGGGGGAGCATTAAGATCCCAGCCTGGCCCCTGTCTCATAGTAACCAGGAGAGGAGAGGGAGGAGAGAGAGGGAGGAGGAGAGAGAGACAGATAGAGGAGAGATGGAGGGTCTGACCGTTGATGGAGGACTGCATGCGTGAGGACACATCACAGCAGCGCAGTAGCTGGGACACCACAGTGTACAGCTTGCCCAGCTCAGCATACTGGTACTTGATGGGGGGCCCGGGGCCCTCGTCCAGGGCCACCAGCATGAAGGTGGCAGGGACATTCAGCTTCAACAGCTGACTCTTCTCTGCCAGGCCTGGAGGGAGGGAGAGGAGAGTGTTAGAGAGGTTCTGAACAGCATGGCCTGGTTAAACAGGGTCCAGGCAGGAGCTCCCCTGAGCTTGGAGCTCCTCTAAGCTTGGCTCACCCAGGTTGGCGTACATGACGAACAGGTTAAAGTACTGCTGCAGGTGGCGGCCATGTTCAGACACCTCCCTCCTCAGCAGGTTCAGCACGGCTCTCAGCAGGTGGTCACTCAGACTCAGATTATCACACGCCTGTGGGGGGCAAAGGTCAGAGGTCAGCAGGTTCTCCTCCGCACACACCTCCTCCTCCCTCCCTCCCTGCTCCCTCACCTGTGTGGTGCCCCCTGGGGAGGTGGTGGGGGCGGGGCAGGGTCCGTCCTGCAGGGAGAAGTGAGCGATGAACACGATGAGCTTGGCGAACGCCCCGCGCACCTCAGCGCTCGGACACTCCAGCAGGTGCTCAGAGAAGCGGGCGGGGTAGGAGAACAGGACGCTGTGGGAGAACCAGCAGCGCACGTTCTTACTGTGACGCAGCAGGATGCACAGAGCATCGTACCTGAGGGAGGAGGAGGGAGAGGGGGGAGAGAGAGGGGAGAAGGAGGGAGAGGAGGAGGAGGGAGAGAGAGAGAAGGGAGTAGGAGGGAGAGAGAGGGGAGGAGGAGGAGGGAGAGAGAAGGGAGGAGAAGAGAGAGGGGGGAGGAGGAAGGAGAGGAGGAGGAGGGAGAGAGAGGGAGGAGGAGGGAGAGGGGGGAGAGAGAGGGGAGGGAGAGGAGAGGGGAGGAGGAGGGAGAGGAGAGGGGGGAGCGAGAGGGGAGGAGGAAGGAGAGGAGAGCGTTTTCAGTAACGAGGCTGAGCAGGTGTGATGATCCCCCTTGCAGTCAGACCGTGTGGCTCCCTCACCAGTCACTGGCCGGTCCTCGGACCACCTTCTTAGTGTGGAAACCTGTGCTGAACAGGAAGCGAGACGCCAGCTGGATGCTGATCATGGCGATCTCCTCCGCCTCAGGTAACAGGTGGTCCTGACCTGCGGAACCGAGAGAGAGAGAGAGAGTGTGAGGGGGAGAGAGACAGGGATACAGAGAGGGGGAGAGAGGGCTGTGGGGAGGTGAGGAGCAGCAGCAGGTACCTGGTGGAGGGTTGAGGTAGACACTGTTGCAGGTGAGCAGTTTCTTGATGAACTGGAAGTACTCCAGGCTGTACTGCATACGGCTGTGCATGAACTGGACGTTCTGCTTCCTCACGCTGCACTCAATGGCACCTGGCATCTTCATCTGCCAGAGGAGGAGGAGCCAGAGGGGGAGGAGCCACAGGAGGAGGAGCCAGAGGAAGAAGAGCCAAAGGAGGAGGAGCCAGAAGAGAGGAGGAAGGGCCAGAGGAGGGGAGCACAAGCAACAGGACAAGGGGCAAACAGCTCTGGTTAGGGGGTGTGATGACAGGCTTCAGACACGTCATTAGCTACCTGTGTGATCATAAATAACCCATACACACAGCAACAAGCCAAGGTTCATACACACACACAGACAGGTGTAGAGCTGGTACCTGTCTGGGTGTGCTGGGCTGAGAGACACTGAGCTCTGCGATGCCCTTGGCGAGGTCAGCCTCAGCTGGAGCTCCTCCCTGGGTGTCCATCCTCTCGTAGAACAGGATGTAGGCGTTCCACCAGCGCTTCTGCCGACGGTACGACATCCTCTTCATCATGTGGTCGAACACCTCGCCCATGTACTCTCCCCCGAAGCACTGACTCTTCATCTCCTCGTCATCGTCCATCTTACATTCCGTCACGTCTCCGTCGTCAAACTTGTACCAGCGGTCTCTCTGGCCGCTGTCGCCCCCGCCTCCGTCTCTCTGGACGATGTAGGAGTAATAATGTCCTCCGCTGGCCTGGCCAGAGTGAACCAGCACCCCCACCAGGCGGTAGCGGGAACTGCAGCCAGGGGGGTCGGGCTCAGAGGGCTCGTTCTGCTGGATCATCTGACAGAAGCAGAGGGAAGGGAGGGAGGGAGGGAGGGAGGGAGGGAGGGAGGGAGGGAGGGAGGGAGGGAGGGAGGGAGGGAGGGAGGGAGGGAAAAAAAACAAGGAAAGAGAAGACAGCAGGTTAAACACCAGCACAGCTGGACTCTTAACGAGGAGGCGGGGCGACAGTTGGAGTCTTAACGAGGGGGCGGAGCTACAGTTGGAGTCCTAACTAGGAGGCGGGGCTGTAGATGGAGTCTTAACGAGGGGGGAGTCAGGTACCTGGCTCTCTGGGTTCCCATCGTCCCCCTCCAGCTTGGCCACGCCTGCCACAGTGTAGGGCTCCATGTCCAGCTCCCGGGGGAACTCAAAGTAGTCGTTGAACTTGATGGCACATTCTCTCTCCCAGTCATAGTCGAAGCGCTTCAGCTGGATGGCCAGAACAGGGGGCAGCTTCTTAATGAGGAGCCTCTTCACCGTGTCCACCTGGAAACAGGTGAGGAGGAAAGGAGTCACAGGTGAGGAGGAGAGGAGTCACAGGTGAGGAGGAGAGGAGTCACAGGTGAGGAGAGGAGTCATAAGTGAGGAGGAGAGGAGTCACAGGTGAGGAGGAGAGGAGTCACAGGTGAGGAGGAGAGGAGTCACAGGTGTTGAGGAGTCACAGATGAAGAGAAGACTCATAGGTGAGAAGGAGAGGAGTCACAGGTGAGGAGGAGAGGAGTCACAGGTGAGGAGGAGAGGAGTCACAGGTGAGGAGAAGAGTCATAGGTGAGGAGGAGAGGAGTCACAGGTGAGGAGGAGAGGAGTCACAGGTGAGGAGGAGAGGAGTCACAGGTGAGGAGGAGAGGAGTCACAGGTGTTGAGGAGTCACAGATGAAGAGAAGACTCATAGGTGAGAAGGAGAGGAGTCACAGGTGAGGAGGAGAGGAGTCACAGGTGAGGAGGAGAGGAGTCACAGGTGAGGAGAAGAGTCATAGGTGAGGAGGAGAGGAGTCACAGGTGAGGAGGAGAGGAGTCACAGGTGAGGAGGAGAGGAGTCACAGGTGAGGAGGAGAGGAGTCACAGGTGAGAAGAGTCATAGGTGAGGAGGAGAGAGGAACCTTCTTGTTGCACTTTTCACAGTGGTAGGCGTTGGCTCCCTCCAGCAGATCTCCCTTCACGTACTGCTCCATGGAGTCCAGAAGGTTCTGGTGGTTTCTAATGTCCACGTTCAACGTGGTGAAGGACTCCTCACACTCATACCTGCACACACACACACACACACACACACACACACACACACACACACAGACACACACACACACACACACACACACACACACAAACTAGTACCATATTTGCTTGTGTGTGTGTATAGAGTATGTGTGTGTATATAGTGTGTGTGTGTGTGTGTGTATAGTGTATGTGTGTAGAGTGTGCAGTGTGCGTGTACCTGTGAGGACAGCCCTGGCAGATCTTCTGATCAGCAAAGGATCCTCCCAGCACCTTGCTCAGCATGGAGGGATGACCCAGAGCCTTCAGAGCCTCGTCCAGACTGTCCACCAGAGAGTTGAAGAACTCCAGAGCATCGTGCTGCTCACGCAGGTTCACCGGCTCCCCCCATAACCTGCAGGGGGGAGGAGGGGGAGACAGTACCAGGGGGGAGGGGAAAGAAGAAAAAGAGGGAGGGAGGAGTTTAGGAACTGAATAACTACTGAGAGTTAGTGTTGCTGGCTGCAGGGTGGAACGTACCTGAACTGCTTCCAGAATCCTCTGGGGACGTAGTACTGCAGCCTGGAGGCGGCCAGGTGACCGAAGATGACCTGCAGGTGGCGCAGCACCCCGATGTTGTACTCCTTCCTGTCCTCAGTCTTGGGTTTGTCGTCAAACTGGTGGTTGTAGTTGAACACCTCGTCTCGAGGATCTGCGTTGCTCTGACAACAACAACAACACAGGGACTTCATGTTGGTTCCACAGCAACGTACAGGATCACCAGGAACTAGACCACACCCCCCCAGCCTGGCCCCTGTCTCACCCCTCCCAGCCTGGCCGATGTCTCACCCTCCCAGGCTGGCCCCTGTCTCACCCCTCCCAGCCTGGCCCCTGTCTCACTCCTCCCAGCCTGGCCGATGTCTCACCCCCCCAGCCTGGCCCCTGTCTCACCCCTCCCAGCCTGGCCCCTGGCCCCTGTCTCACCTCACTCTCCTGCTTCTCATCTCCAGACGTGTCATCATCCACATCAGAGCCAGTTCCCTCCACAGCCAGGATGCCGTTCCGGATGGGTGGGATCATGTACAGCTGCTGGATGACTGAGTTCATGTAGCAGGTGGCCCCTGCGTTCTTCAGCCCCACAAAGCCCTTGGTGGGCCGGGGCCCCACAGGGGGCAGGTACTCCCACTCAGTCAGGGACTCACAGCCTGGGAGACCAGAGGGACGTTAGGACAGTTGGTCTGATGCCTTTCTGAACGCAGCACAGGTGTAAACAGTGCAGCTGATCATGCTGTTTACCCTGGTAGTACATGTCGGTGAGCGTGTCCACAATCTGCTTGAGGTTGCGTACGCAGCCCACTGCCAGAGCGACCAGCAGCTCCAGGCCGGCGCTGATGGAGGCCGGGCTGCTGCAGACTGGGATAGCCTGCTCCGGGGGAAACTCCCCACTCTTCATGTACTGAAGATACACGTTAGACGCTGGGAAGATGAAGTCATCTATCAGCTCCTGGAGGGAGGGAGGAAGAGGAGAAGAGAGGGAGAGGGGGAGGGATATAAGCGTTAGAGGACAGGTGTAGCTAGCGTTAGCGTTAGCTCTCAGGTGGGCAGGAAGCACCCCCACCTTTATGAGGTTGGCTCCTCCAGCCTCACAGCCGATGTAGAACTTCTTCTGTGGTGTCTGGAAGGACAGCAGCTCTTTGGTGACCCCCAGGTGACCTTCCAGAATGGTCTCCTCCACCCCCGTCTCCCCCGACCGCTTCACCTCGTCCTGAGAAACACACCGTCACCATGACGATCACTCCACCCAGCACACGCCATCACCATGACGATCTGTGGAGGCGGCAGTGAAGCTCACCCTGATCTTCTTGAGCCAGGCGATCTGGTTGTTGAGCAGCGCCTCAGCGTTGGGCAGGTTGATGTTGCTGTTGTAGGCGTAGTTCAGCAGGTGTCTCAGCAGGGTGAAGTAGTCTCCTGCCTGCTTGGCCCGCTCCTTAGCTGTGGTCTGGACAGAACAACACAGTCACAACCAGAGGAAGGACTGAACACAGGGGCACAGCTGAGAAACACAGGGAGGGAGGAGGGGAGGGGGGGAGGGGACTCACCCCCAGCACAGTGAACAGCAGAGTGATGAAGAACAGCAGGGGTCTGTGGCCCATGCAGCACCTGGTGGCCATGAGGAAGAACTGCTCCTGAGCCATCTGCCTCACAGACCTGCACACACACACACACACACACACACACACACACACACACACACACACACACACAAACACACATCAGAGGGAGGAGGTCAGAGAGAGAGAGAGACAGAGAGAGAGAGAAAGAGAAATAAAGAAAGAGAGATAGAAAGAGAGATAGATAGAGAGAGAGAGAGAGACAGTCATCCATCCCTACCTGCTGTGGCAGTGCAGCAGCAGGTCTATGATGAAGGTCTGCCAGGCCTTCTCCTTACTGAGCGTGTCCAGAGCCGTGGGCAGCAGAGCGAAGCACAGGGTCATGACCTCCAGGGCCTCGCAGCACACCTGCTCATCCTCCCCATCCGGCTCCTGCCCCGCGTTCATCTGCAGCAGGGGCGCACACACACGGGTTAAAGCACACACACACACAGTCAGTGACAGGGAGCCTGGTGTGTGTGCGTGCTGTCACCTTCTCGTAGATCTGGCTGATGTCCTCGTTAGAGCTGAACACCAGCTGGACGGTTCCACAGCCGGAGGCCCAGACGATCTTCTGCACCGCTCGGATCACACAGATGTCCGGGATGAACTTAGACGTCTGGAAGAACTTCTGCTGCAGGAACACACACACACACACACTCAGGCTTCAGAGCGACACACACAACATGTCTGAAACCTCAACTATACCAACACATCACATCACACAAGGGGGGGGCGTGTCCTCACCTCGTCAGAGATCTGCTGGGCCAATCGGATGGCTACGTTACGCAGCATGCACTCAGAGGCGGGGTTAGGGATGTTCTGGAGAGCGTTCTGCAGCACCAGGGCCTGGTCGTGCGTGGCCTGGTTGATCTGGAATAACAGGGGGGGGGGCGTTAGGACTGGGGGTGGGGTCTGCTCAGGGGGCAGGAGGGGGGGGCGGGGTAGCTCAGGGTCTTACAGGGTTATTTACCGGTGAGGCTGGGTTGGTTCCCTCCACCAGCGGCTGGCAGGCCTCTGCCACGGCCTTCACATGGCCGAAGCCCACGGCTGTGAGCAGAAGCTTGGCGATCTTCAGGGCGTTCAGGTAGGCCCCCCGCCGCGTCTCCATGTCCGCGCTGGGCAGGAAGTTGTTCCTGGTGAGCATGCTCAGTACGAGCGGGAGCCCGCCGCTCTTCAGGAAGTTGAACTGGAAGTCGCAGGCGTCCTCTCCCAGGGTGCCGCTGGCGGGCATGAGCAGAGCGTACACCACCTGGAGGGGGAGGAGCCAGTGAGGAGGCGAGCACAGCAGGGACACACACAAACAGAGACAGAGACACACACACACACCACACACAGGTGTGTCCCTCTGTTACCCACCTCGGTGAGGTAGAGCACTTGGGAGGGGGAGGGTCCGAAGAAGCGTGAGTCCAGCGTGGGGCTGAGACTGTGTTCCCCCAGCTTAGCGTGGTCCAGACAGATCGCTCGCAGGTTCTCCACCGTGCTGGTGTCTGCATGACCACAACCATAACATGACCATAACCATAGCATGACCACAACCATAACATGACCACAACCATAGCATGACCACAACCATAACATGACCACAACCATAACATGACCATAACCATAGCATGACCACAACCATAACATGACCACAACCATAGCATGACCACAACCATAACATGACCATAACCATAGCATGACCACAACCATAACATGACCATAACCATAACATGACCATAACCATAGCATGACCACAACCATAACATGACCATAACCATAGCATGACCATAACCATAGCATGACCATAATCAGCTCATACTGGGGCCTGTGTTGGACATGTGTGTGTATCGTGTGTGTGTGTACCTGGGGGCATGAGCTGTGTCAGCAGCCTGGCTCCATCTCTCAGCAGAGGCATGTTGAGGGTGCAGCCCAGGTCGGCCACCTGCCACAGGAAGGACATGTAGCGCAGGTGCAGCGACATGATCTGGGGACAGAGACACAGCACAGCTTCAGAGCACAGCTTCTACACACGGCTTCAGACAGCTCTCCACCTCAGGGTTGGTGTGTGTGTCTGTGTGTGTCTCACCACTCCAGGCAGACAGCTCTCCACTTCAGGGTTGGTGTGTGTGTGTCTGTGTGTGTCTGTGTGTGTATGTGTGTGTCTCACCACTCCAGGCAGACAGCTCTCCACTTCAGGGTTGGGGCCCTCACTGAAGTGGTTGCCGTGGTTCCCAGGTGAGCCGGTGGAGGAGTCAGAGGAGGAGTCTGGACTGGAGGGCACCGTGGCGCTGACCTGGGTCAGCTTAGCTGTGATCAGCTGGAGGAGAGAGAGAGAAGGGGGGGGGGGGGGGGGGGGGGGGGGGGCGTTACGTACCCTCTGTACAGATCTTCTTCAACACAGCATGGCTGCATTATTGTTTATTAAGTCAACAACAATCCACTCACTGTTTTATCTTTGAGGTTGAGCTGTCCAATCAGCTTCCTGTCGTCGGCCGGATCCACCACCTCTCCACCAATGAACAGCTCTATCTTGGTGTGCGTGGCGTTGGCCTTGATGCGGGTGAGGATGCCTCTCCTCACTGAGCCGATGGTGTCGTTAGTGTGGGACCAGATGTCCATGTCATCCACCTGCCGGCCCTGGTTAGGGAAGCGCACGATCAGCGTGATGTGCTTCCCCCGGAACGCCCTGGGGGAGGGGGGGAGAGAGGGGGAGAGAGAGAGAGAGAGAGAGATATGGTAGAGATTAATAATAATAAGCTGCTGTTTTTGTTTTGGCTTTTTTTGGCAAAATAAATGGGCAAGACAGTGTGAGTATGTGTGTGTGTGTATGTGAGAATGTGTGTGTGTGTGTGAATACCTGGACATGGGCAGTATGGTCCTCTCCTCATGGTAATCACTGTCACACTCGTTGATGTATTCCTTTAACACGTTGAGCACTCGGACCATGCGGATGGCCTCCTGCCGGGCACAGTTGATGCTGTCTTTGTCCCGGTCCAGAACACACAGCGTGTCGTAAGACGCCTTCAGGCGGTCGAAACACGACTGGATGAAGTCCTCATGGATCTCCACCTGGGCCACACCCACAGGGTTAGGAACGCCCCCCTGAACCCCACAGACCCTCCCCCTGGGAACACAGGTGTGTGTGTGTGTTACCTGGTTAACCTGCAGCTTGGGCCCCAGGTTGGTGTAGATCTCTTTCAGGAGGTCGATGGCTCTGCTGGCGATGTCGTCGCTGCCCTGGATGACGACCTGGACACAGAGCACATCTTCAGACCTGCTGCTCTGCTGGAGTCCGCAGTGTGTGTGTGTGTGTGTGTGTGTGTGTGTGTGTGTGTGTGTGTGCTGCTGACCTTCCACAGGTAGTCCAGACCGATGAGCTCCAGGTCGTCCATCATGTAGGCCCGGCGCTTGGCCACCAGCTTGCCCTCGCGACAGTTGACGGCCTTGAAGAACCTCTCGAAGCACTTCATGCCGTTCTCCGTCAGCAGAGACGGGTCCAGCTGCAGAACGTTGTTCTCAAAGAAGTCCTTGTTGATGTCTGGGTCCAGGTCCGGCTCATCGCCCATCAGCTTGGAGTACCTGGAAGAGGGGTCAGAGGTCAGGGAGGTAGCACACAGGGACACACAGCTGACAGGCAGGCTGTTGTGATCAGGCTGTGTGTGTGTGTGTACCATTTGAAACAGGCCTCTCGGTCACACAGGAAGACAGCGCTCTCTGCCAGACACTTCCAGATCTGCTTGGCCTGAGGAGCACACAGCCACAGCTGACCATCCTTCAACAGGAACCTGGGGGGGGGGGGGGGGGGGGGTCAAAGGTCAATACTAACACACCGCTGACTAAACATTGTTATCATACCCAGCAGATCCCAAGGCAAAACGCAGGTAGCTGTTCACACACAGTCCATAACACCCCACCCCCCCCCTCACCTCAGGAAGTTGAGTCTCTCCTGAACTTCCTGTACGTGGCTGTAGCGACTTCCCACTCTCACGTTCTGGGGGTCAAAGTCTGCGTGCTCTGCTGGAAGACCCAAGAAGAACCTGGAAGTTAGACACTCTGCCCCCCCCCCTGCCCCCAGCTGCCCCCCCCTGCACCCTGCTCCTGAGCACCAACCTTTGGAAAACTGCCTCATGGTCTCCATGTAGGCAGAGAGGTTCTCAGCCACCAGGGTGACCAGAGCGTGGTTATGCTGCAGCTGGTTGATCAGGTCATGGCGGTAGAACACGTGAGGACTCCTCTGGGTCTGACTGTAGGACAGGAGAGGAGGAGGAGACAGACAGGTGAGGATGCTGGACCAGCCCATCCTGTGTGTGGTGTCCATCAGGAGCAGCAGGAAGCTCACCTGAGGTTCTGTGGAGCTTCTCCAAACAGGCTGCAGATCTCTCGGATCTGCTTCAGAGCCGGGATCACCCACTTCTCATTGGTCCGAAGCTCCTCGATAAAGCGATCGATCCACTGGATCTTCTGGGTGTCTCTGTCCTACAGGTGGTGAGACAGGGTGGAGGTGAGACAGGATCGCGCTGTGAGCAGCAACCTGTGTGTGTGTGTGTGTGTGTGTGTGTGTGTGTATGTGTGTGTGTGTGTGTGTGTGTGTGTGTGTTCGGAGGTACCTGAGAGCAGCTGTAGTCCAGGATCTTGATGTGGGCGCTGAGGGCCTGGTCCATGATGTCCACAGGAACATCATCACTGTGCGCCAGGTTCCACAGCAGGTTCAGAACCTTGTGGGCCATCACTCCATCCTTGTCATCCTCAGCCAGACGTCTGATCAGCTCTAGAAGCTTCTCACGCTGTTTCTTACTGGCACTGGTCCAGCTGGCCTGTACAAACACACACACACAGACAGACACATACACACACACAGAGTAGTGAGGGACTATGGTGGTGTAGAGAGGCAGGGAGAGGAAGGGTGAGGCAGAGAGACAGGGAGAGGAAGGGGTAGGCAGGGTGAGGCCTGCTTACCTTGAAGCAGTCAAACAGATGGTCCAGTTGCTCAGGGGAGAAGTCCCAGGCCAGTTTGGCCAGGAGGTCATGAACATTCTTCACTATGGCCTCGTGTTTTCCAGCCTGTCACACATCAGAACCACACACAGCCAGGGACATCAGAACCACACACACAGCCAGGGACATCAGAACCACACACACAGCCAGGGATATCAGTACCACACACACAGCCAGGGACATCAGTACCAACCACACAGCCAGGGACATCAGTACCAACCACACAGCCAGGGACATCAGTACCACACACAGCCAGGGACATCAGAACCACACACAGCCAGGGACATCAGAACCACACACACAGCCAGGGACATCAGAACCACACACAGCCAGGGACATCAGAACCACACACACAGCCAGGGACATCAGAACCACACACAGCCAGGGACATCAGAACCACACACACAGCCAGGGACATCAGAACCACACACAGCCAGGGACATCAGAACCACACACATCAGTACACTGGGATTAGAACTACAGATTAGATCTGCTTTCAGAAAATGCTCCAACCATCCTGTCAATTCAAACAGAGACAGATCAGGACATTTGTGGAGGAGGAGGTTTGGATGGCAGGACTGGACAGTGTCCTCACCTGAGCCGCCCAGATGCTGTCCAGATCCTGCATGGTCAGAGCCTTCTCTTTGATGACGAAGCGGAGGATCTTTTCCAGCTTCTCTACGTACTGAGGCTGGTGCAGACTGTCCCTCAGAACGATGGACAGGATGTGGTTCTGCTGGATCCACTCCTGAAGAGGGAGGGAGACAGACATGAGAACACAACTCTCTCTCCATCCTATCTGAGGTATCCCCTGTCCTATCACTCTCGGGGGGCATGTCTCCAGAACAGATGAAGTTTCCTTGTCCTATCACACTAGGGGGGGGCGTGTCTCCTCACCGCCATGCGTTCTGCTGTAAGCCACTCCTCCTCCTCAGGGTTGCCATGGCGATGTGTGTAGTAGGACACACTGGAGATCACCTTGTTCACCTCATTCAGAGCGTTCATCTTCCCGTTGAAAGAGGAGATCTGGAGTAACCTGGAAGACCAAGCAAACACGAGCCAATAAAAACGCAGCTCGACTGACACAAGCCAATCAAAACGCAGAGTTAAAGATCCCAAAGACTGAATAATGACAGAAACCTGAGGATCATCTTCAGGCGGAAGATCTCCAGGTTCTTGACGGTGTCCTCCTGGCCAGGGACTCTGGACGCCAGGTTCTTCAGGGACTTGATGATCATGGACAGAGCATCGTTCTTGGCCTCGTTCTTAGCCTCCTTCTTCAGCTCGTCGTCAGTCAGGTTCTCCAGGAACTGAGGAACCATCTCGATCACCGGGAGGAAGAACTTCTTCACTGTGTGCAGCGTGAGGAACTCATAGCACTGTCCAAACGGTCTGAAACACACACACACGCACACACCTGTCAGCAGGGAACCTTTAGACAGCAGCGAGGGAGGGCAGCAGGTGTGGTGTGTTTGAGAGCGTACTTGATGAGGGCAGCGATGATCTGGACGTTGAGAGTCTGTCCACTCATGAAGCGATCGTGGAGGGTTTGAAACCCGTTCAAGGTTCCAAACTTGTTAATCAGATCCACCAACCAGCCCTGCAGAGAGAGATGGAAGACACAGAGAGACAGTGAGACACCAGGAGAGACAGTGAGACACCGGGAGAGACAGACACATATTCTGATTCTTATTTAGAAAACATCATGTCTGTATGTGATGCATTAACTGGAAGGCGTCAACAAAATAACCTCCATCCTAGATGGATGACAAAGTTTTTCAGACCCTTGTCTTGCCCCTGCCTCTACCTTGGGGGAGCGGGGGTCGGGGGGCCGGGCGTACAGCTCGTCATCGGCCAGCGTGGCCCCAGCAGGGATGGTCTCAGAGGGCCGTGTTCCGTTGTAGATGTGGAACTTGCAGTGAGGGTTGACAGCCATGGCCAGAAGCTCCAGCAGAGGGAACCAGTCCTGGGAGAGCTTGCTGACACACAGCTCCACCAGCCGGTGGGTGTTGTTAATGATGCATCTCTGGGGGACAAGAAGAACGGCAGATAGGTTCACAATGGAGAGATGTCAAGGTAAAGGTTGAGTGTAGTTCTAAATGAATCCACTGTATAACCAAATCTGATCTGAAGTCAGCTGGTCCTCTGCAGCAGCAGGCTGCTCTCTGCCTCCACACTTACGTGGATCTCAAACTTCCACCCGCTCACGGCCTCGTCAGTGAGGATCTTGGTGAAGGAGATGGTCAGACCGTCACGGAAAAACCTCTGGCAGGTCTCACACTTCACATCCAGCCCTGAGGACAGAAGATAGGAGCCTTACCAGGGGAACAGTACACAGGTGTGTGCCCAAGACAAGAGCTTCACCAGGGGAAAAGTACAGAGGTGTGTGCCAAAGACGCTGTCATCATCAGCCTCGATGCACACTTACCTTTTTTACTGAGGTCTATAGCAGCTTCAAGTAGAACTTCTAACTCCCCCTTTGGTAGGACTGGAACAACCCAGCGAGGCCTGAGGAAGAGAAGCAGGTCAGACCAGGGCCACAGTCCTACACACTCCAACATACACCTGGCAGTGTGTGTGTACCTGTTGATCATGTCATCCAGCTTGGCCAGGTCTGCGTGGGGGAAGGCAGGCCCGTCCTCCTCCAGGACAGGGGCAGCATCGCCCTGGCCCTGCTCCTCTGCTGGGCTCACCGGGGAGGGATCTGTGGACGAGCTGGGGGACGCCGTCTGGAGAGCAACCACACACGTCACGTACACTCACACACACACAAGTAGAGACTCATACACACACACACTGACTCCCCCTCACCTGGTTCTGTGGGGGAGGGGGCGGGCTCTGAGCGTCAGGCGCCTGGCCCTGGCTGTCATTGCCGCCAACAGGAGAGCCACGGGTGGTGGCCGTCATGCTCGCCACGGGGCAGATCTTGGCAATCTTGTCCGCTTTAGGAGGCCCTAGCCTGGGGAGGAATCACTGCCTGCTCCTGGGCAGGGACGGAGAACCAGCGGCCGGCTGAGAGGGAAAGCTCCACCTGAGGGCCAGCGCAGGCCGCAGAGAACATCGCAGAACCTGAGACAGACAGGAAGGAAAAAACATGAGTGCTGTGGGAAACCTGAAACAAAACAAGCTTCCTGCTCGTCCTAGCTTCACAGGTGTGTGTGTTACACAACAGGTGTGCTTCAAAGCAATGTCCTGATGCCATCTCTCCCCACAACATGACATCATTTATGGAAGCTGAAAGCCTGTTCTTACTGGGTTATCAACAGGTAGGCAATTCCTGTCAAACCACCATGGAGATCAACAGGGTGAGAATCTGTCAACAACACAGACACAAATATGGAGTCGTGCCCAGACACACGCCCACCTCCAGCCTAGTGATACAGCTCGGATTTCCACTTCAGCTTTGAGGTAGCCCTGGACTGGACTTTCAACATATATCACACCAAGCTATTTATAGCTGTCTGTCAAACTCGTCCACATAGCTGTGCTACAAATTGGTTCATTCTGCCACCGCACACAACTAACCAAGCAGTCACTGACCCTGCTAGCAGGAGAACTAGAACAATAAAGGATAGGGACTCAATCTGTCAATGTGCATATTACAAATGTTAACCACCGTATGAACTTTGGCTTTCTCCTCTGGTCATCCATTTGTGTAGGGCAAGTTAGGACTAACTACTAAACAATTGGCTGAATGGATTTGAACTCAAAAACCTAGACAGGACTAGTCTTGAGGTCCTGTCAGTCATGGTAGAGTGGTCTCCCTGCTCTTTAGAGGAGCTCTAACACAGCGTCCTGTCAGTCATGGTAGAGTGGTCTCCCTGCTCTTTAGAGGAGCTCTAACACAGCTTCCTGTCAGTCATGGTAGAGCGGTCTCCCAGCTCTTTAGAAGAGCTCTAACACAGCTTCCTGTCAGTCATGGTAGAGCGGTTTCCCAGCTCTTTAGAGGAGCTCTAACACAGCATCCTGTCAGTCATGGTAGAGCGGTCTCCCAGCTCTTTAGAGAAGCTCTAACACAGCGTCCGGTCAGTCATGGTAGAGCGGTCTCCCAGCTCTTTAGAGAAGCTCTAACACAGCGTCCGGTCAGTCATGGTAGAGCGGTCTCCCAGCTCTTTAGAGAAGCTCTAACACAGCGTCCTGTCAGTCATGGTAGAGTGGTCTCCCAGCTCTTTAGAGGAGCTCTAACACAGCATCCTGTCAGTCATGGTAGAGCGGTCTCCCTGCTCTTTAGAGAAGCTCTAACACAGCGTCCTGTCAGTCATGGTAGAGTGGTCTCCCAGCTCTTTAGAGGAGCTCTAACACAGCGTCCTGTCAGTCATGGTAGAGTGGTCTCCCAGCTCTTTAGAGGAGCTCTAACACAGCATCCTGTCAGTCATGGTAGAGCGGTCTCCCTGCTCTTTAGAGAAGCTCTAACACAGCGTCCTGTCAGTCATGGTAGAGTGGTCTTCTCCCTGCTCTTTAGAGGAGCTCTAACACAGCATCCTGTCAGTCATGGTAGAGCGGTCTCCCTGCTCTTTAGAGAAGCTCTAACACAGCGTCCTGTCAGTCATGGTAGAGTGGTCTTCTCCCTGCTCTTTAGAGAAGCTCTAACACAGCTTCCTGTCTGAGGCTAAAAATACAGACCACTAAACTCTTCCTGCAGCACAACAGTGTACCGTCCACTGGTCTGGATGCAAATAACAGAGATGCAAACAACACAACGACATAACTAAGCTGATGATGATGACACTGGTTTGATCTCTACACTAACTGTTCTGACTGCAGAGGCTTCTTGAAGAAAACTCTATTCTATTCTAACTCTACTCGATGTAGCTCATCCTAAGATCACCTGCTCTACTGTGCTCTTGTCTGTCCTAGGAGCAGCAGGAGGGGTCATACATGTTGTAAACTAGGCCTAAATAACGTGGCAAATGCAGATGCTACAAAGAGCACATGTGATTCAGTATTTTGATTTGAAACATCCCAGTTTGTCCTGGTTCAGGCTAACCCACATGTCTTGCTGATTTGCAGTGAGTGAGTCTGCAGGTGGCCGTGATGCCACTGCCAGCATGGAGGCTTGTACTGATAACACCTGCTGTTAGGAACTGGTAACATGGCTTTATGCCAGACACAGATCTAAACACTCAAACATATCAGGACCAATAATCATGGGATTTATTTGTTGTTTTACTCACTGCGTTGGTGAGTCACAATGATAGCCAACTGAACGGTAACATTAGTGCTAAACCAGGCCTTGATAGTACTGGCTTGCTAAGACAATCTTTAGGCCTGCATAGACAATCTTTAGGCCTGCAAAGTCGTCAACCTTCTACCTACACATTTCAGACAGTATTAAAGTGTCATGCTATCTGCACTATTGAAGGCATTTAGTTCAACAGCTGTCTGCAAAGTACAAATGAGCCTTTCTCAAATGTAAACACTGTGCAGACTATAGCCTGGTAATGACTGACACTATAGTCTGGTAATGACTGACACTTAGATAACACACTGCCTTATCACTACATCTGTCTAATAATATAAACATAGAATCTGGAGAATTTAGCTACGGGCTAAATATAAAATTCATAATAAGATAGTAATAATACACTATAGCTGACATTATGCAATCAGTAAATGAGAAATGTTATCTAGCTAAGAGAAGAACGCAAATGTAAAACACTACAGACATGTTAAACGTGTCTATCTTGCTGGTTTAACAGTAGATGGGATATAAACAGCGAGACATTTTAATTTGATATAACCAGTAAGAAATAAAAGATATTGGGAGGAAAAACTGCACCACTAGCTAACAGTAGCTAACACTAGATCTAGCTAGTTAGTTATCTAACTTTATAAATCTTTGTCATCTGCCAGGTCTGTCCCACAAACATATGAACTGTATTTAAAGGTAATATTCCAGTATTATTCAGTTTTATCGGAGTGTTTTTGTCTATAGAAACACAGAAGGCCAGAATCTGGTGTCTAGTGCAGCTAGCTGTGTTAGCAGAGAGCTAGCAGAGCTGGAGGAGGACAAAAGAAGAAACAAGATAAAAAGACCTGTATAAACTGACCTTGAACACGTTTACACCCCAGTTCACTTCATTACTAATAATATTACTAATATCCCCCCAAAGCAGAACAGGTTGGTTAAGAGACGTCAGCCATTTTACTACACTAATAACAATACAAGACAGTTGGTTAAGAAGCTGTAGAAACAACCAACATGTCAGTATTAAGGCTTATAAAATAATAATAAATATGACACTTTGCATTAATGTAGACTGACAAAGACCAGCAGGTAAGATACGAGCTGCAACTAACTTACAGCTACACTGACTTAGAATTATGTTTCTGGTGTAGCTAGCAGGGAGCTAGCAGGGAGCTAGCAGGGAGCTAGCATAGAGCTAGCAGTGAGATAGCAGGTAGCTAGGCTAACAGTGTAGCTCGACGCCTGGATAGCTAACAAAGACAATCTGACGTTGGTCTAACTAGCCTGCTGCTAACTAGCCTGCTGCTAACTAGCCTGCTACTAACTAGCCTGCTGCTAACTAGCCGACTGCTAACTAGCCTGATGCTAACCAGCCTGATGCTAACTAGCCTGATGCTAACTAGCCTGCTAGCCGGCATGCTACATGCTAGCTAGCTGTCAATAACACTATCAGCCGGTTGGCAGACGGTGCTAAAGGCAGCTAGTAAATGTTTCTTACCAGAATGTTGATGTGATTCTTCTGTTCACTTATTCCGTCTGTGAATCTTTCTTATTTCATGTTGTGTTTATCGTCGTTTATCCTGTTAGTTGTGTAGATGTGCAGCGGGTTAGAGAGCTAGTCTGCTGCTATCTCGCTTCCTTGAATGTTTTGTCTGCACTTGGGGTGTTTCTCCTGCGTCACCATCGACCCCCTGCTGGTTCACATCCACTCTGACACTTTACTACAAGTCCTACAAACGTTCACTTTCTTTGCTTTACAAAAGAAAAAACGTTAACGTTATTCCTTTTAACAGAATATAGTGTTAAATGGGGTGTACAATACTTACGCTCGCAGAACAAAATTATTTCAAAGGTAGAAAACGGACTACGATCAAACAGTAAACGGTAAGTGGGACAGTACTGTCAGGTACAGGTTCTCTGGTCCGGTGGTTGCTATAGCTACTGTCAGGTACAGGTTCTCTGGTCCTGGTTGCTATAGCTACTGTCAGGTGCAGGTACTCTGTTCCTGGTTGCTATAGCTACTGTCAGGCGCAGGTTATCTGGTCCTGGTTGCTATAGCTACTGTCAGGTACAGGTTTTCTGGTCCTGGTTGCTATAGCTACTGTCAGGTACAGGTTCTCTGGTCCTGGTTGCTATAGCTACTGTCAGGTACAGGTTCTCTGGTCCTGGTTGCTATAGCTACTGTCAGGTACAGGTTCTCTGGTCCTGATTGCTATAGCTACTGTCAGGTTCAGGTCTCTGGTCCTGGTTGCTATAGTTACTGTCAGGTACAGGTTCTCTGGCCCTGGTTGCTATAGTTACTGTCAGGTACAGGTTATCTGGCCCTGATTGCTATAGTTACTGTCAGGTTCAGGTCTCTGGTCCTGGTTGCTATAGTTACTGTCAGGTACAGGTTCTCTGGCCCTGGTTGCTATAGTTACTGTCAGGTACAGGTTATCTGGCCCTGATTGCTATAGTTACTGTCAGGTACAGGTTATCTGGCCCTGGTTGCTATGGCTACACAGGGAACTCGCTGTAAAAAGTTTTCTTTAGTTGGGTAACGCCATAATTTCTTTTTAAGTAAGAGCCAGTTACACAAAAAACACAAACAATCCAAAACACGAGAAAATACTACTTATGAAACTTTTTTTCTTCTCAAACAACATCCAAGACAGGATACAGATCATTGATTTGGCAATAACCACCTAACTAGAGAGGGGTTTTAGAGGATGTGGGTTAATTTCCAGTTAATTCTGTGTCTGTTAGTTTTAACTGCCAATGAGGTACAATTCATTCGACTTTGTTATAAATAGCTAGTTCATGCCATGACTGATTATGTCCATGTGGAGGCAGTGTTGTTCCAAATGTGTCAGTGCGTGTGTCTGTGTCTGTGGGTGTGTTGGTGTGTGTGTGCAGGAGAGAGAGAGAGAGAGAGAGAGAGAGAGAGAGAGAGAGAGAGAGAGAGAGAGAGAGAGAGAGAGAGAGAGAGAGAGAGCAGGACCAAGCCGGAGATGTTGACAGATAAATGGGTGAAGTGCAGTAATAGAAGTAGCAACAGGATTGTCAGCTTTATATTTGACATAAAAACATTTGAACCAAGTGAAACTTAGAGACAGCAAGACTTTTCAGAGATGGTGAGTAACCTACTACAGAGATCTAAACTTGCTCCACATACCTCTTGTTTGTTCATTTATTTTGAGATAGATTGGTAAACTTAATGGTAACATATTGAGTTAAGGATTAAGCTATTTCAATGGAAGCTATTCGATTCGACTGTACTCATTGTTCCTGTTGTGAATTTGTGTTGACAGTATGGATTCATCAACACCTGCCTCAAATCTCTCGTCATTGAGAATTTTGGGGAGGAAACATGGGAGAAATTAAGGTCTGTATTTATTCAACTTAACTGAAACGTAGTACGATTTATATTCTCAGGAAATCTTGTTTTTGTAATTTGGCCTTAAATTTTGAATGACCTCTGATCTTCAACAGTACTTTAGCCGAAGTTCAGGACACATTCATGACATACGAGGTTTACGATGACATTTTGACGCTGCGTTTGGTGCAGGAAGCCTGTAAGATGCTTGGTAAGTGACGTTAAATTATGAAAATTCGTTATAACATGATTGTGAATATGAAGATAATTTCGCGGGAGAAATTTCAGTCTAACAAACACCAAACAAACCCTTCCACGGAGAAGGAGTGTGTTGTTCAAAGTTGACAGCTGTTTCTGTCTTAGTCTCTGTGGACAATCTGATAAGTGACCTTCAGAGACAGAGGGGGGGAGGCAGGCAGACCAGGTGTTAACAACGTCCCCATTGAGTCCCCCGGTGTGTTCCCCACCCAGGTGACCAAGGTGTGACCCAGTCTGTGTTATGTCTGCTGTAGCTCCATGTCACCCAGTCCTCTACGGTTATTAAGAGGTGTCATTATCAAGGGGGAGCGAACCTCCAGGGCTCCCTGCTGTTCCAGAAGGTCTGACAGTCGTAGTCGTACCTTATTGATTCTGGAAACAGCCGGATTACAACAGTCCTGATGCGGGTTGCCAGGACAACACACCAGGCTGGACTGTAAAACAATTAAACTAGGTGACAACCAGGGAATACAGAAAGCAAAACAGTTTACCACTGAGACACAGGACTACAGTAACCATGGTGAATACCGGTACTAACATGAAGCATACAGGTTGTTTTCTTTCACTTTTTTGTTAGTCCAGAGTGTGTGTTTGTAAGGTGGGAGCACCTTTAAAGGGACCCTGCCCACCAGAGATAGATGCTGGTGCTTCTTCTGAACTATAACCTCCCTGCTTCCTGATGCCGTCCTCTAGACGTCTCCACGGAGGTCGTCCTGAAGCTGTTCGGAGGCTACTTCTTCAAGTTCTGTAAGATGGCAGGATACGACGCCATGCTGCGCACGCTAGGAGGAACTCTGGTGGAGTTCATCGAGAACCTTGATGCTCTTCACAGCTACCTGGCCCTGTCCTACGAGGTCCTGCTATCATCCACCCTACCCCACACCTCCACACACTACAGCTATCGACCACCCTGCCCCACACCTCCACACACTTTATACAGAAAACTGATGATTTATCAAACAGGTGGGGAATAAAATGGATACTTAGCAACAGGATTGTTGATGACAGTAGTTAGTTATGCTTTCTTCGCAGGAAATGAATGCTCCCTCCTTCCGTGTGGAAAAGAGCGAAGATGGAAAGATGATTCTGCATTACTACTCAGACCGGAAAGGCCTGTATCATATAGTGCCAGGTAATAAACAGAACATATTCACATCATTCCTTCCTGTTCTGCTTATGAGCAGCTGTATATGAAGTGTGTGGTTTGACCTTTGCCCTCAGGCATCATCGAAGCGGTGGCCTTGGACTTCTTTGACAGTGAAGTAAGCATGACCATCCTCAACCAATCAGAAGAGGACGAACGCACAGGGAAGAAAGAGCATGTGGTCTTCCTGGTTTCCCAGAAACCCCTGAAGTCAAAGAAAAATCCACAACCAGAAAAGACCAGCAGAGACAAGGAGGTAAAGACCAGATGTCTAGGATCTCACTGGTTTAAAACTCTATGTATAGTCAACTATGCATCATCATAACTACCCCATTATCAATACTGTTATTGCATCTCCTTCGTTCAGAGACATTCTTGTGACTAACCTCTCACCTGAGCAGGACCAGGAAGACTCTCTGAGACAAATGAGAGAGAGGTGTGCCCACCTGCCTCACTGCCCAGCTGGTAAGAGGGCTCCCTGGGACCTGGTCAAGAGTGTCGTCAGGTTTGGAAAAGGTTCCGTAAAACCCCATCATATGATAATGTATGAAGTCGTGTAGAATATATTTCGTATGATTGATCTCAACCCCACAGTCTTTGTGAAGACTTTGCAGATTACTTGACAAAATATTTTTCTGTGTTTATTGTCGCTGTCGGTTCGTCGACCTGAAGGAAATCTCCTTCAGACGTTCACTCCGTTCTACCCTAACAAGCTGTGGATGGACCAGAAAGCTTTCTGCAACGCCTTTCCTTTCCACATCGTCTTCGACAAAGACGTGAGATTTCCCAACGTTGAGTGACTGAACACTGTGTTTTCAACAACAGAAGCAGGGACACCAACGTCTTTCCCCTGTTCAGCTCAAGGTGAAGCAGACCGGGGTCAACATCCAGAAGTTCGTCCCTGGTCTTCAGACGATGGACATCCGCCTGGACGAGTACTTCAGCATCGTGCACCCCGAGGTGACCTTCAACATCGAGAGCATCAGGAAGTTCATCAACAGTCAGTTTGTTCTGAAGACAAAGCGTGACATGGTGCCTCTGAATATCCAACACCACTCAACACTGAAGCTCAGAGGTGAATAAGATGGACAGGTGGTCAACACGTGGATGCTGTGTGATAGGTCAGGCAGAGAGCGCAACTTTTGTGTTGGGACGGTGGCTGACAGCTGTCCTCTTCCTGTCCCCTCCAGGACAGATGCTGTGGATGGAGGCTCTGGGCTGCATGGTGTACCTGTGTTCCCCTAAGCTGCGGAGCCTGCAGGAGCTGGAGGAGAGGGGTCTGCACATCTCAGATATCGCCCAGCATGACACCACCCGTGACCTCATCCTGCTCAACCAGCAACGCCTGGCGGAGATGGAGCTGTCCAATCAGCTGGAGCGCAAGAAGGCAGATACACCCGCCCACAAGTCTGGACAGCAGAGATCTATATATCTGTAGAGCAGAGTAGAGGATTGTGTGTGTCATGTTAGGCTGGACTTGTGTAATGGGTTTGTGTGTTTGTGTGGTGTGTGTGGTGTGTGTGTGTGAAACACCAGGAGGAACTGAGGATTCTGTCCAGCCACCTGGAGGCAGAGAAGAAGAAAACAGAGACTCTGCTGTACGCCATGCTGCCGCGCCACGTAGCCAATCAGCTGAAGGAAGGGAAGAAGGTGGAGGCTGGTACGTTCCTCCTAGACGACGTCACTTCCTCTACAAACAGGATGTTGTGATCGGACGTGTACCGTAGATAGGGGCTGTAAAATTCCTCTTCCCCCCTGCAGGTGAGTTTGAGGTGTGCACCATCCTCTTCAGTGACGTCGTCACTTTCACCAACATCTGCGCGGCGTGCGAGCCCATCCAAATCGTCAACATGCTCAACTCCATGTACTCCAAGTTCGACCGGCTCACCAGCGTCCACGATGTTTACAAGGTAACAGGCGCACTTGAGAGGAGGTCTCAGAGAACACCTGTCCAGGTGCAGATTGCTGACCTGCTTGTCTTCTCCCTTCCAGGTGGAGACCATTGGAGACGCCTACATGGTTGTGGGAGGGGTTCCGGTTCCCACTGACAGCCATGCTGAGAGGGTGGCCAACTTTGCTCTGGGGATGCGTATCGCAGCACGTGAAGTAACCAACCCTATCACAGGCCAGCCTATCCAGGTGAGTGTTGCTAGTAACCACATTAGCTCCAGTTTTCCAGCCCTTTGTGAGTGTACGATAGGGAGTCATGTGATGCAGTCTGTTAGGGTGTCGGATTAGTAATCCAAAGGTTCCTGGTTTGAACCCTGGCTGTGTCAACATGACATTGTGTCCTTGGGCAAGGAACTTCACCCTTCACTTCACCCTTGCCTCAGGGGGGAATGTCCCTGTACTTGCTGTAAGTTGCTCTGGATAAGAGCGTCTGCTAAATGACTCAAATGTAATAGTAAAATGCCGACTGTTTCAGATCAGGGTGGGACTGCACACAGGGCCGGTGCTGGCTGGGGTGGTGGGAGAGAAGATGCCTCGATTCTGCCTGTTTGGAGACACGGTCAACACTGCTTCCAGGATGGAGAGTCACGGGCTCCCTGACCACATCCACCTCAGCCCCTTCACATACAAGTACATTACACAGCTCTCTCTCCTTCTCTACACATCCCTCTCTCCTTCTCTACACATCCCTCTGTCCTTCTTTACACATCCCTCTCTCCTTCTCTCTCTCCTCCTCTAGACATCTCTCCTCCTCTACACATCTCTCCTACTCTCTTTCTCTTTGTCTTTTCTCCTGTCTCTTAGTCTTTCTCTTTCAGTCTCTTAGTCTCTCTATCGCTCCTCATCTCTCTCCATATCTCTCTCTCTCACACACAAACTCACTGATCTGCAGGGCGCTGGAAAACAAGAGCTTTGAGATCAAGCCCAGAGGAGAGATCGAGGTGAAGGGTAAAGGCCTCATGAACACCTACTTCCTGCTCCAGAACCTGCATGTGTCTGAGGACGACATTATGGGCAGAGGAGAGGGGGACACCTGCATGTACAGGGATGACCCAGCCACTCCGGAGACCACAGCTAAAGATCAGCTATCAGGTCAGGGAGGGTCTGCATGACGCAACATTTCACAGTGTCGTTTAAACCAGTCGAGGTTAAACTTTCTGCTCCTGTTTCTAGTCCCCAAAGAGACAAACGGTGACATGAAGGAGGACGTGAATGACCACAGTCAGGACTCAGCAGTCCCGTCTACTGAGAGTGACCTCACCAACGAGGATGAGCCCTCATTGGAGAACAGCTATCGTCAGGCCACGCCCTTTCAACATGGCCGACTCACCGACGTCAACTCTCGCTTCTGCAACCTGCTCTGAGAAGCTGCTGGGGGAATGGAAGGTTCTGGAAAATGTGGAACCTGATATCCAGTTTACAGAATATTTAAGCGTTTTGTTATCTGTTTGTGAATTATATCATGATGGATCACGTGTTGTTTTATTTGGTGTGTAGATTTATGAAAGATGCATATTTGTGTAGATTGTGGAAGAAAAATGAAAACACATGGTCAAAAAAAAGGTTTTAAAGGTTTTACATCAACTGCAAAACTGAGTGTGTGTTGTTCAATTCTTAAGATCCAGGACGATGATCCTGTAAAAACAGCTGACAGGTTTAACATTATCTGCATGAGATGAAAGAGACACAATGCTAGTGTCAAGTCAAGCTAGACTGTTTCCATCAGTAAACATAATGAGGTTGCCATGCAAACAGTGACTTCTTCACCATCTGGCTGAGAGAGTCACACACAGACACTCAGCATGACTCCAGGGTATCTTTTAGACTGGCTTCCCTTCAGCCCTCAGAAAGAGCTTCATCTTCAGCTGTGGAGAGTTCACACCCCCTCCACACCCTGAAGTGTATGATGGGTGTATTTTGTACAGATGTATGCCTCTTTTTGTACATCTTTCTTATAGAAGCAAATAAGTAGCATAATGTTTTTTTATTTTTACTTTAAAAAGGCTTTGACCAGCCTCAGATCACACGCATTTTTATTCCGGAAAATTACTGACTCAAAGCGCGAATCTAACTGAATTCATTTTCATCTCCATGGAGAATCTGAATTCAGCGTCCTCACGAGTTAACTAAATGTTTGAGTGACATGCACTTCATTCAATAGGAAACGTTTTTGCAATCACGTCACTTTCCTTACAGCCAATGATATCCTACAAATTCCGAGCGTATTATTTTCATTGGACAACTCCTAGTTGACGGTTTCAAATCCCGCCCACATCTTGAATTTGAAACAGTCAACAGAGTCAGCTGTGAGCTCGAGCGCTTCATGTGAAAAGCACGATCATGACAAGACAAGGATCTAAATACAAGGTAGGCATTTCTAACAATGTATACCTGTTGTATGCACGTACAGAAAGTATTTTATCTGAGCTAAATTAGCTCCAATCCACTAAATTTGGAGTAGTTTGTAGCACTAACACTAGTTAGCTGGCCCGCTAACATAATGTCCTAATGTCATGGACACTCCTACAAATCCTGTTTGATTTGACAGATGGTCTCATCTGGGAGACTGACCGGGTTAGGACGAGGCCAGGCTGCGAGGAAACGGTGAGGGGCCAGGGGGTGTTGACCTCCTGCACACCTTCACCTCGACCTTACACACACACACACACACACACACACACACACACACACACACACACACACACACACACACACACACACACACACACACACACACACACACAAAAACGTATGCTTTCCTCCAGACACACAGCCGCTATACTGTCCTAATGTTGCCCTAATGTTGTCCTTATGTTGTCTTAATGTTGTCCTTATGTTGTCTTAATGTTGTCCTTATGTTGTCCTAATGTTGTCCTTGCTTTGCAGAGTACCAGGCAGAGGGTCTCAGCTCTCTGCTGAACCAGCCTACTCACTGTATTCCACTGACTCTGAAGAACCGGTGAGGTTTGGTGAAGTCAGTGAAACATGAAATCTGTTTTACCACAATCATATTCAGTTCATTATCAGCAGACAGGTTTTAGATTGAGGCTGTTGTTTCTCATCCTCCTCTACTCATCTGCAGGTCGCCACCATTCACAAGGGGCTTGATCGATGTGCTGCTCTTCTTGATGGTATCCTGCAGGCAGAAACAACAGGTACACACACACACACACACACACACACACACACACACACACGGCACTCACACACGCAGCTCACACACACGCAGCTCATGTGTGTATGTGTTTGCGTGTTCTGTGAATGTGTTTTCAGAAGCCAACAGCAGCTCAGCCAGAGTGATGAAGGCAGGTCTGAACCAGGCCAGCGGGACGCTAAGCATTCTGGGAAAACAGCGAGGGGACACAGAGAGGAGGAAACTCACAAAGAAAGTTAAAAAGCCTGGTGAGGGAATCATGTACAGTTCCTGTGTGTGTAGTGTTTCTCTGTGTGTGTGTAGTGTTTCTGTGGGTGTGTAGTGTGTGTGTGTGTGTGTGTGTGTAGTGTTTCTGCGTGTGTACTGTTTCTGTGTGTGTGTGTGTGTGTGTGTGTAGTGTTTCTGTGTGCACTAATTAAAGCCTCTGCCTCCTGTAGTTCCAGCTCCGGTCCAGAAAACAATTTTATCGTTTCGAGTGAATCCTGGGGAGAAAAACAACGATCCAATCAGATCGTCGAGACCAGGCACCAGGTTTAACTGTCGCCTCACCACCTCCACCCCCACCCTCAGCCCAGAGAGGCTGCTCTCTGATGGGACTGGGACCAGAGGGAACAGGTCCCCCTCAGTACCACCAGGCCAGCACAGGGACCAAGTCCACAAAGGTGCACCTGTCCTCCAGGGAAACCCAGTGTTGTCGGCCTCCAGGAACACACCTGCCGTCTCCACAGCCCCCTCTCTCTGTGTGGCTCAGCCTGGCTGTCGTGCGTCTGAGGTGGGGCCTCCAGCTGCTCCAGGGGCCGTTGGTTTGGGAGGTGCTCCCTGTCTGGGGAGGCCAACCCAGTCCACCACCCCCACATCCTCCTGCGACTCTGAAGTCGGGAAGTCCTGTTCTTTGGCGAGTGGCTGTCGACAGTTTCAGCCTCATTCTCAGGCCAAGGTTCCTCCTCCACCTGTACCCAGCTCTGGGGCTCCTCCTCCCCTGGAAGCCCTCTCCCAGCCCCAGCAACCCCCTCACCCTGGGTCCTGCTGGGCCTGTGGACTGGGTACCTCTGCTGCCCCTCCAGGCAGAACAGACGAGGAGGAGGCTGAAGACATTGTTCCCACCAGAGACACCAGCGCTCAGACCAGCTTTGTAACCCCCGCCCCTGCGGCCTACACTATTGCAAAACCACACACTCCTCTGGGGTCAGAACCTACACAGTCAGCAGAGACACACCCTGAACCCCCCCACCCCACACACACCCCCTGCCCCCTGCTGAGCTCGGAGGCCTGCAAGCCAGAGGAGCTTGCTGGGAAGGTGATGACTGTGCAGTATCTACTAGGAGAACTGAAAGCTCGACTCGCTGGTCAAGGTAGTCAATCAAATAAATAAACAGTGATGTAATAAACTGGAAGATGGAGTGTGTAAGTTAACAGTGGTTTGAACTTCCCCTCCTCTCTGGGTCTAGACGGCGCGGCGGAGCGCCTGCTGTCTGATCTGGAGCAGACTGTCTGTCTGCTTCCTGTCGTGGTCGGAAGCACCAACGTGCAGGCGGAGATCGCTCTGGTCCTGCAGCCTCTACGCAGTGAGAACGCCCAGCTACGCAGGTGAGCACTGGCCGGGCTCCCGATCGCTCCCGTCAGCCTCTCCCTGGATCCACACAGTCGTGGAGGTGGGGTTTGATCCTGGATATTGTGTGATATTGTGTGTGTGTGTCTCTCCTCAGGCGTCTGAGGATCCTGAACCACCAGCTGCAGGAGAGAGAGAGGGCAGAGAGGGAGGCTCGCTCGCTCCTGTGTGACTCTGACAGTACGCCTGCATGTTTCTCACTTCCCATGATACCTTCTCTTCCTGTGTGTGAGTGATCTGATTGGTGCTCCTCCTCCTAGTGATGACCCTGCAGGGGGAACTGAGTGATGCTCAGGCTCGTATCCAGGAACTTCACCATGACAACGTCCAGCTACGGAAAGCCCTGCAGGACACACAGAGCCAGCTCCAGAACAGCAAAGCTAAGAACGACTACGTCAGCAAAGGTAGCTGATGGTTCTCTTAGATCTGCAAAAAATAAATAAATACAGATGTAGTTGACGGTTGTGTGTTTGTGTAGAGGACCATGAGCGCCAGGTGGAGGAGTGTCGGAGGGAGCAGGCAGCTGTAGCTCTTGTTGCCCAGCAGAGGCAGACAGAGGTGGAGCGACTACACACACTGCTCAGGTGGGTCTCTATTCAGAAACCTGCCTTCAACACATTCAGCAGACGTTCTTATCCAGAGCGACTTACAGCAAGTACAGGGACATTCTCCATCATCCCCTTTATTCCCTCTGTCCCTCAGAGCTGTGCAGGGTCCTGTGGTGGAGCCTCCAGCCCCCAACACCAGGCCTTCTTCCCAGCTGGGTCTCACCAGGCGAGCGCTGGACAAGCACCAGGACCAGCAGGGGTCTTCAGGGCGTGGCTCAGACACTGTCAGCCTCTACCTCAAGTCCCTGGATCAGAAGGGACCCAGTTCTCCACCCTGCAAAGGGCCCAGTCAGTCAGCAGAACAGGATCTGAGTGTGTGTGTGGACCAGAGCTGGGGGGTGGGGGAGGAGGGGGAGAACAAGCTTGCCCAATGGGAGAGTGTGAGGTCAGCACTTCCTGTAGTGATGTCACAGAGAGGGGGAGGAGCTCCGGCAGAAGCTTTTACGACGGGTCATCGAAGTCTTGATGGACTCCTGAAGAAGGCATTCAACCAATTGAAAGAAGCCCCCTCTCGTCTTAACCAATCAAACGACCTCTTACCTGGTGTGTTCCCAGGAGGTCAGCAGGGTCCAGAGAACCCTTCAGAGTGTCAGTTTTCTGTCTTGTCCAGCGACGTCCAATCACTGCGGTCAGATTCCAGCGTGCTGTCAAGCTCGACCTTTGACACAAGAGACGAGCTGGAGTTCAGGAATGGGCTAGCCGCCTTGGACGCTAGCATCGCTAGCCTGCAGAAAACCATCCAGCAGGATTTGAGGAAATAATACACACACACACACACACACACTGACTTAATTATGCATCTTTGCTTACTGGTCTCACATACATTCTTACCTCAGACTGACTTGTGCAGCAATCACACGTATGCCTTATATTTTTTAAATCAAATCTTTTTAATAAAACAACATTATATTTTTTCCAAAGTCTTGTTGATGTAATGAAGGGGACAGTTTCCCTAAAGAGCTGAAGCTGAAGAGGTGGACCACGTGATGCTAAGTTTAACGTTTCCTCATACACGGTAACATCAAGTATCATACTAGTGAACAACATAGCATTGTTACATAAGCTACGATACTTAGATACGAAGTGGCAGTTTGATAATAAAAAAATGATGAAACTTTGGCAAAACATTAGATACGACGCATTTAATGGGTAGAATCCGATCAAAGTAGTTTGTGAGGTTCGATGCGAGTCTAAAAGATCTAACTAACTAATGAATATGCTATGCTAACTGGCTACCATCCCAGCTCGGATAACTAAATTTATTTTGAAACTAAATATGAAGGACATAAAATGGGACGATATTTATATATTTTCCTATTATTTTCCTGTTGACATGATAGTATATTTTTAAAATACTCTGCGGTTCATCCTGGTACTCAGTCACGGTGGCCGAGAGGTTAAGGCGTTGGACTCGAAATCCAATGGGGTTTCCCCGCACAGGTTCGAATCCTGTTCGTGACGGTACTTTTTATTTCTTTTTATTTGGTCTTTCTTTTGGAAAAAAATGTTTCAGGTAAAATGTAGATAAATACTTTCGCACTCAACCCGATTAAATGATAATGCTATTTTACTAGTTGAAGTGTTTAATTTGAATTCCTTGTGTCAGTCTTCAGCTCCCTAACAGCTGAAGTTAATTGATGTCCTAATTGGATCCTTCTTTAATTGGATCTTTCTTTAATTGTCCAGTTGACTATTAAATCAAACCATGACTGGAATTCTACCGCACGACACGTTGTTCTTGATCAAAGATATTAAACCAGGACTGAAAAATATAAATACAGTCTTTATTGTTTTGGAAATTGGTAAGTTATGTCCATTAAGTATGCATGTTAAGGTGGAAGTGCTAAGTTACGTTAATGGAGCCTACATGTGTTCCAGAGAACTGTTTTGCTCCACAGTATGTAGGCTTGTATTTGTGGGTCATGTCGTGAATTTTGTCACTTCTGTTCCAGGAAGGGTGTCAAAAACTAAAGATGGCCACGAGGTTCGCTCCTGTAAGGTGAGACATCTTCACTGTTCACACTTTATTAAATTATAATTACTTTATTTAATTATTTACCATTATTAACACTTTTATACCGATCCTGTTGTTGTCTTCTTCGCCACCAGGTGGCGGATAAAACCGGGTGTGTATCTCTGTCGGTGTGGGACGACTTGGGAGGGTTCATCCAACCAGGAGATATCCTGAGACTCACGCGAGGGTATGTACAAGCGCCTCTGTTCTGTAACGGGTCAGGCTGAAGTAACAGAACCCCACCAGACCGTGTGTGTGTGTGTGTGTGTGTGTGTGTGTGTGTGTGTGTGTGTGTGTGTGTGTGTGTGTGTGTGTGTGTGTGTGTGTGTGTGTGTGTGTGTGTGTGTGTGTGTGTGTGTGTGTGTGTGTGTGTGTGTGTGTGTGTGTGTGTGTGTGTGTGTGTGTGTGTGTGTGTGTGTGTGTGTGTGTGTGTGTGTGTGTGTGTGTGTGTGTGTAGGTATGCGGGGCTGTGGCAGGGCTGTCTGACTGTCTACACAGGGCGGGGTGGAGATCTGCAGAAAATCGGAGAGTAAGATCTAAAGAATCAAAACTCATCAGGCCAGCTAACATTTCTGTTGTGTTGGTTTAGTGACTGAATGTTTTCGTAGGTTTTGCATGATCTTCTCAGAGGTGCCAAACTTCAGTGAACCTAACCGAGAGGTCTTGGCGCATATTCATCAACTTAACAGACCTGTAAGACCAACACACTAAAACCTACAGGCCTTTTAATATACAATCATATGTCCCCCATGTGTCAGAGGCATATAGGATATACACCCTTATAACAGTAGAGAGTTTTAACATAGCTGATACTCTCTTAACGGTCCTATATTTCATGTCTTCCACACTCGTCTTCATCTCTCTACAGAACAGAGTGGAGTCTGTCTCCAACACTCCTGTCAATCAAACCTTCACCTCTGCCCCTGTCCTGACTTACTCATCCAATGGCAGCTCTCCGCTGTCCCGGGACCTGTCATATGGAGAGGCAGGAGTTCCCGGGCCCGGCAGAGGGAGTCCTGGCTGTTCCCCCAAGAATACAGCCGGTGTTAATAATAATAATAATGCACGAGACCCTCGTCGTCCACTAAAAAGAAAGCGATGAAAGTACAGTTATGCAGTCAAACTAATAGATGAATATGATCATCTTCTCTTCTGTTGTGCTTTACTGTTTGTGAATGCTGGATGGCGTCCGTGTACAACTTGTCTTTTTTTGTTTGAAAGCCTTTGAGTGGAGTGACTTAAGTCAGCTAAAGATTTTCATAGGATTTAATAATTAAAACGCATTCAAAGAAACAACATTACTTATGTGAAGGTTGCTGTGCCACATCTATGCTTTCTGTTAATAAATTTCAAAATCCTCTAAACCACACAATATGCCTAGGCTGTACAACCTAACTTTAAATCCATAAAGTTTAAGCAATTCAAAATACCGTGACTCTCGGTTAATCTGAAAATATTTGAGGTTTCTTACTAGACTTAAAAAATATGAATCATTAATATTCCCTTGGTATTAACTCAGTGTTTACTGGCCCGTTCCATTGCATGTGAAAGGAGTTACCCAGGCACAGAGCTTATTGGATTCTAAACTAATAACCACATCAAAGCCATGTGGAGGTAGTTTTCCAGAGCAGCAGTGAGCTCTAACACAGTGTGCAGGTCACATCTCCTGCCTGTTGGGCCGAAGGTTTGACTTCTCACCCTACACTGACATTCTTTTAATTCTTTGCTAATTTAGTACAATACAGGTTTAAATGTTTAACCAGTGTTGTATGAAATGACTTAAATCTCAGGCTGCCAGGCCTTGTGATAGTGTAGCGCTTTGAGCAGGAAGAGGAGCTCATTAATCAATGACTTCAAGTTTTAGTTAGATTTTAAGAACCACTCATAATTGGCCTAGATGATGTAGGTTATAGATGAATACATTATGTAACCTCTTCATCTGTGGTAAAAATTCTCCACAGCTATGTTATCCTACACTCTGGGTAATAAAAAAAAGAAAGCTGCCTTTTTACAGTCAAGTACTTTATCTTGGCTTTCCTCTTTGCCACCGGATTTAATCCTGAAAAGCAGTGCAGCTGAAGTGAACACTGTGAGTTGACTGGAGTGGACATGTTACTGGAACACAAACCAATTAGAGAGCCAGTCCACAGTGTGGTCTTTGTGTAGCTACTTGACAGCTAGCAGCAGCAGCAGCAGTGTTCTAGCCTGTGTTAGTGGCTGAAGGGCTGCTTGATAGCTGCTGGTTTCCATTACTCTGCTGGTCTGAACGGCATGTCCGGTTGGAGGTTTAACAGGCAGCCAAACGCCAGGGGGAGGACGAGGCTGGCCTCTCCTGCAGATGAAGCCCCTTTCCTGGGACGGGAAGGTGCAGTTTCCCTGACCAGCTGGACCACAGAAGTCTGTCCTCTGGACCTAGGAAGTGTTCTGAATGTTTACAGACAAGAGATGAGGGAGGGAGGAAGTGTTGAGTTAAGAGAGTTGAGAGATACAGGAGGAGAGAGGAGAAGGGGGAGGTAAAGGGGGGGGAGAGAGACTGAGACAGAGTGGGAGAGAGCTGTATGTTGAGAGGGAGGAAGAGGGAGGGGTGTGTGTGTGGGATAGTGAAGAGGATGTGTGCCTAAAGAGGAGGATGAGAGAGAATGACTGTTGGGTGGGCAGAAGGGTAGTGATTATAGAAGATAAAGAGAAGGAAGGAAAAGGAGGGAGGCAGAGAAGAATGGTCGCAGGACAGTGGCAAGCTGCTTTCAGATTCAAGATTAAACTCATTAGCTGAATACTTCTGAACAAATCTCTACCCTCTTTGTTAAAACAAACAAACAACAAAATGTAATTGTCGCTCTGTTTCTTGAAAATCAAGTTTACTGTCAAGTTTAATCCTTACCACTTCCCTCAAAGACAGAGACGTTTGTAATGAACTGCGGCATCTACAGCAAATAAAAAAAAACTACCATGTACTTGGTTTCCATTACTGCGCTGTATAAAAACCCCCAGAGAGGTTTCTCTCTCATGGCTCAGGCTCTCAGCCAAACATGCAAACAAACAGCTCTCCCTTGTGAGTTAGTCATTAAGTTGCCGCTCTTCTCACAGCCTCCCCAGCCTCCCTCAGAGCTCAGTCCCATGGGAGAGACCAGTGTTAGTGTAAGAACCGCGGCACATGGATGCCTTTTCCTGCCCCTGGCAGCTGATGAAGCCAGACGGATGCGCGGCCTGGTGCACGTAGCCGCTAACACAAACACGTGCAGCATGGAGAAACAGCGTCAGACTGACTCATATATGACGAATGTAACGACACGTCCAACTTCCTAAGCGGTTAAATTCTAGTGAAGTGAGCTGGTTCGTTCGGCGGCTATTTTTAGGTGGGTTTAGTGTTCCTGTGTGTCGTCGGTCAGTGACAGCACTGAGGCCCCCCGAGGCCCTTGAGGCCCCTGAGGTTGAGGTCTCACACATCCACGGTCTCACGGGCCTCCAGGCAGCGGAAACGGAACATCCCGGAGAGTCAGAGTTTTCCAGTGTTCTGTGGACAATGGGAGGGGCTCTGCTGGGCTCTTCCTGACTGGGCTATCTTAAGACCCTTTGTGTGGAAACACAGACCTTCCCTAGCTAAGCATGGCCTCTCACACGTAAAAAGATAACAAACTATTCGAATTAAGTTGTTCAATGTTAAGGACGATGTGCTGATTTGCGACACACCTGAAATACTAACGTCACACCTGGTAGTGGGTGAGTTTGACGTTTTTAAAAGAGGGTTGACACTTTAAACCTGCTTCAACAGCTACATAAAGAAATACGGCAAATTATACATTTGCTAGACATTTATTTGGTGTAAAAAATAACATTCACAGACTTGGAGAATAACCCTCGGTTCATACATATTTCCGCTCCCTGTCATAGATAAGAACTATTCTGACTCAGACTCAACTATGTTTGGTAATGATCCTGTACTTAAGTTATTTCAAACATTCAAACACATTATACGTGTAGTGGAAAAACTTTACAGTCTTTCATACGTTGACTTTTTACTTAACGTATAAATGTGATCTGATTTAATGTGAGTGTTGGTGTTCCAGTCAGCATGTTTAAGAATCCTTCAGACTCCGCCCAGACATGTGGTGAGCAGAGCTCTGACCAGACATATGTTTTTGTTTAACTTTGTGAATAAATAGAAAAGTTAGAGGGCAGAAAAATCATTGGATCATTTCACTTCATTTGACTTTCAGCCTTTTTCAACTGCCTGAAACATTCATTAATCATCAAAGAGAAGTCGCTCGACTGGTGATGTTGCAGACAACTGCAGAACCAGTCTGTGTCTCTGGCCTTGAAGGAGGAAACAAACTGCTGCAGTTTTCAGTGAGGAGGTGTTGAAGGAGTCTCTGTTGCTGCTGAAGTGAGAGTGAACCAGAGAGTCTAGAGAGAGGAAGACCTCCAGAGAGAGGAAGACCTCCACAGACCACTAGAGTGAGGAAGACCCCTAGAGAGAGGAAGACCTCCAGAGAGAGGAAGACCTCCAGAGACCCCTAGAGAGAGGAAGACCTCCACAGACCCGTAGAAAGAGAGGAATACCTCTACAGACCTCTAGAGAGAGGAAGACCTCCACAGACCCGTAGAAAGAGAGGAATACCTCTACAGACCTCTAGAGAGAGGAAGACCTCCAGTATAACTAGCTGAATAAAACTAAAGCACTAGAATCTGAAGCAGAAGCCATTCAAAGTGTTATCAGGATATCATCAACATATTACTCAGTAAAAGATACACATCTTCATCCTTTTGACAGACATTATCAACATGACACTGAATGACATGACAATAAATATTTACCTATTCATTAACAACAAGAACAAAATTGAATAGAATAACAGAAATACTTATTGTTGATTTGTATATAAACGAGACAAAATGGAAGTTTGGGCAAGTATCAAGTATTTCCTTTGGTTTTAACGACAACCTCATTGTTATTGAAACCCAGTGGTTAAACCACCTGGAATGTGTTTGTCTTGTGTTCTATACCTCCAGCAGAGCACAGCGGTTTAAAAAAAGAGTTGCTCTATACAGTGACCGTGATTTCACAGTCAAACGGAAAGTCCCGTTCAGATTCCAGCTGACCTTCGACGCTTCTGACCCATCGAGGCCTGCGTCCGGTCAGATGTCCAGGTCATCCGGCCGCGCTCTGCTGCTGGCTCTGCTGCTGGGTCTGACCTCAGGCTGTTTCAGAAGGTGGAGCTCTTTCCCTATACCAGCCTTGTCCGGCAGATCAAAGCTCTGTGTGTGACAGTTACTCAGACCTTTGTGACCCAGTTGGTTCTGCTCTGTGCTGTAGTTGGTCCAGTTCTGCTCGCTGGCCTGTTTGTAGTTGTTGCAAGAGTTGGTCTTCTCAGCTGTGTCCAGGTTGTAGCCCAGGTTAGACATGGGTGCTGAAGGAGGGCAGCCGTTGCAGTAGATGTAGGACATGTCCTGGGTGCTGGGCCTCAGGGCACCCTTCACCTGGAAGTCATCGTTAGGACACTTCATCCTGTCTTTCACCCGTTTGAATAAGATGTAGAGCAGCTCGATGATGTTGAGAGCCAGAGAGATCAGGGACACCACCAGCATGAACACGATGAACACAGTCTTCTCCGTGGGACGGGACAGGAAGCAGTCGATCTTGTGCGGGCAGGGGAAGCGCTCACACTCGTAGACGGTGGCCAGGCTGAAGCCGTAGATGTACCACTGGATGACCAGGAAAAGCACCTCAAAGCCGGACTTGAACACGATGCTGATGATGTAGGTCTGGAGGAGAGCCCCTTTGATCTTGAACCTGCCGTGTTCCTCCAGGCCGTGTTTCAGCTTCTTCCTCTTGATCTTCCGCAGGGCGTCTTCCACCTCCCCCCCCTGCTTCTGCAGCAGCCGCAGCCTCTCCTCCTTCAGACTGAGCTTCTCCTCCTTGTGCATCAGGTAGAACACGTGGCAGAGGTAGAGCAGGGTGGGCGTGGACACGAAGATGATCTGCAGCACCCAGAAGCGCATGTGGGAGATGGGGAAGGACTTGTCGTAGCAGACATTCTGACAGCCTGGCTGGAGGGTGTTGCAGGTGAAGGCAGACTGCTCGTCCCCCCAGGCAGACTCCACGGCCGTGCCGAGCACCAGGATCCTGAAGATGAAGAGGACAGAGAGCCAGACTTTGCCCCCTGCTGTGGAGTAGGCCTGCACCTTGTCTAGAAGCTTCCCCAAGGCGCTCCAGTCCCCCATTCTGGATCAGCTCTACCTGGAGGAGGAACACAGGAAGAGTTTAGAAACAACACATAAAGAACTTGTACATGTCAGCTACATCTTTGCTTGCTCTCATCTTCCATATTTTTTTTACTCCATGAGAGTATTCCTACTCATCACCGACAACTTTTAACTCCACATCTGTAAAACTTAATCACGTTCAGAACTCAAACGTCAGCTTTCTATAGTCAGCATAGTCAACGATACAGAATACTGTGATTGTGAACGTGACCACCCGAATGGTTAATTAAGTCTTCATGAGTAACCAAGTACTAATCACAACCACGACGGCGTTTACCTTGAAAACAGGAAAATGAATTAAGGTCTATTTATAGTCGGATCTAACAGTAGAGCTTAATGCTTAATGTTGTATTAGAAGTTCAGAATGATGAAGTTTAATTAATCCGCTCTCGATTTCGACATGTAATAATATACATTAACATGAATGGTCATTTTCTTGAAACTTTATTTCTCGGTTAGTCTTACCTGGAAGCTGTTAAAATCATGTAACTGGATCAAATGGTCCTCGCCCAAAACTGGCCGATGAAAGTTTTAAGTTAAAGTGTTGAAAAATATATCAGATTATTTAAAAGAAAAAGTTGACCATAAACAAGTAACTGGACGTTCTTGCTTCAGTAAAGTTAGGAGACCATCCTGAAAGCTGTTCTGGAGACTTTAATGGGAGTTTAGTCACCTGATTCCTGACGTCTGAAACTTGTTCTGATCTCAGAGTTTCTGTGGTTCTTCAGTTCTGTGATGCTGGAAGGGGAACATGGGGAACACTAAGGGTCTAAAGAACAGGGCCTGTCTGCCATCTAGTGTTCTGCTGAAGGCTGGGGCCAGTTGAAGTTGATATAATGTCAGGACAGTCTTGAAGTTTGGATTTGATTTGATTTCTGTCATGTTATGAGCATGATAGAGGTGAGACTAAAATAAAAAGAACCTGTTTTACTTTAACATATCTTTATTTCTGCACAGTAACCAGCTGTGATTCGTTGACCAGCCCCCAGAGGTTCTCACCTGTTGTACTGACTTGAAGTTGGCCTCCAGAAGGTATCAAATAATGTCTTAATTGGCTTCATCTCTCATCACACCAGATGGCTCTAATATTTTCAGTAAATTGAAATATGTATTTATCAAGATTCAATGACTTGAGTGATTTTTTTTTCTCCAACAGATGTGGCCTCTTTTATAACCAGTGAAAAGGCCCAGCTGGTTAATGACAGGGTTCTGTCAAGCTGAGCCAACGTCAAACCCTGATCTCATCTGCTGTGCGTCACCTACTGTGTTGGGGGGGAAACTGCCTTGGAAATAGGACAACTGGATGTGAGGATCTGTGTGCACAGGATAGGTTAGACCCTAGTACAGGGTGTAGATGGTTTTAAAAGAGGGGGACTGAAGCGAAATACAACTACATCTGTACATGAATCAGGGATCAGGCTCTAATCCTGCTGGGATGTTCAACACTGCTGTGTTTCCAGATGCTGAACTAGGATCAGACACAGCTGCATCTCTGCAACACGAATAAGATGCAATATTTGATATTGATTTATTTCACATATTTTATATCTTGTACTGGCTGTTAGAAATACAGGCGCGCTTTTGGTAGAACCGTAGTCCATATGTGTTTCAGGAGCCACTGGAGGATTTTATTGTCCTAAAAACAAGATTGTGTGTCGAAGCGCGCGCAGATTGCAGAAGATGTTCTGTGCGCGAGCAGACGCTCCAAGATGACGGGCTCGTGCCTCTACTGGGAACCAGCGACCACTGATGAAACACCGGAGCATGAAACTGCATGTTAGGAGCATGAAACTCCATGTTAGGAAGTGTGTTTTACACGAACATACCGTCGTGAATTAGTTGAAAATGGCGACTGGAGCGGGTTGGCAGCAGCAGCAGCCGTGCAGCAGCAGCAGCCCGTCAGTCATCACAGGAGCAGGCACCTTCCCTGCACCCCCATCATCAGACATGTTCCTCCAGGCAGGAGCAGCACTGGACTACAGTCCAGACCTCCATCTGAAGATGAGTAAGAAAATAGCGCAGCTCACTAAGGTTGGTTTGGTTTTTCTCTCACTCTATGTGCCAGTAGAAGATTAATTAGGCCACAATTGTAATTGATTATAAACAGACATCAGTGGAAATATACTTGATGTGGTGATTCACTGCAAATTAAATTAATCCCGAAAGGTGTAAATTAAGGGGATTGTCTTTCAGGACGTGAAATACAAATTTTGTAGAACCTCTTCATAATATTGAAGTTGACTGAGAAATCGAACAACCAGGCGCTTGAACTGGCAGAGGTAATGTCAGAGGTAATGTTCATATTGGAGTTTATAGCTTATCCCATTTAATGGTGAGATTGAATGAACATAAAATGAGATTTAAGATATCTAATGAGAACCTTAAGATGATATGTCTGTGTATGATAGAGAAAAAAAGATCAAGTAAGAAGTCTCTCATCATTGAGGTTGATTTCCTGTAACAGAGTAGCTGGATTGGTGCCAAACCTCTTTAGTGTTTTGGTAAGAGTGCAGGTGGAGGATAATTGAAGGCACTTCAAACCATTTTCAACCCTTGTTTTGATCCATGTAAAAACACCCTTTGGCTTTCAGAATCCCTCTTCCTCCTCTTAACACACTTTAAACGGTATCAGTTCAGTACTTCAGTCCCTCCTATTGCTGAATAGTTTATTTTGAACAGTTATGAGAGGAAATAAGTCATACAACTTGTGTCCCAGAAAATCCTTCTCAGCCCTAAATGATCTGACAGTCTTGTTGACATCGAGTGTCAGCAGGGCTAATAGAGGATGTGTGTGATGTGTTTGTGTTCACTGTCTGACACAGAGACAGTCTGTCTGACTGACACAGAGACAGAGACAGTCTGTCTGACTGACACAGAGACGGCCTGTCTGACTGACACAGAGACAGCCTGTCTGACTGACACAGAGACAGAGACAGTCTGTCTTACTGACACAGAGACAGCCTGTCTGACTGACACAGAGACAGAGACAGTCTGTCTGACTGACACAGAGAGGGCCTGTCTGCCTGACACAGAGACAGAGACAGTCTGTCTGACTGACACAGAGACGGCCTGTCTGACTGACACAGAGACAGCCTGTCTGACTGACACAGAGACAGCCAGTCTGACTGACACAGAGACAGAGACAGTCTGTCTGACTGACACAGAGACAGCCAGTCTGACTGACACAGAGACGTCCCTGATAGGACTTGAAAGGATCACCTGACATCTGTCTGCCTGTCAGCAGGAAGTCAGGAGGATGAAGTGTTAATACCTTCTGAACCTCTGGGATCAGACAGGGAGGATCTACTTCACAATCCTCTCTCTCCCTCTCTCTCTCTCTCCCTCTCTGTCTGTCTCTCTCGCTCTCTCTTTCTCTCTCTCTCTCTCTCTCTCTCTTATTCTTTCTGTCTCTCTTTGTCTCTCTTTGTCTCTCTCTCTCTCTCTCTCTCTTATTCTTTCTGTCTCTGTCTTTCTCTGTTTCTCTCTTCTCTCACTTTCTCTCCTCTCTGTCTCTCTTAGACAGACTGGCCCATTTTAAGTAGCACACACATTCAATTTATACGGTAGTCATATTCATGTGTAGCCTATATAGCAGAACTACTGTCAGACCAATCACACAGATTCAGTCATGGTACATTCATAACTACACAGAATAATCTGATTACATAACCTCAATCCAAGATAATCAGTCAAAAGTAACTAATGAGCTCTGTATTAAACCCCTCGATATCTTTTTTTTCATCGGCCAATAGGTGCAGAGAGGAAAGGAGGAAGGAAGGAAGGAAGAAATAAAGACAGCCAGTAGGAACCGAATAAACTAAAGAGACATTAAGATGCAAGCAGTTGACTGAAGGTGTTGCGAGTGGGATAGTGAAGCTGTAAATACCCACAGAGAGCTGGGATCCCTGCAGGGGAGGAGGGAGGGGGAGAGAGGGGTTTGAGGAGGGAGGGGCGTAAGGATGGAGGGGGTGGGGAGGGGGAGGTGTGTCTAATCTGGAAAAAATCTTGACACACACAAACACTCACAGTGATTGTTCTTTTTTAATACAGATACACGGTACTGTGCAAACGTCTTAAAAAAAAAAAACGTAAAAAGTGACGGAAAAACTGCTTGAAAATATGATGAAATTAAATGAAACGATGTTCCCCTCTCCAGGTGATCTACGCTCTGAACACCAAGAACGACGAGCACGAGGAGGAGATCGACTCCCTGCGCGAGGCCCACGAGGATGAGGTGCAGCACATCGTCACGGAGACGCGCGACAAGATCATGCAGTACAAGAGCAAGATGGCGGACGAGGCGGACCTGAGGCGTCGCCTGCAGTCTCTGGAGGAGTCTGTGGAGCTGCACGAGCACATGAAGCGCCAGACACTGGCTGAGTTCCAGATGTACCGGCAGCGCATGGAGGACTCCCAGCTGTGCTCTGAAGCCCAGCACACCCAGCGAGTGGTGTCCATGTCCCGCGAGGTGGAGGAGATGCGGAGAGACTTCGAGGAGAAGCTGCGATCCTTCAGCCAGGCGCAGGCTCAGTTTGAGCAGGAGAAGCGGCACGCCATGGAGGAGCTACGGGATGCTCATCGGCAGGAGGTGCAGGAGCTGCTGCACAGCCAGCAGAATCAGAGCGCCAACTCCACGGTGGACCAGGAGAAGCTGGCCGAGCTGCACCGCGCCCAGGTGGACAGCCTGATGGAGCAGGTGGAGGAGCTGACCAAGGACAAGGTGCGCCTGGTGGAGGACTATGAAGCCAAACTCACCAAGGCTCAGAGCTTCTACGAGAGGGAGCTGGAGACCATGAGGCGCTCACAGCAGCTCACTGCTGACAACCTGCTGGCCTGGAAGAGGACAGAGGTGAACACATCTGACACATCTGAGACACACACCTGAGACACACCTGAGACACCTGAGACACACACCTGAGACACACACCTGAGACACACACCTGAGACACACCTGAGACACACCTGAGACACACACCTTAGACACACACCTGAGACACACACCTGAGACACACCTGAGACACACCTGAGACACACCTGAGACACCTGAGACACCTGAGACACCTGAGACACCTGAGACACACACCTGAGACACACACCTGAGACACACACCTGAGACACACCTGAGACACACCTGAGACACACCTGAGACACACACCTGAGACACACCTGAGACACCTGAGACACCTGAGACACCTGAGACACTTGAGACACACCTGAGACACACACCTGAGACACCTGAGACACACACCTGAGACACACCTGAGACACACCTGAGACACACACCTGAGGCTACACTACACACACCTGAGACACACACCTGAGCGACATCTAATACATCTTAAAGACACCACGATACACCTCATAACACACACATCTGGATCTGATGCCAGCTCTCTTCAGCAGTGAGCCCCAGGTGAGGCCTGAAGGGGTGTGTTGTGTCGTGGTTTCAGGTGGACCTGAGGAAGGAGTTCCAGGCCCAGGAGGCAGCGCTGCAAAGGACTCTGGGTAAACTGCGTGCTGAGCTGCAGAGAGCCCAGGAGGAGGCGAGAGAGAGCCGAGACAAGACCAACAGACTGCAGACGTCCCTCACCAATGCAGAGGGGACTGTCAAGGTACACTTGGGGGTGGATGTGTGTGTGTGTGTCTGTGTGTGTTTAGCTCTGTGTATTTATGTATGTTCTGTGTGTGTGTGTGTGTGTGTTTGTTTACTTCTAAGTCTGTGTGTATACAGTATTCACAATAGAATCTCTGCAACTCTAACTTTTTTTTCGAAATGACGCTTCTATTTTGTTTGACGTTCTTTACTCAATGCCGTGTTCTGCCTGTGGAACCTTCTAGAACCTGCACAAACAGCTGGAGGAGGCCATTCAGGACGGGGAGATCTGGGTGATGCAGTTGAAAGACACAGAATACGAGTTGGACGCCAGCAGAGATCGAGTCCAGCAGCAGGCCAACGAGATCCTCCTCAAAGCCAGTGAGATACCAACACACTGCTGAGCCAGGGAGATACCAACACACTGAGATACAGAGAGAGGGAGAGGGGGATGGAGAGAGGGATGGAGAGAGGTAGAGGGAAAGCTTGCAGCAAAGGGCCATTTCTCGCTCTCTCTTTTTACATACTGTGTCACTTTCAAAGGTAAAGCAGAAATACCCCAAAATAAACACTCCAGTAGAATAATAATAAAGTATTCAAGGCGGTTTTATGTAAAGATACAAACTTGAGAGGGGCGAGGGATTAGACGTGGCGTCGTCTTGATCCGCAGTAGAACCCTCCAGAGCTGCATCTCCACTCATCTCCTGAGCTGTCATCTCCACTCGGTCATCTCCACTCAGCACGTCTGGTCGCTGGATGACAAGTCTGCTTCTATTTTCTGTGTTGCTTCCCTCTCTGGATCCCCTGAGGGGGGGTGCAGGTGTATGTTGAATGCCACCCAGGTTCATGAATATTTCACGCCATTCTAAAAGCTGGACCTGAATGAAAATGGAAAGTAGCAGCAGTGGTTTATTTGGCTTTGAAGTGACCTCAGCAGTTGAATACGTGAGGCCAGATGAGATGAGTGTTCAGGCCTGACTCCCGTCTCATCCCCTTTAACCGATTGTGTACGACAGACCCCCAGCCCCCCAGCCCCCCTGCCCCCCTGCCCCCCAGCCCCTGCCCCCAGCCCCTAAAATGATGACTAAGGGTTGTGTGTATGTTTATTTCACTTTGAAGTTACCTTAGCAATTGAAAGTGGAACACCAGATGAGACTGTGTGTAATGTGTGTGTGTTATGTGTGTGTCTGTGTTATGTGTGTTGTGTGTGTGTGTGTGTGTGTCTGTGTTATGTGTGTTGTGTGTGTGTGTGTGACAGGCCAGATCGGCTCTCTTCAGGCCACCCAGATGAGCCATGAGGCCACCATCAGGGACCTTGACTGTGAGCAGGTCCGTTTGAGGGAGAAGATCCAGAGCCTGGATGAGGAGAGGGAGAGGCTGCTTAACCAGGCCCAGGCTGCAGACGAACAGCACAAGGAGCAGGTCCTGGCCCTGGAGCAGGTACTACACAGCCACAGGACACTGTGCTATGCTGTGCTATGCTATGCTGTGTTATGCTGTGCTGTGCTATGCTATGCCATAGTTTGCTATGCAAATGGTGTTTTTATGTGTCTGGGAACCTGGGCCAGTGTCTCTTTAGATCTCTTCTCAGCATGATGATCATTTGCGTTTATTTCGTTGTTATTGCTTCAGGTGTAAAGGTTATGCTCTGCTCCCAGCTGCAGCCATTGCTGGCCCAGAAGGCTCCTCAGGGTCTAATGAGTTTCTCTGTAGAGACGCTGCGGTTCTCAAGAACACTCTTGTTCTGATTAATGGATACTGACTGTGTTACGTGCAGGACTGGAGGATTTGTCAGGAGCAATCAGTGAATTTTACTACAGTAATACTGCGATCAGTAACCTTTACTACGGTAATACTGTGATCAGTGAACTTTACTACAGTAATATTGTGATCAGACATCACAGGATAGGATTCATTTAGGATCTCTGGCTCTGATCAAATCACATTAAAATCAGATTCTGTGTGATTTCTAATATGCTAATCCCGGATCCTAGCTCAAATCTCACCTGTCATAAACATTAAGATACATTAATATCTTGTATTAGTATTTGAGATAATGTGCTGCCCTCCTTTAGTCCCTCAGGGAGGAGCGTCAGGGTTACGAGGGGGAGCTGACCCGTCTGAGGAGCCAGTATGAGGAGGAGGCTGTGAGACTGAAGGAGGCGCAGGCCAAGGCTCTGGAGGAGCTGGAGGAGAAACACCGTGCCGTGCAGGAGGAGGCGCAGAGCGCTGCGGAACGCCAGCGGAACCTTCTGGTAGCGGTGAGGGTGCTTCAGTAGAACCCTGTCTGGCAAAATGACTGGAAAATGTTCAGTGGTAGAATAGAGCTCTGTTGTATAGTACAATTCTGTTGTATAGTACTTTTGTCTTATCTTTATCGGTCATGTCCATGTTTAATTTCTATTCTTTCTTTAATTATCACGGATCATTAACATATGCAGTCATATGACATCAAATTCTTTGCTTGTAAGCATTGCGAATTGAGAATTGTTTGCCATCTGTTAGAAGAAGAAGAAAGTCATATAACAAATGTTTCGCATGAATTCCCAGAATTAATGAGGTCAATGTAAAGTCTGTACGCAGCAGGATTCCCATCTCTGAGAATTTCACAAACCTACTCCAATCCCCCAAGATGTTATGACAAAGATGATCAAGGTCCAAAGATACACAGATGAGAAGGATTACTAGTCATCAGACAAACTTTTTTTACCCTTTATTCTTGAACTTAGAATACAGAGGCCTGGGGATATTGATTGAGGATCATGTCCAGCGATCAACAATGGTTTGTTGTTGTTATTGCAGGAAATGGGTCAGGAATACGAGATCCAGCGTCTGTCTCTGGAGGAACAGAAGAACCGCCTGCAGCTGCAGCTGGATAACCTGAAGGAGGAGCTCTCTGCCAAGCTCAACATCGCACATCAAGAGGTGTGACATCGCAACAGGGGTTCAACATCCTCCACCACACACAGAACTGCACAGACATGGTCAGGGGACGTCTGCTTGTCTGACTATATCTGACTGGTCTGGCAGCTCCTCTCCTGGTCTCTCTGTCCTTGTCTCCTCTTCTCCTGGTCTGTCTCTGGTCTGACGTCTCTCTCTGTGTCTCCTCCAGGTGTCTCATCTCCAGGAGATTGTGAAGGAGGGAGAGCAGAACCTGAGCTCAGCTCATCACCAGATCTCCGGTCTGAAGGAGACACAGGAGAGACTGAACACTGAGCTGGACGCCACCAGAGCCAGAGTCAGAGAGACCAGCAACCTTCTCACCGACCTCCAGGTAAACTAACACCTGGCTCAGGTGGAACCTCTCATCCGCTAGCAGCTCTGGGTTCCTGCTTAAGCCTGGATCATTGTTCTGCTTCTGTAGCGCTCATGATGACATTGCAGATGTTCCTTGATGTTCAGCTCTGTTGCCTGTTTGCCGTGGTGTGTTCAGGAGGAGATAGAGACTCAGAAACAGCACCATGAAGCCAGGGTGATGTCCATACGCACTGAGGAGAAGCAGAAGGTGGACAAGATGGCGGAGGACCTGGACCAGAAGTGGACCGATGCTCTGAGGTAGCGTCCTGCTCGCTCAGGATGGGAAACACAAGCTGCTCTCTGTCCTTCCTGCTGACACACTTTCACTTCTCTCTCTCCCCCTCTCTCCCCTTCTCCCTCCCCCCTTCTCTCTCCCCCTCCCAGGGAGGAGCTGCGTCTGTTAAGGGAGGAGCTGGTGGAGGAGTATGAGGCGGACAAGCAGGCAGCCCTGAACCAGCTGTCTCAGGAGAAGGAAGTGGAGATGATGGCTGCCAGGGAGGGCTGGCAGAGGAAGGTGGAGGACCTGCTGGAGCAGGTGCTGATCACACACACACACACACACACACACATACACACACATACACTCACAGGTCCTGAAAATGTCGAAAAAGGTAGAAAATGTTCCATGTGAGTTCCAACAGGTGGAAGTTGATCCCCTTTCCCTGCCAGGCCTGCCTCACCTGTGACCCCCCACCCTGTGTCCTCCCAGATCTCCCTGCTGAAGCAGAGCCTGGAGCTCCAGTTATCCCAGTCCCAGGCAGCTCTGCAGCAGCTGCAGGCTGGCTTCAGCAGGGAGAGGCAGCATCTGGCCCTGCAGCTGACAGAGCTGAGGAGGGAACATCAGCGCAGGGAGCAGAGACTGCAGGACGCTCACTGTTGCGCCCTGAGCACTATGGAGGAGGCACGCCTGCAGCACATCAGGGTAGGACACCACACCACACACACACACACCACACACACACACACCACACACACACACACCACACACACCACACACACACTCACCACACACACACCACACACACACACACCACACACACCACACACACACACCACACACACACACCACACACACACACCACACACACACACCACACACACACACACCACACACACACACACCACACACACACACACCACACACACCACACACACACTCACACTAGGGCTGTCAACGAATATTCTACATTCGAATATATATTCGAATAGTGTTTAAAAAACGAATTTCGAATATGAAAATTAATATTCGAATGTAAAAAAAAAAAATTTGTGTGCGTGAGCGAGAGGCCAATGTCTGCGGTCTTGGCGATTAGTTCATCTACTTATTTTTGTGTAGGTAATATGTTGTTCAATTAACGTAAATATATTACCTATACAAGTAGTTATGTCTCGTATTAATTTGTCCTGTTATTGACGTGCCTAATGCGCAACCGGGAAACGGTATATATTCAAAATATATTCGAATACATGTGTGGGGAATATTCGAATATTCGAACGTCATTTTTGAGCAGTTTTGACAGCCCTAACTCACACACATACACACACACGCACTTATACACATATACACACACTGCCTCCTCCCTCCATATCCCCTCCACAGTCAGAGCAGTGTGTGTGTGTGTGTGTGCAGGCCCTGGAGGAGCGTCTGAAGCAGGAGCAGAGGGAGGAGGTTCTGGCCCTGAAGGAGGCGCACAGACGCACCCTGGAGGTTCTGCAGCTACAAGCCCAGCAGGACCTGCAGACCCTGCGCTTTGAACTGGAGGACGAGGGCAAGGCCATGCTGGGTAACACACACACACACACACACAGACACACACACACACAGACACACACACACACACACACACACACACATGCAGACAGACACACAAACACACACAGACAGACACACACACAGACACACACACACAGACAGACACACACACACAGACACACACACAGACACACACACACAGACAGACACACACAGACAGACACACACATACACAGACGGACACACCCACACAGACAGACGGACACACACAGACAGACAGCCTTAGAGTATCAACAAACATCCATCACATGTTTCTAACCAGAGAGGGTTCCCTCTGACCTCTGACCTCTGGGTGTGTGTGTGTGTCTCCTGATCGCAGCGTCTCTGCGCTCGGAGTTGAACCACCTCCACGCCACGGCCATCGAACACCTCCGCCAACACCATCAGAAGGAGAACACAGCGGCCAAGCAGCAGCTGGAGGGAACCCTGGAGAAGAGCAAACAGCAGGTGTCCCCCCCCCTCCCCAAACCACCTGCCAGCATCTGGTCTCCCCAGGGTCCTAGAGTCCCCTGGGTTAAACACTGAGAAAAACAACAGCTTACTGTTTGAAGAGGCTGTTTTAGGTGTTGAATATGAGGGATCATAATGGATGTTTGGGTTAATAAGAGAGAGATCCTTAATAACAGCAGATGCTGGGAAATACACTCACGGTGCTGGGATTGGTACCACATCATTCACTCTACCACACACACACACACACACACACTTTCTTTCCTTCTCACTCATCTCTCTCCTCCTCTCTTCCCCCGCCTGCAGAATTCCAACTGTCTGCTGTGTCTGTTGTGCGATCCTCTTTAACATGACCTACTTAGGAATTTAGACTGCGCCTCCAGGCTAGCAGCTAATCCTACCAATAGCTGTTTTATGTTAGCACATTCTGGAGCATTTCCCTCAGATCCTGACTGGTTACTGCTCCGCCCGCCCCTCCCCCACTTACATCAGAACCAGTGTGTGTTCAGGAATGCCTGTGTGTGTTCAGGAATGCATGTGTGTGTGTGTGTGTGTGTTCAGGAATGCCTGTGTGTGTGTGTGTGTACTAATGATTAAAGGAAGTGTGAACTCATGTTGCGTCGTTCTGATTGGTCCAGGAACAGGAACTGTTTGGTCGCATCTCAGACCTGCAACAGGAAGTGTGCTGTCGGACCAATCGCATCACAGATCTGGACCACGAGATCCACTCCCTGAACGAGACCATCAGTACTCTGACCAGAGAACTGGAGCTCAAGGGCAAGGAGGTGCTGAGGGTCCGAAGTGAGGCCAACCACCAGATCAGGTACGCTGACCTCTGACCTCCGACCCCATGCTGCACAGACTCTCACACAAGCCGGGGCGTGGCCTTAAATGGGCGTGGGCGGAGCCAGGCCTGGTACCTGGTCCCTCTTCTAAAGGAAGATAAAGTTGGAAGGTTGCTGGCTGAGGTAGAAGCCATCAACATTTCATACGCTGCTCATATGAATATTTCAAAAACACGCCATCAATAAAAGATGCGTAGTGAGGAAGTCAAATTGCAACTGTTCTTGTTAGTAATGGGCAGCATGGATCTGGGAGGTGAACTAGTCACCTCCAGAGGTCTGTTAGCTTGTTAGCGAAGAGCAGATCTGCTCTCTGTCTCTGGTCGTGTTGCTCGGGGCTAGAATGAGTCACACTGGGTAACATCTTACAGAGGAGCCCATCTAAAGATGTAAATCATCCTGGATCTCTGAAGAGATGTGAGGGGAGGTGTACTGTCACAGGGGAGGAGGAGGAGGAGGGGAGGAGCAGGAGAGGAGCAGGAGAGATTCTCACTGATCCATGTCATAGTTATGGATGAAAATCCTGTTTCTAACCTCTCTCGCCTTGTGTGTGCCTGTATGTGTGCCTGTGTGTGTGTTCCTGTGTGTGTGCCTGTGTGTGTGTGTGTGCGTGTGTGCAGGGCTCATGAACAGGACCTGAGCCGGAGACATGAGCGTGAGCTGGGAGAGTTGGGAGCGTCTCACCACAGAGAGACTCAGATCATGCTGTCAGATTTCAACAAGGCCCAGGAACTGCTCAAGGACAAGATCTCAGCCCTCCAGATCCTGTAAGATACTGTGTGTGTGAGAGAGAGAGAGAGAGACAGAGAGAGAGAGTATTTGTGTGTGTGTGTGTTTGTAATTGTGTGTGTTGTAACAGATAGCCTCCTGCTCTGGGTCTGTATTAGTCCACACAGCCTGGTGATGTGTTGCCAACATGTCTGTTCACATGTTGATCCACACAGACTAACGCAGGATCGTGGCTCTTTGTTCTGCTTGCATTCATAATCTGTGGTGACCTCATTTGGGACTGAACATGAACGCCATCTAGGCTCAGCCCACGGTACTGCAGCTCTTTGACTCTCACCTCTCCCCCTAAACAATAACAAACATGTAAACCACCAATAAGCAGCAGACCCATCTGGGCTATGTTGCTGCTCCCCCTGCCAGCTGGACAGGATGGACACACTGAGGCCCTGATCACAGCCACTCTAAAGCAGGGCCTGTTTTAACCCAGTTATGTCATGTACACTGCTGTGTTCAGCCACTAGGTGGCAGCAGGAGAAGAGAAACACGGGGAGGATGTTTAGAAATGTAGCATCAGAAGCTCAACTGAGATGTTACAGATGAACTCACTACGAGCGTAAAGCCGTCACCATGACGAGCGTACGGCCGTCGTTGTCGCGCCACTGCCCCGCTGTGTTCCGTGACCCGCTATGTTCCGTGTTCTAGATTGGAAGGAACAGAAGACAAGTTCCGGAACCGCGAGAGCCGTCCAGAGGACCTGCAGGTCATCGCCGAGCTGAAGGACATGGTGTCAGAGAGAGAGTCCCTGGTCAAGAAACTGGTGGTGGGTCCTGACCTTCAGCTACGGCAACACCAGAGGCCCAAGACACCCCCGCTCTGCCCCTCACCCAGCTGTGTGTTTTAGATGCCCTCTAAAGGAAGCTCTCTCACTCTCTCTTTCTCTCCCTCTATTTCTCTCTCTCTCTCACTCTCTCTTTCTCTCCCTCTCGTTCTCTCTCTCTCCCTCTCTCTCTCTCTCTCTCTCCCTCTCTCTCTCTCTCTCTCTCTCTCCCTCTCTCTCTCTCTCTCTCTCTCTCTCTCTCTCTCTCGCTCATCCTCTGCCTGGCAGACACAGCTGTCTGTGTTTCACACCCATAAGTCTCTGCAGAGCTGCTATCTAGTTTAATATCTCTACTGGACATCTGAATTTACTGCATCAAAAGCAAATACATCTGTCAGGATGAATGTGTCCTTTTCTCAGGGATTAGACTGGGGTGTTTATTTAGCACGGTGTGATCTGACTGTTATTTACATGTAGGACACAGTCTTGGCTGTAGTGGATCTGCTCTATGCAGAGTTATAATACTCGGGAAATGAATCCAACACTTTTTGGGTGGTCTGTCGTTATAGCAACTATACACAGAGTCCAACACAGCAGATTTATATTTTACTGTACTTAATTTCTCCATTATAAGTTAGAATTCTTTGTTTTTACAGCCTTTCCATATATCAGTCTGTAAACGGGAGGGTAGAGATCAGTGGGTAGAGATTTTGGCTGCAGATTAAGAAGCTGCAGGTTCAAATCCCCCCCACCCCCCCAACTGTCTGCTGAAAATACACATTCTGACTTGACCAATCAGGACTTGTGGAGAGTGTAACACTGGTTCTGCCAATCTGTTTGTAGGACGATAAGAAGTTTTACCAGCTGGAGTTGGTGAACAGAGAGGCTGGCTTTAACAAGGTGTTCAACACCAGCCCCAACATAGGGGTGATTAACCCGCTTATTAAGGTGAGTCCGCAGCACAGCGCCACCTTCAGCTTAGGATGTACCCTGCGGCACATGGCCCGGCAACAAGGCCTAACAACCGCTGAGCTGATTAAACGTGGGGGGCAGAGGGGGAGTGGGCTGTTTGATTTTAATGCATGAATTCAGATGTTCCAAAAGCATCTGTCCACTCAGCATCTTGTTTTTTAACTTGATGTTTGTACACTTAAGAGATATTATGATAATATAGCGGCGTGTTCATCATCCTTCACATGTCTGCATTATGAAAAGACCATCTTCACTGTCATTGCATCCAAGCTCATTGTCAAGGAATGATTCTCCTTCCATCTCTCTCTCTCTTGTTCCCTCTCTCTCCCTCCCTCCCTCTCTCTCTCTCTGCATGATCAGAGTAGATGTTGTTCTTGTCCAATCGTTGCTCTTTGCTCCTGCCACACCCTCCATCTCTCAGTCATAGCGCTCGTTCTCTGAATGTTGTGTCTTCCTGTTCAGTCCTGGGTGTCTTGACCCCCTGAGGGTCACCAGACAGGCTGCCAGTCCAGCAGAGGGCGCTACTCTGTGGGCAGAGCTTCCTTCATATCCAATCAGAGTATAGACACTGTAGATTCTCATGTTGATTGGTGGAGGGTAAAACTGAAGCTCCGCCCAGGTGAGCTGGCCTCTCTGGGTTGGTGTTTACCTGTGAGCAGTGTTGCCAGTTCAGTGACTTGTCACCTTCCCCAGACACTAGAATTACTATCTAGAGACCAGAGGCAAATCTGTTAACTTTCCACTACTTTGGCAATCTTCATTTTCATTGTAAAGCTGCAGCAGGTCAATAACATTTGACCTATTTGTGAACAATTTGAACACATTTGCCTTTCTTAGCGTTAGCGCTCACCTCAGTGTTCACAGCAGAATGCTTCTGAGATCTTTCATACTAACAGTTGACCATCACATAATCCAGGGACTTTTAGCGACATTTCAGAGCCAATGGCTACTTGAGGTGAACTTGTTTCGGCAACATTGGCCATGCGGAGGCAGCCTCCCCACTCCTGTGTGTGTGTGTCCCTCTGATGCAGCTGACTAACAGGTCAGGGAATGGCTACGTCAGCTCTTCAACCCTAAATGTTGAGGGGGAGGAGGAGGGGCTAGGCCCGGGGTCTGGCCCTCCCTCCCCCCTCCACCCCGCCCCGCCCCGCTGTAGTAGCCCTCCGCCCCCGCCATCCAGCCTTCCTCCGACCCCCCAGCCTGAACTTCAGAACCCTCGGAGGTGAGAGTCATCCTTCCTCCCCCTTCCGCCACCCTTTCTCCTCACCCCTCCTCCTCACCCCCCTCACCACCACCGACTCTCGTCCTCGCCGCACATATCGTCACCATGGCAGCAACAGACATGGCTGAACAGCTCCCCACACACACCGCACACACACCTAGCGCCAGGCTTGGTCGTGTGATTCTCAGTGTTGTTAACGAGTCCCCAGGCCGTCGTCATAGCAAGGAGAGTGGGTGTGGCTCTGTGCTCTCTGAGCTTCCTGTCTCTGGATCTCTTCCTGTCTCACACCACAGGATGCACAGGATAGCAGAACAACAGGCAGTTAACAGGCCTGGTTAGCCAGGGCTAGCATGGATGCTAACAGGGGAACACTGTTTCAGTCTCTGCCTCAGGTGGAACTCTGGCTACATCCTTGTGCTCATCGGAAACAAACTCCCCAATAAGAACCATCCATGCTGTCATCCACAGAATGAGCCATGATGACGGAGCTCTGTGGTGACATTGGACAGACCCCGTCCGTGTTCTAGAATTCTGGAGCCAGGTTCCGGAATGCAGCCGGATGGTTTTGGAATGCAGCTGTTGTACTGTGACATCACATCCCTGATCATGTCTGCTAGCATGAACTCCACACTGTTTGCTTGGTGCTTGTGGCAGGAAACGTCGCTGTTCTCATTATCGGAGTCGTTTTACCGCTGTGTATCTTGAATGCTTTCTCAGGTCACTTTACAGATGAAATGCATGCTTTGTTTTTATTTTGAGTCACAAACCGTTTTGTATTTTCCAGCTATGAGTGTATGAGTGCATCAAATAACAGTGTTCCATTTTCAGTTTAGCCAAATTTAACAGATTTCCATTTCAGTTTAGCCAACATTAGTTTACTTATAATCTGGGCTTCTTGAAATAGCAAAATAGAAGAGATGAAAGCGTCTCTTAAAACCAAAAATCTCCTCTGTGTGATTTCTCACGGTTTGGATTTTCTCTGGATTTCACTGCTTCCGCATCCCATAATACTTCGAGGCTGTTGTGTTATGTGAAACGGCTATGCTGGGATTTATATAGGTCAAGTCTTAACAAAAGATAATTAATGTAACTGCCAAATTACAGCTATTGTAGCTGTTATCTAGGGAGGGGGCTGTAAGGTCCTCAGTGTTGGGTGATTATGAGCCTCCTGGTGGTGGTCTGAATATTAACAAGCAGCTTATGGGAGGCTGTGCCCCGTTAGGGAGGGGTCCAGGGGAGGGGGTCCAGGCCGTGCTGCCTGGCCGGGTGACAGCAACACTGCCACACACACACACACACACTCAGCCCAAACCAGCAGTGTTCTAATCATCCTTTCCCATTGACTGTCAATTAAGATGGCTTTGTAATACTTAGAACCTCAGAATGTGAGTCACAACTTTTCTAGTGGAAACCAACATGTCTATAACACAGCTTTAGTTAGGTGAGCTGTCATGTGATGATATGTGACAACAATCAATGACGACAAACAATGTGAAAAGTTGGACGTTTTGAACCAGTCAGGATAACTAACATGTGTCTGGTGTGTTCATGTTGTAGTCGTATCGTCGCTCTGTCGAGCTTGCATCGTGATTCTCGTCTTGCTCGCGTGCTGTCGCGTGCTGTCTCTGTGCTTAGCGCGTGTCGTTGTGTAATCGTTGTTTTGAACTCCCGTGCAGCCCTCCTGAGACAGACGGCGTGACCAGAGCGGAGCCGCAAGAGGAACTTTACGCGCAATATTTTACGTTCTGACTCCGCCCGGAGGAGACGACCTTAGAGCATGTGAAAAAGATTAATTATTCATAAAAACACACAACGTGGCTCTGCGTTCATTCATACACTGTGACCTGTTATGTTTGTAAAAAACTTTTTCTTGTTTATTTTTTGTTACTTAAATTCTGATTAATGATGATGTTTTGTTATGGCTGGTTATTATGCAATATCTGCCTTGGTGCAGAAAAAAATTAATATATACACCACTGTAATGACCAGGGTCCTCTAGAAATACTGTCACTTACTGTGGGGTCTTTATACAGTCTGATGAAGCTGAATAATCCCCCAGAATAATAAGAGCACTTTTCATTTTAATGTCTAAACAGTTAAGAATGATATTGGACGAGGATCCTAATTTGACAGTTTGTTTGTGTTGTGTGAACAGTTGCATTCTACAAACTGTGAAACACAAATGATGTCTTGCCAGTTTCAAAAGTAAATAGCACAATATATCTATATTTATATTATACATGTCTGATATAAACAATAAACAACTATTGTGACATTTGCTTGATTAACAGGTCTGGTTTCTCATATCTAAGTTGAACAACTTTATTCATTTAGCAGACTCTTCTACCCAAAGAAACTTCACATATGGTGTTGGTTTGATCTTCGCCTGATGGGAGTTAAACTAAAAGATAACTCACTTTCTAACAGACAAGCTACCTCATCAGTCTCATCCACACCACATCTCCATGTTCTTAGAACCTTTACATAAGTTCACATCACCCAAGGTGCAACAAAAAAAACTACATTTAGAAAAGCAGCTGTTGAACTAGATCTAAATGCAGACAGACTCAAGCTTCAGTGACGACTTGTCTACAATATATTCAGTGGAAAACCTGTTCATGCAAAGTACAGGGAGTTGACTTTCCCTACAGATGTATTGATTCAGCCATACAAGTGTGCTGTTGTGATGAACAGAGTGACGGTGTTAGAGGACGATCTGCTTCTCCAGCTCTCTCCCACTTCCTCTTTCACCCCTGTTCCCCCCACCCCATTGGCTCCCGCACAGTTCATCTTCTTCCCGATTGGCTGCCGTGCCATGTCACATGAGCAGGACGATGATGTAGATGAGGAGGAGGCAGATGAGGATGAGCGAGAAGTTGACAAACAGCTCCTGGAGGTTCCTCTTGGTCTGGGGGTTCACCTCGATGTTGGATGCCCTCCGGATGGCTGTGCGGGTCATGTGCTGAACTCTCTCCATGGCTGGGGTCAAGGGTCAGGGGTCAGAACACTCAGCAGTGGCTTCTGTCGGGGACAGAGAGAGACAAGCTCTTTGCTGTTGAAGCCGAACTCCTGCGAGGGGAACGATAATCTGTGGAGGATCAAAGGAGAAAGGATGATTATGTTTGATTTATTAAAAAAGGGAGGTGTTTATTTGTCTGGTTCCTAAACTGTCCTCCTGACAGAGTCTCTCAGGGGCTCAGAGGTGACCGTGATGGGGTACGAAGCTGTGACCCCTCCTCTTCCAGAGCCTGCCTGTTCACCAGCCTCTCTCCAGGTGTTTGTGAGTCTTAAGCCCCTCCAAACTTCTCACCTTCCTGTCTTCCACATATTTCTCCACAAGTGGGTTTAGGAAGAGCAGCTGATAGGCTTGTGTGTCTTTCCTGACCTCGTCTGTCAGATGCCTGGACCTTCCTGGCTTGTTATCTCCTCTCCTGTTGGACTCTCATGGCATCTGCAGCTATTCTGGGCCGGCCAGATGCCAGAACGCTCTCGCGAGACTATTATTAGCCCTCTGTTGTTTTGGGGTTTTCCAGTGTACTTTATTAGAGTAAATCATGTTCGTTTTATGATGAGACTTAACATTTGTATTTTATTTAGCTACAGGAAAGGTAGTTTTTTTCCCCCCCGCTACAGTTGTTGTTGACGTTGAGTTGTTAAGTGTATTTGTCAGTTGTTATTTTTAGGACATTCCACCATGTAACAACTTGTTCTTGTGCTTCTGTTCAGTTGGAGCTTCCATTAAGCCTTTTTAAAACATCTCAGTTGAACTCTCATCATGGTGAGCGTGTGGCAGGATGGTCAGCTGCTCCCCCTCTCTCCCTGCCAGCTAACGGGATGACAGACGTGCCTGTAGCCGCCAGCCCAGACCCGATGCTGAGCGCCGCCTGTCATCACCCAGAGATGTGACTTCAGACACCTCTTAAAAAGCCCCCCAGCAGAGGGCCTGAGGGGGGTCTGAGGGGGCCTTAGGGGGTCTGAGGGAGGTCTGCTAGGGGTCTGCGGGGGGTCTGACTGTGAGCTGAACCACATCAGACACATCCTGGAGCAGGAGTCAACTGCTCATGTTGCTGGTTGAGTTAGTGTTTAAACACGCTCATTAAGATGACAGAGACCTGTCAACTTCATAAGGCTACACTACATGACATAACCTGTCTTGTGACATTCAGCCTGACAACAAACCATTATCTTTACATATTTTAGTATTATTTGTTAACAGGAATGTTTGTATGTAAATGTTCTAACTCTGATCAAGGTTACAAAAGTTAGGAGGTGAATCTCATCTTTACGTGATCTGTCCTGCAGTGTTCTGGTCACAAACCAGTGATCACACAAAACAGTCAACACAAACCGGTCAGCACAAAACAGTCATCACACAAACTATATCACACTGGTTTAAAACCTGCTCCACCTGTTTAATTCTGACTACATTGAGATTTCTGAGAATAAAATGTCCAAACATTTCTGAGAATAAAAGGACAGTTTGAACATCGAGCTACTTAAGGAAAAGAAAGATAACCTCTGTAATCAGACGATTCAAAATGATCTTCCATTTGTTTTGCAGCCTAAAGCTAAAGTCTGTAGGTGAAGCTAAACCTGGTTTCCTACCTGGAGCAGAAGGTGAGGCTGTGGAGATGGAGCTCAGACTGAACTGGAGAGAGAGAGGAAACACACTGACAGCGGTCGAGCGAGTAGGGTGAGGAGGGGAAGTCAGGCTGGACGTTACTCAAAGTTTATAGGAGCAGTGAGGTAGGGGAGGAACTTATGAAGTCAACAAGAGGGATATGAACATAGACAGAGAACAAGTGTGGGGGAGAGAGAGAGGAGAGAGAGGGGGAGGGAGGGTGGAGAGGGAGGAGAAGGAGGAGAGGGAGAGGGAGGGGTAGGAGTGGGAGAGAGAAGATGGAGATATGAGGGGAGAGAGGGAGAGGGGGAAAGAGGAATGGGGGAGAGAGAGATAGAGAGAGGGGTGAGAGAGATAGAAGTTAAATGTGTGTGTTGGCACCTGACAGCAGATGTAACATCAGCTCTCTGTGGCCTGTGTGTCTGCTGAATGTTTGTTGTGATGACAGTTCACTTATACCGGCATCTAATGGAAGGAGTCATCTGAGGGTCGTGTTAGTACTAGTGTTAGTACTAGTGTTAGTACTAGTGTCAGTACTGGTGTTAGTACCAGTGTTAGTACTAGTGTCAGTACTGGTGTTAGTACTAGTGTTAGTACTAGTGTCAGTACTGGTGTTAGTACTGGTTTTAGTACTAGTGTTAGTACTAATGTCAGTACTGGTGTTAGTACTGGTTTTAGTACTAGTGTTAGTACTAATGTCAGTACTGGTTTTAGTACTAGTGTTAGTACTGGTGTTAGTACTAGTGTTAGTACTAACACCAGTTAGTTTCTAGGTCCTGAACATTTGGGCTGGTTAATTATGCTGAGGATCGGTCGGTCAGCCAGTGAGTGGCTGTTTTTGACTCAATAGTTTTTAGTTTTTACAGTTCAGCAATAAGAAATGTGCTGGAATTTGTCTTTTAATTCCCTCCCTCTCTCCCTCCTTCTCTGCCTCTCTCCCACCCACTCACTCTATCTGTCTCTCACCCTATGTCTCCCTCTCTTTCCCTCCTCTCTGTCTCTATACCCCTCTCACTCTCCCTCTCTATCTCCCCCCATCTCTCTACCCCCTCTCTCTCTCCCACCCTCTCTCTCTGTGGCCCAAAAACCACTTCTGCCTTACATGGAGATCCAGGACTTCCTCTGAGCTAAAACAAGGCGTTCACTGGCCCTGTTCAGAGTGGAGCAGCAGACACTGTTGAAGCTCGTATCAGTCGGTCCCCCCCACAGCTGCTGCTCTCCCCCCCAGCTCCTGCTGTCCCCCCCAGCTCCTGCTCTCTCAGTGTAGCAGTGTCATGAAGGACATGTTGACATTCAGACCCTCCTCAGCACCCGTGCCTGGACGCCCCATCAGGAGGTGTGAACCCTGGGTTTCTCTCTGTCTCTCTGTCTCCATGTCTCTCTGTCTCTCTCTCTGTCTCTCTGTCTCCATGTCTCTCTGTCTCTCTCTCTGTCTCTCTGTCTCCATGTCTCTCTGTCTCTCTTTCTCCATGTCTCCATGTCTCTCTGTCTCTCTCTCTCTCTGTCTCTCTGTCTCTCTGTCTCCATGTCTCCATGTCTCTCTGTCTCTGTCTCCATGTCTCTCTGTCTCTCTGTCTCCATGTCTCCATGTCTCTCTGTCCCTCTCTCTCTTTCTCTCTCTCTCTGTCTCTCTGTCTTCATGTCTCTCTGTCTCTCTGTCTCCATGTCTCTCTGTCTCCATGTCTCTCTGTCTCCATGTCTCTGTCTCCATGTCTCTCTGTCTCTCTGTCTTCATGTCTCTCTGTCTCTCTGTCTCTCTGTCTCTCTGTATTTCTGTCTCCATGTCTCTCTGTCTCCATGTCTCTGTCTCCATGTCTCTCTCTCTCCATGTCTCTCTGTCTTTCTGTCTCCATGTCTCTCTGTCTTTCTGTCTCCATGTCTCTCTGTCTCCATGTCTCTCTGTCTCTCTGTCTCTCTGTCTCCATGTCTCCATGTCTCTCTGTCTCCATGTCTCTGTCTCCATGTCTCTCTGTCTCTCTGTCTTCATGTCTCTCTGTCTCTCTGTCTCTCTGTCTCTCTGTATTTCTGTCTCCATGTCTCTCTGTCTTTCTGTCTCCATGTCTCTCTGTCTCTCTGTCTCCATGTCTCCATGTCTCTCTGTCTCCATGTCTCCATGTCTCCATGTCTCTCTGTCTCTCTATCTACCTATCTCTGTGTCCAACTCTCTGTTCTGTCACTTGAGTTGACCAGAATACGTTCTGTGATTCTGTGCTTGAGAACATCAGGTCTCAAACAGTAGTTTGATATAATAAAGACTTCAGTGGCTCAGTGTTCCCTGTCCAAATACCAGAGAGCTGACAGTGATACAGGCATGGGTGGGAGAGAGGGAGGGAGGGAGCCTCTGGGATGTTCTCTGCTCTTCTCTCTTTCTCTCTATCCTCCTCTCATCTCTCCTCTTCTCTCTTTCTCTCTCTCCTCTCTCCCTCTCGCTCCTCTCTCTACTCTTCTGTCCTCTCTCTTTCTCCCCTCTCTCTCTCTCTTCTCTCTCTCCCTCTCTTCTCTCTCTCCTGCTCTCTCTCCTGCAGATGACCTCACTCTTCTCTTATTTCCCAAAATAATTCATCAAATCCTCGTCCTCTTGATGTTGACCGTGCTCCGGAGGCGTGCCTTCTCCCTGCCAGAGTGCTTCTTGATCCCCACTATTTTGATGCAGAAAGAATAATACATTTTAAATTATTTATATCCTGGCATAGCTTTGCCACGTACCTCTTGATCCCTTTGGAAGCTGCCAGACGGGCAGAGATGGAGCAGGTGTGCGTTCATGAGCGGAATCCCAACCTGCTGTTCCAGGATTGCTTTTAGACGCGCACACTGGGACAGTGACCAACCAGGATGAATCAGCCTTGTGTCTGATTATCTGTTCACTTGTATTTACTGGATCTTTGCCACAGTGAGTCTATTATCAATAGGTAGAGTTAGTATGTTGCTTAGACTAAAAGAGTCAGTTAAAGATTCGGAATCAGAATCAGAACTGGGTTTTTATTCGCCATGTAAGTTGCACGAACAGGGATTTGACCGTGGCAGGATGGTGAAGGAGTCAAATGTAAACACAAAAGACGACCAAAGCAGAGGCTGGTGCCCACAGGGAGAGATGGGGGGAGGAAATGTTTATGAAACAGTAATAAAGCTGAGAAAGAGGGCTGGACGAAAGGCCCCAGGTCTGTCACCGTGACAACACAGGGTCCTTAGTGTGTGTGGGTGTGTGTATCTGCATGTGGGTGTACTCTGTTGTGTGTGTTTGTGTAGCCATAAGGAATGGAAGTTATGTCACAAACGGCTCCCCTGGAAGTCTGGATTAAATCCTTCTGTGTCCCCTAGACTGCCTGGCGCTCCACAAGGGAGGACATGGAGGGGGAGTGTGTGTGGGTGTGGGGGTGTGTGGGTGTGTAGGTCGGTGTGTGGGTGTGTGTGTTTAGGTGTGCGTGTGTGTGTTGGGATGCAGGAATGGAGAGGGCTTGTATGTGTGTTTGTAAGGGTAAAAAATCAAGTCCCCCCCACCCCACCGCTAAGTTTAAGTATGTTTTCAGCGTTAGCAGGGGGTGCCTTTCATGGCAAGAGGATATTCAAGCCTGCCGTGCGATGTTGTGGAGAAAGTATGTTGAATTGCATTCGTTACAATACGGGTTGAATGTTGAAAGTTTTAAAGATTTTACGTTGAGAAGAACATCTGTTATTTACACAAATTACCGACATTCATCTCTTGAATGCTATAACAACAAAATGATCGCGATAGCAGAGAAGAGATCCTTCTCTTTGTGTTTGAAGGTGGTGAGGCGCGCTCCCGCCGAGGGGGTGCTTCTTATGGCAGCCGTGCATCTGGTGGCACAACACCAGGAACGCGCACCTGTTCACATCTGATGGAATGAAAAGATTGAACCTGTGGGAGGATCAGCCTGGCAGAGAGACAGCTTGGACATAGTCAGTGGAAAAATGTTTGAGCTATTTATACGCTGGGATCCAATAAAACAAGGACATTCACAACCGATAGAAACCTCAAGAAATACGTGAAGTTCTCCGGTTGTGCATTTAAGTAAAATCCAGTGAGCATTTCAGGCCTATTTTAAAACGTTATGAATGAATGTTTGCGGCTGGTTTAACTGTTAGAAATGTTCTATGTCTTCCTCAATGCAAGTTTACATGTTGGAGGCGTGAAAGTAACACCTGCTCTTCATCACAGCTCTGTTTGTGGTCAGACAAATTAACACCGAGTTCAGTTCTTCTAAATAATGTCCGACTCTGCCACCTAGCGGCTGAATATAGTGTTACTTTTTGCTGAAGTTATACGTTCTAAAAGTATCAGTACTTCTGCTGGAGTGAAAGATGTGGAGATCTGCCATCATGTCCACGTGGCTTCTTACACTAACATCATCCATCACTCTTATTTGAACTCCCGCTCCCACTTACACACACACACACACACACACACACACACACACACACACACACACACACACACACACTCACACACACACACACACACACACACACCCCCACACACACACACACAAACACACACCCACAAACACACACACACACACACACACACATATACACACACACACTCACACACACACACACCTTTATACACACACAAACACACACTCACTCACACAAACACACCCGCACGCACACACTCTCCCTCACTATCACTGATGGTGTTAACGTTAATGATAGCCACTTCCTGAATGTTGACACAGTCCAGAGTTCAGTGTTCAGTTTGTGGTATGAGCTTCCTTTGACGAGGCAGACCGGCCCTGGTCTGGTCACCTGGCAGGTTAACTCTGAAAGGGATTAGTGAGACAGAGGGGACAAGCAGGTATAAGGAAACTGACTGGCATTCAAGTTCTCACTGTACTGCAGTTAGTTAACAACCTGTTTTAATGGTATCAACTTGACCAAAGATTCTGTCCTTTACATGAAGACTAGATCCACATGTATGGAATATAATGTGTTGATGACATCGATGGTAAACGGATGGAGGGTTTTTCATCACGAACAGCCGTGTGTGTGTTTGTCTGTATGTGTGTGAGGGTCGTCATGATGACTCAGGTGAGTTATTAATCAGTTATTAATTATTGTCATTCATTATTCAGGTGAGTTATTCATTAGTTATGTAGCCAACTTAAAGGATTAATTGAAATGTACTTGATTTCTAATTGGCCTATCCTTGGTTTTTGTAGAGAAAGCAAGAAGGTGTCATGCAGACAGACGTTTCCAGACAGAACCACTCAGGTGAGACATCCCATAATATCCTGTCTGGCTTTGAAGACGTCAGAAATTTCACAACATTTCTTTTCACCTGCGGTGTCTGTGTCAGTATTGTTAAACGGTTTATCGTTCTACAACAATCTACCGTCTGTCATAAATATATTGAACGGTTCTGATGTTGTACAGGAACTAGCGTATCAAGAACTCCCATTCACACACAGTGATGTTATTTAAACTGATAAGAAACATTTCTAGTATATTATTTATACCCAGAGACGTACAGCAGGAAGTGGGATTTGAACCTGCATCCAGTGACAGCTGATCTGAACCAATATGTCTCCTGTGTTCCAGTACCTTCCGAACCTCTTGGTCTCATCGTGGAGAGTTTGTCAGGTGAGAGTATCGAGGTCACCTGGTCACCACCTGATGAACCAGCAGGGATCATCTTTGGCTATAACCTCAACCTCACGGACCAATCACGTACCATCAGCTCCACAGTGGGAGCCGATGAATTCAGCACTTCCTTCTTCCCAACATCACCTAACACGACATATTGGTGGGTCATGTGACGTCAAACGCTGCTATTTGATTGGATCCAGCAAGTCCTGCTGGATCACAGACCTCTAAATCCCCTGGTTAAAGGGTGAAAACATCTTTGTTGCTGTGGAAGTTGACGCGTGTCACTTCCTCCAGGATCGCCGTGGCAGCGGTGAACAGGAAGGGGCAGGGGTCGGCAGCAACAGCCCGCCTCACTACACCTCTCAGAGAAGGTCAGTATCCGGCTGGAGAACATCTCCATGTTTGTCCTTCAGTAAACCTGAAGCTGGATGTGTGTGAGGGTGGAGATTTAAGGCAAGTATCTGAGGTGTGTCGGTCCTCTTCAGAGCTGAGGGGAGGGTACTGGGTGTTCCTGTCCAAGATGAAGTCACTCAGGAGGAAGGCGATCTCTGCTGACTTCCTGGAAGAGGCGCTCTGCCTCCCTGAAGATCTGGTCCACGACAGCATCACTGGTCAGTCCACAGTTATCTGTCTCTACCTCTCTCTGTCTCTCTCTGTCTCTCTGTCTCCACCTCTCTCTGTCTCTCTGTCTCCACCTCTCTCCACCTCTCTCTGTCTCTCTGTCTCCACCTCTTTCTGTCTCTCTGTCTCCACCTCTCTCTGTCTCTCTGTCTCCACCTCTCTCTGTCTCTCTGTCTCCACCTCTTTCTGTCTCTATCCCCCTCTCTCTCTCTTGCTCTCTCTCTCTAATTGATCTAATTGATCACTTCAAGGATCGCTCTGTTTTGTCCTCTTGTGCAGGGGTGTCGGTACATGTCAGCACCAGCCAGGTGTTCTTTTCAGCAGGGCTGCACATTTGGGTCAAAGGAGACAAGAATCTAACGGACTCCTCTGACCTGGTGCTGTTCCACTCCGCTCCCCTAGAGGTCACCGCTGTGTCTGTGGACTGGCTCTACAGACGGCTGTTCTTCCTATCTGGTGGAAAGGTGCAACACTCTTCACATTTCCATTTCACCCTGTGTCTGTTTAGCAGATGATTTGACCCAAAGCAACATGGAAACAATGGAGGATCGGCAGTGTTTTTCAGTCCTGGTGTTTAACATAAGGATGGTTCTTCCTGTCTCAGTGTGTTGGCAGCCTCTTCTTCTCATTCGCAGGTGTTTCAGTGCGGGTTGGAGAGCTGCTCCGACCCCCTGGAGGTCCCTCTGCATCTCCCCTCCCCTCCCTCCAGGATTGTTGCCGATCCGTATAACGGGTAAGCCTGTAGAGTCAGGTGGCTGAGAGGTTAGGGAATTGGGCTGGTAATCAGAATGTTGCCAGTTCGATTCCTTGCCGTGGCAACATGATCCAGAACCACCTCTCAAACTGTCCCCAGGTACCTGTTCTTCCTGCTGCATGATGGGATACATCGCTCCATCCTCCCTGACCTCTCGCAAGGTCAAACCCTCGTCCTGACCCCAGTGGTGACCCGCCCTGCCCTGCTTGATCTGGTGGTCAGCTTTGTAAACAAGAGGGTCGTGTTCTTCGACCAGGTCAACCGGACCATATCCTCCACCTTCCTGGACGGCTCGCATCACGTGACCCTCCGTCCGAACGTAGGCTCCTTACGCGCCGTCCAGGGCCTGGCCTATGAGAAGGATCTCTTTGTCTTGACCAATGGGGAGAAAGTGTACAAGGAAGAGAAAGAGGGGAATGTCTTTAATGAGTTCCTGGTGTACTGTGACATCCTGGAGACAAGCCAGTCAGGGTTTGATAACGTCCGGGTGTCCAGCTCCTCCTCCCAGCCTCACCCCGTCCCCCGGAAACCTAGGGCTCTGGAGGTGGTGTTTGGATCCAACATGGCGTCCATCACATGGGATATACCTGCTCTGAGGATGGGAGCCAGTAAGGACACACATTGTTCAGTCTTCTACAGCAGTGGTCCCAACCCTGGTCCTTAGGGAACACCTATTATGCATGTTTTAGATGTTTCCCCGTTCCAACACACCTTATTCAAATGAATGGGTCATTATCTAGCACTGACGAATCCTGGTAACAAAGACAGTGTGTCCCTGAGAACCAGGGTTGCAAACCACTAATTTACATGAACCGTCTGTGTAGATCCTAACTGGACTATCAAGCTTGTTGTTTGTACAGGCACAGTGCATCACTCGGTGTTTCTCTGAACCTGAATCTAGTTCCTTTTTATGGTTTGAAGTCTCCCAGTTAATGTTAAAGTTGTGCTTTGTTTACCTGTGAGGTCCGTCATCCTGGCAGAACTGGACATACTCAGTGAGGATTTCTAATCTCAGCGGGTCTGTGGTGTTGACTCAGCACAACCTGACCAACACTCATCTCACCGCTCATGGGCTGCGGAGTAACCATGGATACGAGGTGACGGTGTGGGCGGAGTCTCCCGGTGGAAGCTCCGCCTCCGTGCGCTTCAAGGGATCCACGCTCAAGCTCGGTTAGAATGCTGTCATATCCAGTCAGTCCAATCAGAGGCAGCGGATTTTCTCTCTTTTGAGGCTCTTTGAAGATCTTGTTTTCATGATTCTGACCTTTGTTACAACGTGTTTACAGAATATGTCATCATATTGTGATGCAAAATACAATTATATGACATTTCTTTTCAGTGGATTATAGTATTCTATAAAAATATGAAAAATATTGATATTATGTTTGCTTTGACAGAGGACCAGATATTTGTTCCCTTGGTCATCGGTGTGAGTGCTGTGCTCGGTATAATCTTCACAGCTGTGATGGTTGCTGTGGTCGGTGAGTCTGAAACACCAACAACCTTTCTCACTCAGTCATTCCCTCTCATGACTTTATCATCTTCATCCTGTAAACGAGACGTTCCTCTTGGCAGTTTGGTGTCGGCGTCCGAAGAAGAAGATTCTGGAAGGAAACACGATGGTTCTTCCAGCTGACGAGGAACTGGAGATCATTAGGGGACTGGTGGGGTTAGCTAATGCCTGCTACGCTATCAGGTAGATCTAGACACACAGATCTGCTACACTGTCAGGTAGATCCAGACACACAGATCTGCTACACTGTCAGGTAGATCTAGACACACAGATCTGCTACACTGTCAGGTAGATCCAGACACACAGATCTGCTACACTGTCAGGTAGATCCAGACACACAGATCTGCTACACTGTCAGGTAGATCCAGGCACACAGATCTGCTACACTGTCAGGTAGATCCAGACACACAGATCTGCTACACTGTCAGGTAGATCCAGACACACAGATCTGCTACACTGTCAGGTAGATCCAGGCACACAGATCTGCTACACTGTCAGGTAGATCTAGACACACAGATCTGCTACACTGTCAGGTAGATCTAGACACACAGATCTGCTACACTGTCAGGTAGATCCAGACACACAGATCTGCTACACTGTCAGGTAGATCTAGACACACAGATCTGCTACACTGTCAGGTAGATCTAGACACACAGATCTGCTACACTGTCAGGTAGATCCAGACACACAGATCTGCTACACTGTCAGGTAGATCTAGACACACAGATCTGCTACACTGTCAGGTAGATCTAGACACACAGATCTGCTACACTGTCAGGTAGATCCAGACACACAGATCTGCTACACTTACACAATTTTTAAGATGTGTAAACGTATTACAGTTATAGAACATATATGACATGTATCACATATATAACATGTTTTTTTAAACTTATGACAGTTTTTAACGCATCTGTTCCTGTCTGTTAGCCCCCTCCCCCTCCACAGCAACACATCTACTTTACCTCTGTTCCCTCGTGAGAACCTCAAGCTGCAAAGGCTTCTGGGTAGCGGGGCCTTCGGGGAGGTGTATGAAGGCGTCATTGTAGGCCAGCCCATCCAGGAAGTGACACCCCAAAACAAAGTAGCCGTAAAGGTGAATGTTTCAATAAAGTTCCTTGTTTCAAAAGGGATTATTAGTATTTATTACACGAGGAAGAGATTAAATGTTCTTCCTAGAATTGTTTGGATGTTTTGGTCATATGATTTTACACATTTTCTTTTGTGTAGACTCTGAGAAAAGGGGCAACAGAAAATGAAAAAGCTGAATTCCTGAAAGAGGCTCATATCATGAGGTAAATCAGGAGACGACTACATTCACAGAACCTCCTCTAGAGGGCGCTGTGTGTGTGATCCTCAGTGATTGCATCTACTGTGTGCATCAGCCCAGCTTCCTGTCTCTGTCCTGTGTGTGTTTCTCATCACACAGCCAGTTCCAGCACCCCAACATTGTGCGTCTGCTGGGTGTGTGTGTGCAGAATGATCCTCACTTCCTGATCCTGGAGCTGATGCCAGGAGGTGACCTGCGCTCCTACCTCATGAGGGCTCGGCCGACCAAGGTCCGTACAGACAGGCCACCCTCACACCCCCACACTCTCCCCTCCCCTGCTCTCCCTTGATGAGCTGACTGTAAAGTGTGGGTTTGTGTGCTGCTGTTTAGAGTCGTGGCTCGCTGCTCAGTGCAGAGGATCAGCTCCACATCTGCAGGGACACCTGTAAAGGCTGTGCCTACCTGGAGAAGATGCACTTCGTCCACAGGTCTCACATTCCTTCACTGTAGACAGGCGGTACACTGGGACTAACGTTACTGTATCTAACTTACTGTGTGTAAATACACCGGGATTGGCATAGATCGATGGTAGAGCATTTTATTGCAGATTAGGAGTTTGTTCAAAGTTAAAGTTCAAATTCTTCCAAATGAATACATTGTATAGACTGTATTTGTGTCCTAGCCTGTAGTTAAATGAGATCATCTTGGCTGTGCATGCAGAGATCTCGCTGCCAGGAACTGCCTTGTGTCTGTGGGTGGCTACAACGACTCTGATAGGACGGTTAAGATTGGAGACTTCGGATTGGCTCGGGACGTATACAAAAATGACTACTACAGGAAGAGGGGCGAGGGCTTACTTCCTGTGCGCTGGATGTCTCCTGAAAGCTTGACAGACGGAGTCTTCAACAAACACACAGACGTCTGGTCAGTGGTCAGCTGTCAGGACACGTTGTTATGGATACGGAAAGAGAGGAGGAGTCAGGCGGCCGAGCGGTTAGGGAATCGGGCTAGTAATCAAAATGTTGCGGGTTAGAGTCCTGGCCGTGCCAATTGACGTTGTGTCCTTGGGCAAGACACTTCACCCTACTTGCCTCAGGGGGGAATGTCCCTGTACTTGCTGTAAGTCACTCTGGATAAAAGGACTAAATGTAAATGTAGAGGAGCTGGAAACAGGAGGCTGTTCTCACTGTTGGTGTGTCCAGGTCGTTCGGGGTGCTGCTGTGGGAGATTGTTACTCTGGGGCAGCATCCTTACCCTGCCCTGTCTAACCTGGAGGTCCTGCATCACGTGAAGTCTGGAGGGAGACTGGCCAAGCCTGCAGACTGCCCCCCCTCTCTGTATGTGCACCCTCACCACTTCCTGAATACCTTTAAATTACAGACAAACTGGTGAGGTGTGATTGGTTGACGGGTGGTTTGATTGACAGCTACGATCTGATGCTTGAGTGTTGGAGGTCCATGGCCGGTGAACGGCCCAGCTTCCGGATGCTCCAGATCATGCTGGGTCAGATGAGGGTCAGCTCAGCCCCGGACCCCCTCAGCCCAGCCCCGGACCCCCTCAGCCCAGCCCCGGACCCCCTCAGCCCAGCCCCGGACCCCCTCAGCCCAGCCCCGGATCAGTTTTCAGGCCACGTCAACCAGGCCTACCAGGAGGATGGTGAGCACATAGACGTACAGTTAACACTTCACTACCATGCAACTGCAGAGACAATTCTCAGTATGTTGTTTTTCTATTGGTCACTTGTGTTTATTGTCTCCAGAAGCGGATTACATCACGGCGGACGAGGATGACGTCACCGGGCCGGGCCTAACGCACGTGCTCAGTGAAGAAGGACTCAACTACTTGATGTTCAGAGCAGACGAGCCGGGAGAGGAGACTGATGAACCTGAACCCTTGACTTAGTGGTCAGAACACAGACAGATGAAGAGGTTATCAGTTCATATCTCTTATATCATATCTTTGGGTCTGCTAAATAAACACTTGACAGGTGATCTGTATCCCTCTTAGAGGACTGGTTCTATATAACAATGAAACTGAGATTTACAGAGGCCATTTAGGATTCAGGGATTCTGCACAAACATGCTCTCGTTTTTTTAAATACAGTTGTATCTATTTTTCTGTTACTATTCTACCGTTTTTACTGCATTAAACTTAAATCATCATTGGATCAAAAGAAAGGCTGATGTAATCTATTTTAAATGTAGGGGGCGTATTTTAAATGGGACTTTTATTCTGACAGGTTCCTTAATGCGCTACCGGAAGTTAGTTTGAGCCTCAAACACTTCGAGGCTAGTTAGCCGGACATTTAATAAGGTCTACACGGATTAACACGATTAGATTACATTTACGGCGAAAATACATGTATCTTATTTGTGTGCCACACAAACAAATATTCATTAATAAGGTATCTTGTGTGTTGGTGGAATTTCAAGGTGTGTCTTTAGTAAAGAGTCCTTGCTCTTCTTGCTAGTGTGCTAAAATAGCTATCTTACTGCTGCTGGTCAGAGACTCTGATTCAACCTGATTTAAATCGTCCAGCTGACAGCAGATCACAGATCAGACCTTCTTTACCTTCTTTACCCAGTATTTATCATCGGTTCTTTATAAAGCAGAGGATCATCATCATGCAGCAAACAGAGAAGAGTGAAGAAGTGGAGGTCCAGTTCACAGACCTCCCTAATGCTCTGATCAGCTGTAAAGTCTCTGAAGATGTTTTTACTGATGAGACCATGAAGGTAAGAAGATCTGAGACACTTTAAATGATGTTTAGATCAAATGTTTCATCCTCTTCATGGTGTTTGTTATCTGTGTCTCTTCTCTAATGCTGTAAAATAGAGATTACTGCTCTTTACCTGCCACTGGAAGTCTGTGTTCATTAACTAGTTTAGGATACTTTTGTCAAACTGTCAAAGTAAGTTATTGGTATTTTAACCATCTTCCTAATGCATACAGCCATCTATGGTAACAGTGTTAAAGACTGACTGTCTGGTCACTTATAGGAGTTTACTTATTTTATTTTGTGGAATTCGAGAGATTCTACTGTTACTTTGTCAGCATCAACGAGAAATATCTATTTTTCCACTGACCTTCTGTCTGGTGGATTAGTGAGATCTGCTCTTCAACACCTGCATGGAAACACTGCAGCTCCCAGGTTGAGTTAATGAGGGTCGGAACATTTCAGTCAGCAGGACGGGTTCCTTTCCGACAGAGGAAACCAGACACCTGTACTGCTACTAAAGACGGATGGATCATATTTTCAGTATTTTCTCAGTTAATCCGGTGACCAAACCACCGACTGACTTTTCAGAGAATCTCTTCTTGGTCTTTAAATGAGTGTTATTGTGTTCCAGTTGGCTGTGTCTGTAAGTACAGGGTGATGTGTCACCATGTCGTTAAGATACTTCTTTAATGGGTGTAGTTATGCTTCCAGACGTGATGTGAGTCATTGTGGGCGGAACGCTGTTTTCTAAAACAACAATGCAGAAGATGGAAAGTTGTTGCATGACGTCAACAGGAACTTTGCAGACAGATTAAGGTTAAAATACCTCCTTTAAATGGTGGGGTCAGGCTGGTAATATCAGTCTGTGGGAATCATTTCACACGGAACTCTTGATTCAGATGATGAGTTAAATAGCAGGTAAGGTTGTCATGGTGAACACAGAACCTTCTATTAGTGGGCTTACTGTCAGGCGCAGCTAATACCTTAGCCTGTGATGGTGTGTGTGTGTGTGTGTGTGGTTCTGGTAGATGTTTTTCTTGCTGAGGTTCACGTTCCACTCATAACACCCATAGTGACTCAGTACTCCGGTCTGTCATGTGACCTACTGACTAATCACTGAACGCTCAGTAGAGCCAGAGAGAAAGAGCAAAGTCACGTGGGAAAAGAGGACTGCTTTGTTCCTGATACCTCTCCCTCCCTCCCTCCATAGAGAGAGAGGAGAGAGACAGATGGAGAGAGAGAGACAGGGAGAGGACTCAATGAGGGAATGGAAAAATGTAAATATAAAACCAAAACAGGCTGATGGAAAAAACACACACACACACGCACACTCTCCTTCTGTTTAGATCAGGGTTAGGGTGTGCAGAAAGGAAATGAAGGTCTAGAGATGTTTAACATGACCTCCACGGTCTAAAACAAGAAGTGAAGTAGATCTGTGGAGATGTTTAACGACCACAGATGAACCCCCAGCCTCCCCACTGGTAGCTGTTTCATACAGCAGCCACACCCTGGACAATGAACCAGAGTTCTGTCACCCTGACACAACACCTGTACAGGGACTGACACAGCACCACAACACCTGTACAGGGACTGACACAGCACCACAACACCTGTACAGGGACTGACACAGCACCACAACACCTGTACAGGGACTGACACAGCACCACAACACCTGTACAGGGACTGACACAGCACCACAACACAGGGACTGACACAGCACCACAACACCTGTACAGGGACTGACACAGCACCACAACAACTGTACAGGGACTGACACAGCACCACAACACCTGTACAGGGACTCACACAGCACCGCAACACCTGTACAGGGACTGACACAGCACCACAACACCTGTACAGGGACTGACACAGCAGCCCTGCAGGCAGGTAACAGACACAATGAGGCTCCATGTTGTGAACGATCCGTCTGTGTCCATGTTTCCAGCCTGCTAGCAGGGGAGGCTGGTCCAGCTTCTAACCAGGCTTCAAAGCAGAGGCACTGACGTCATGTTCTAAAAACACACACAGTCGTTACAACACACGCACATACACACACACACACACTCAGTAGCACATAGACATGCACATACACACTTGATTCCTCAACGATCAGACCAATCGAGAAGAGAGAAGCACACTAACAAACTAATGAGCTAGACAGGTCAAATCCTTCTGTCTGGTGAACACACACACACACACACTTTTGCCCCTACACGTCTGTGCTATTAATACCACCCACTCATAGAGTGTTATCAAGCCTTCTGCTACATAGTTTCCATAAGCACTTCTCCTTTATCCCTTCCAGTGATTGGAACCCTGAGCTGACTTCGCCTCTCCTGGTTGTCAGGGGCTCCTTCTGGGTCCTGGGTTCAACCATAAGCATTGACATGAATGTTTTCTTTCTTATTCGCTTGTTTGCATGAGTCTATGATCTAGGTGGGGTTAGAGTCACATATTTTCCATTCAAAACCAGAGAAGAGATTAGTCATGAGAGAGCGAGAGAGACAAAGAGAGAGACAGAGAGAGGGAGAGAGACAGAGAGGGAGGGAGAGAGAGAGAGAGAGAATGAGCAGATTAACACGTCAGTCAGTGGAGGGGTGATGTCACTATTTTCCAGCCTTTCTATTCTCTTTCCACCTCTCTCATTCCCTCTCCCTCCTCTGTGATTGGTCAGCAGCGGAGGAGGGGGAGGGACTGAATCCCAGCAAACGAGAGGGGAATGAGGTAGACCACACCCTCTGAATCTGATTGGCTCACAGTGAATGAACGCATGCAGAGAACAAGGAAGAGATGGAGGGAGGAGCCACATAGTGCGTCAGTAGCTCTGATATAAGTAGCTGGAGAGAGAGAGGGGAAAAAGAGAGAGAGCAGGGCTGGTATTAGATGTGTATTTGGGCAGTCAGCCCACATTCTCCAGAAGCTTCTATTGTTGAGCAGATTAAAGCAGGGCAGACGGCCAGGCTGGAGCAGAGGACCGTGTCAGAGGAAGACGGTGAACCCAGCCTAGTGTGAGGGTCTGAGGGCTGTCTGCTCCTCCCTGGGAGATCCTGGATGATAACTCAGATAACCTTGGACTGGGCAAGGCTGCTGCCAGCTGCTGTTGCAGGGAGGAGGTGAAGGAGACAGACGAGAGGAAGAAGAGAAGACACAGAGAGAGAAGAAGAGAGAGATAGAGGTAGAGGTGTGTGTTGTTTCGTTTCGAGGAGGATTATTTCTGGTCTCACCCTGGGGAAGGCCACGCCCCCAGACCCCTGCCACCCCCACCCCTCCTGTCGACCTCTGACCTCTCGCATCATCAGGTGGAAAGGCCTGAATCTCTCCAAACTTCCCATCATGCACATCAAGACCACCAAGTGTAACCGCTTCTGCTTGGTCGCCTCGGTAACCAACCAGGAAGTGTTTGAGCATCCCGAGGCCCAGGTAAGAGGACTTCCTGTGCAGGGGGGAAGTGATTAGCTTGTTAGCAGGCATCCTGGACCAGAGGAAGTCTGACGATGTGCGTGTCACTTCCTGTTTCTTGTCCAGACCCCCCCCCCCCCCCCCCCCCTTCTTAGTTCATGGGCGAAGCCTGATTAAAGTGCGATGGTCATTCAGGGAGGTGTGTTTTTAATCCCAGTGAGGGTCTGTAATCTGTTCTATCCTCTGTTAGTCACCGTGCTCCTGCAAGAGGGGGGGGGGGGGGGGGAGTTGCCATGGCTACCGGCGGGGCCACTGTGCGCTATAGTTGTTTTATCAGTGAAGAAACTACTGCTGTCCTTGACAGACAAGCTACTTTCGCTCTGTCTCTCTCTCTTACACACACACGTCAGCTTGTGGGTATTTTTAGAAAGTTGAGTCAAGGATGGAAAAGTGTGTGTTGGATGACTTGTGTTGTGTGTTGCGTTGTGTTGTGGTGGTTGCGGTGCTGTTCTGGAAGGGAGTCAGGTGGCTGAGTGTTCAGGGTCCAGGTCGATTCCCAAGGCAACATGATGTTGTGTCTTTGGGGATTTCACTCAATTTGCTGTTAGAGCATCTGCTAAAGGTGTGTGTGTGTTCCAGAGGTGTGTGTGTGTGTGTTCCAGTGGTTAGGCTTCCACGGGAATACAAAGATGGTGCAACTACATCACAATACTTCCTGTATCAGACTGACTGTGGTGTTCTCTCTCTCCTCCCTCCTCTCTCCTCCTGCCTCCCTCCCTCCCTCCCTCCCTCCCTCCCTCCCTCCCTCCCTCCCTCCCTCCCTCCCTCCCTCCCTCCCTCCCTCCCTCCCTCCCTCCCTCCCTCCCTCCCTCCCTCCCTCCCTCCCTCCCTCCCTCCCTCTCTACCCAGGCCAGTTTCGAAGCTCTGTTCCGCTCCTTCCATCCTGACGTGTCCTTCCAGTTCTTTAAGAGTTTCCGCCGCGTCAGGATCAACTTCAGCGACGCTCTGGCAGCAGCTGACGCCAGGCTCCGCCTTCACAAGAGTCACTTCAATGGGAAGGAGATGAGGCTGTACTTTGCTCAGGTTCGAGCAACACTTCAGTCTTCTTAGGCTCCATTCATAACCCGCGAAGTCACTGAGGACAACCAGGCCTAATGTCAGGGGGGGAGAAGTTACCTGACAAATAGTTTGGCTCCCCTGTGATTTAACATCTCCTTAGTTTGTTCCACTTCTCACTGTCTTGTCCTGGTGTCTGCTTCCTGTTTCCTGCTTCCTGCAGTCCGTCCATATAGGCAGCCCCCGCCTGGAGCCCCCCAAGCCGGATAAACAGTTCCTGATCTCGCCCCCCGCCTCGCCCCCGGTGGGCTGGAGGCAGGCACAGGACGCCACGCCTGTTATCAACTACGACCTGCTGTGTGCCATCTCTAAGCTAGGCCCAGGTACACACACACACACACACACACACTTCAGTTAGACCTGTGTCTTGTATGCTTTGGTGTTCAACTAACAAAATCATGCTGAAGGGTTCATTTGAGCTGATGTGTGTGTGTGTCTGTGTGTCTGTGTGTGTGTTGCAGGTGAGAAGTATGAGCTGCACACTGGGACCCCCACTACCCCGAGTGTGGTGGTCCATGTGTGTGAGAGTGAGCAGGACAGCTCTGGGGGGGAGGATGACCCAGAGAGCAGCTCACGCCCCCCTCGCCCCAAAATCATCCAGACACGCCGGCCAGACATCACCCCCGGCGTCATGCAGTGAGAGGCCGAGCGGACAGGGGGGCGCTCTGACATCCTACATCCATCAAAACTCCCAGGATATCCACAGACCTGGGTGTGTGTTTGGGACGTGTGATACCTCCTCCCCAACACTAGGAGCAACGGTGTTCCAACGCTCTACTTTTCATAGAGAGAAAGAGAAGGGGGAGAGAGAGAGAGAGAGAGAGAAAGAATCATCTCGTCACTTTTGTTTGCGTTATTATTATAATTATTTTCCTCTTGTGTTTTCTCACATGATGGGAAGTATTGACCTGGTAGAGGATGAGAGAGGGAAAGAGGATCAGAAGTATTTCATAGATTCAAAACGTTTCTTACTGTTTTGTCAAATGTCTTCATGTTGGCTTTGGTGCTGCTGGATTCATCAAGCATGGAGGCCGTGACCTCAAACAGGAGTCGCTTGTCTAGATTTTCATTTGAAGCTGTCGTTCTCTTCGTCCTGCGTACACTGAGGGACACTGTGTACTGGAACAACCGTTATTTTGAGGCGGTTTGACATGCACACGTGTAAATGTAAATATGTGGTGTGTGTGTGTGTGTGTAGAGCCTGTGTTGAGCTCCTGTGTTGTGTTGTTATCTTTAGTCCTGCTGTGTAACTCTGAGGATGGGAGCTGTCATGATCACATGGTTCATCTGATGATCACATGGTTCATCTGATGATCACATGGTTCATCTGATGATCACATGGTTCATCTGATGATCACATGGTTCATCTGATGATCACATGGTTCACAGAGGAACAGGAACCTTCCTGACTGGGATTCTAACCTGTTAACTCAAATGTTAGCTATGCTATGCTAGCTAGCTAGGTCCTTCAGTCTGTCACTGTAACCTCATAGTTCATCTACAGCTGTAGAGCATGATGCACCTTACCCCACGCTGTCATATCGTGATTCACACTGAGGGGGTGGAGCCAGAGGGGCATTCTGCATGGGGGGCGGGGGGTGTTCTCGAACCTGATCATACACATGCTGCGCTTGTTTAGCTTGAAATTGGCGGCCATTTTGGGGGGTCTGACTTGCATCCATTGTGGCTCTGAACTGTACTTGGACATATGGGGATTGTAGTTCATTTCTCCTGGGGGAAGTGGCAGGTTAGAGTGTGATCACCGTGTCATAGTTCTGGGAGGGATTGTGTAGAGACACACTGTGACTGCATGTTATTATCACAGCACACTGGAGGTGGAACACACTCCAAACCATAACTAGTACAGATTGCATTTAGCTGATTTAGCAACTTTTGTACTCCGAAAACTACTGTTATTTGGAAATTCGTTATAACCTTGAAATAACCTCACGATTTATATATCATTAAATAAATACTTAACATCCAATGTGTTCGGCTGGAGATTCTCTTGTCAGTGAGATGTTTTATTTCAGAACACCTTGTAGCTGCCTCAGTAAATCCAGAATAATAATAACTCATTTGTCCGCTTCATCTGAAGCTTAATCCTGAGGGGATTGAAACCTGCAGATAAATGTTGTATCCCTGAGCTTCTCATCTCTCTTCGTATAAATAACCACAAGAGAGACATCCTGAGACCAAAGAGTGATGACTCAGCTGTTACACAACCACCCAGTGTCCTGTCTCTCCCTGTGCCTGTCTCTGTCTCCCTCTGTCTCTCTCTGTCTCCGACATTCAAATCCTCCAGCGTATGTCTCTGCTTCCCCCTTGAGGTGTACTTTGGTATAACCCATCACTGGGTTTACCCAGGGGTCTCCAACCCTGGTCCTCAGGGGCCACTGTCCTGATGGTTTCAGATGTTTCCCTGCTCCAGCACACCCGAGGTAATCTAATTAATGGGTTGTTATCAAGCTCTGTGGAAGCCTGATAATCTGAATCAGGTGTCCTGGAGCAGGGAAACATCTAGAACCTTCAGGACTGTGGACCAGGATTGGACACCCCTGACATAACCCATCACTTGGTATAACCTATCCCTTAGTAATGTGTTGTTGCCAAATATCTGGCAACACTAGCTACAACTTAAACTGAACCAGAGTACAAAACAGTCTTTATTTACAAACTGAAAGGTGTGGAAGCAAATGTTTGTCTAAGAAAAAAAGGGTGTGTTGCCATCGCAGGTATCATCCAACAGGAAGTGATCAGACCTTCTTCCAGGAGCAGCAGCCAATCAGAGCGCTGCTTCATTTTTGGTGAGTGCAGCCCTCTCCATGTCACCCAGGGTGGTTGCTAGGGTGACAGAGAGAGACAGGACAAGGTCATTCAACTGCCATCAACTGGCCTATTTAATGTAATTTGGAATATGACACATCAACACATTCTCTCTCTCCCTCTACCTCCTCCCCTCCCTCAGTCTCACCTCTTCTCTGTACACCTGTGTGTGTTGTTGGTGTCAGTCCTCCTTTTTGTTGTCTAACAGTTCCTGTGTCTGCTGAGCCAGCCGTTTCTTCTCCTCCTTCTCTCGTTTCATAGCTTTTTCCAGCTTGTTGTTCTGGTAGATCTTCACAGCAGCAAACCCCAAACACAGCAGCAGCGTTTTAGCAGCAAGGATGTAGAAGAGCAGGGGGATGTTATCTAGAGCCTGGAGAGATAGGGGGGGAGAGAGAAAGAGGGGGAGGGAGAGACAGAGCAAGCAAAGGAGAGAAGGAGAGAGGGGGAGGGAGACAGAGACAGAAAGGGAGACAGACAGAGTGATAGAGAGAGAGAGAGAGAGAGAGAGGGAGACAGAAGAAATGTGAGTGACCTTGTGTGACTCAGCACTGTGTGTGTGTGTGTGTGTGTGTGCGCCATACCTCTACAATGTCTTCATTCCCTGCTTGGTGACCAAAATATAACTCTGACCTCTGACCCTGATTTTCCTTCCTTGCTGAAGGAAGTGTGTGGAACTGTCTAGATGGAAGATCTGGATGTACTGAAATAGGCTCTGCGCACTAACACACTCTCGTCACTTCTAGAGGCGTCTTTAACAGCTGAGGGATCATTGAGAGGGGGTAGGGTCCCATTTAGAGGGGAGGGGGGGGGGGGGGGGGGGGGTCCGTCTGTCACTCACACACTCACTGAACAGCTGCTTGTCTTAACGTCAGGCCTTTAAGCGAGTCACACACAGAATCACAAATCGTTTTCTGAAACTAATTTCAGAATCTTAACGTATGCTTGGATCATTCACATGACGTTATAACTTATTCTTGGGAATTTAAAACGTCCTAAGCCCATCACTAAATTCTAACTAATAAATTGTGCCTCTCTTATTTAACGATATTTTGATTTATTAATTTAGCATGTAAAGCAAACAATGATCTGTCAAGATAATAAAGCCTGTACTAAGCCTTAGTACAATATAACCTTACAGATGCATAAAGTAACACATGTGATTATATTATAATATCCCAGTTCACACCGGAAGATGATCACTCTTAAAAGGAGCAGAGTAGAATTCATACGTTAACAGCAGGCATTTACCGAGTGATCAGCAGTTTGATGATCACATAAAATAATCTGTTTCGATCTGAAATCATGACCTACCTTCCAATTGATCATGTCGACGATTAAAACTCCGATCATACAAGATCATATAAGATTGTCCAGAGTGTTGCTTCAGTGTTACTGAAGCGCATCTAACACGGGGGTAGCTCTTAACCAATAGCGGCGCAGTGACGTCATAGTATCCCTCCTTGGTACCGCCCACTAATAGTATGATTGACACCTCTTTCAGAAATATTTATTGGAAGAAAAAAAAATAAACAAAAACACATCACAGTAAGGAAATTTTCTCTAAATATAGAAGAGAAGCAAAAACTTAAAGCACATGAATAATAACAACGTCACTATTACAAAATGATCACAAGGTATTTAACCAACTTTATAATAAGCCCAAAGAAATTGTTTATCTTTACTATTGTTGCTTGGTGCCCCAGAGCCACAGCTGCTGCAGTGACTGTTGTTGTTTACAGAGTGTGTGTTCCTCATGTGCCTGATTTTAGGACTGTTCCCTAAAAGAGCAGAGGAAGCAGGCCACATGCACAGTCGGCACTTGATTAAAATGTCTGTGTTTAAAACGCCAGACCGCACACTTTCCCAGAGGTGAGGAGATAAGAAAATCCTTTATTTGATCTTACAAATAAAAAAAAAATAAGTCAGGCAAAATGCCCCCCCCCCTGTTTCCTCTGATCAGCTGGTTAAAAACAGGCTCCTGGTCGCTCGTCTGTCCCAGGGAGGAGCCCCCCCAGGGGGGGTCTGGCTGTGGAGCAGCTCGGGGCCCCTGGCTGTCCTCCCTACAGGAACATGCGGTCTTGGCTGTGGGAGAAGCGTGTGTTCAGCTCCTGAGACTTCTTCAGCAGACGCTGCTTCTGTGCCTCATCAAAGCGGTTCACCTGGAGGTCGCTGTCCCGGTCGAACGCCCGTCGCTCCACCACCTTGCTGCCCTCTTCCTCTGCCTTCTTCTTCATCTTTTTCTTGTGGAGGTTGATCAGAGACTCGCCCCGCTTGGACTCCTAACCAGGAGGAACACTCGTTAGGACTGACTCTTAAACACTCGTTAGGACGGAGTCTTTAACACTCGTTAGGACGGAGTCTTTAACACTCGTTAGAACGGAGGCTTTAACACTCGTTAGGACTGACTCTTAAACACTCGTTAGGACTGACTCTTAAACACTCGTTAGGACTGAGTCTTTAACACTCGTTAGGACTGACTTTTAAACACTCGTTAGGACTGACTCTTAAACACTCGTTAGGACTGAGTCTTTAACACTCGTTAGGACTGACTCTTAAACACTCGTTAGGACTGAGTCTTTAACACTCGTTAGGACTGACTCTTAAACACTCGTTAGGACTGACTCTTAAACACTCGTGGATTCCAACATCTGACCTCTCCGTTAGATCCTGTCACCTTGGTAACGAGTTATTAGTGCTTCATAACTCACGTTGTACTTGGAAACCTTCTCGGCGAGCCGCAAGTCCTTCTGGGATAGCTGTGGGGCGTCGACCTCCTCTGTCTCGCCACGCTTCTTCTTCTCCTGACGCTCCTATTGGTCAAAACAAGAAAGGGGAGAGATACAAAAGAGAGGGTACTTATAGTTTTTTGACTTTTATAGTGTGTGTGAGCTACATACAAATTATATAATAACAACCAACTCTTATATACAGCATGTAGTCTCTCTCTTGTATATAGTACACACGCTGTAGTGACAGATTATGATGTTCTGTAATTGTAGTGACAGATTATGATGTTCTGTAGTTGTATTGACAGATTGTTATGTTCTGTAGTTGTTATGGAGGACATATATGGCGGGATACATTCTTGTCAAAGGTTCCCACCTAAATTTAACACCTCCCCCCAGAGAGGACGATTACTTGCTAATTCTATCAATGCAAATGATGCACTCGCAGACGTAAGGTCTGGGAGACAACATTCCTTTGGAGGTGCTAACCAACTGGTAGAGGTTGCTGTTCACACCCATAGTGGCCATTGCAGAACGCCTCTTCTGTGTTCTTGATTGAAATACACTGTTCTTTTGAAAGGTTCAATACATTTGTATCTAACGATCAACTAAACTTCGTAGGCGTGCAGCGTCTTCCATCAGAAAAGTTCCACGACAACGCACACATCATATATAATCTTATGAAGAAGTCTCCAGGCTGATTGTGCTTGACTGTCTCTCTCTAGGACCCGGCAGCGTTCGTACCCTGGCCTTGCGCTCCCTGTCGGCGGGTGTGTCGGTCCACACAGACCGGTCCTTGTTGGCAGGTCCAGACTTCTTCTTGAAGGTGCGGGCCCCCAGACCGATGTGCTGCAGCTCTGGAGGAAGCTCCATCATCCAGGCCTCCCGAGCCAGCTCAGCAGGACCCTCCTGTCAACACCACAACACACCATGAACCCTGACCTGGAAATACTCTGTCTACTCTTTACCTGATGCTGACCTATGTAAATGAACTGTGAGCTTTTCTAATAAAAAGAGGAGCCTCAGAGGTGGACTTGGGCAGAGCAGGGGAGATGCCAAGAAGGGTGTCTCTGTCTGACTGTTCTCTCCAGGGGAGAGCAGGAGGGGAGATTGCAAAAGTGCATCTCTGTCTGACTGTTCTCCCCATGTTTGTCTCTGTCTCTGTGTCAAATTATAACCATTGTATCATTGCTTCATTGTTAGCAGTATTAGTATTGTTTTATTACTTTTATATGTAGTTTGTCTTTCTCCTTCATGATCTAGATTTAGATCTGAACCCAACATTTTGGTCCTTCGAGCCGGATTTGAACCAACGACCTAAGGACCAAAATGTTGGGTTCAGATCTAAATCTAGATGATTGTCATTCAATAATGTGCTTGTGGAAGCCTTATGGCTTGATTGAGTTGGCCCTGGATTTCAGATACAACCCCCATCCTGCAGATGGTCAACCAAATGGTTATCTCCACCTCAAAGCACGTCCTCTCTGCAAGACAATCTCAAAAAGCCCATACACAAGCTAACAATTGTATTATATTCTATGAAAGTTGTAACAGCAAATATGGGATTACTAAAAATGATTCTAACACACACCCTGAACTCTGACCCGGAAACACTCCCGCCCCCCCTCAAGTTAAGCAGGAAGCAGAGTCTGTAGATGATGAATCTTACATCTCCTTTTGTCAGCTTGTCCTTCATCTTCTGAGCTCGACGCTCAAAGTCCAGAGCTACTGAACCCTGGACCGCCCCGTTGGCCGGCATGGGCCCGATCACATCCTCCTCTTCCTCCTCTTCATCGCTGCTAGACTGGCTGGCTGTGTAGCCTGGGGGGAGGGCAGGTCCAGAGACACCATCATCATCATCTTCTTCTTCGTCGTCGTCGTCATCGTCTGCTGGTCTGCGAAACCCTGGAGGCAGAGCTGGTCCTAACACAGCCGGCCTGAAGAGTTCATCACAGTGTTAATCATGTGGATTGATCAACATGATTGAAATGTGATGAGTTTAGGCCACCTGTGTGTGTGTGTGTTTGTGTGTATGTGTGTCTGCATGTTACCTCTCTGGGGAACTTTCTTTATTCTGGAAACCAGGAGGAAGAGCAGGACCAAACAAACCGTCCTCTTCCTCCTCTACTCTTCGCTGTTTCCTTCAAGTCAAGAAAGTCGTACATTTAACAGACATGTTAACGTTAAAAAGGGATGCGTGTCTAACAATAAACAGTTTGTTTGATTAGAAGGGTGGATATTCTGAATCTGACTTACGCTCCAGAGGGTCCATCTCCCGGGGCCCCCAGCCTTCTGGCCCCCCTGGACCTTTTGAACACCACCTCCTCCTGCTGGCTGTCTGACGAACTGCAGGAGCTCTCTGCTTGATAACCAGGAGGCAGAGCAGGACCCGCGACTGGAACAACACACAACAGTAAAAATACAGAGAAACATTAACATTAATAAAGTCTGAAAACATCAGTTAAGTTCATTTTAGAGACATTAAAACATTAAAACACCGTGTTAGTAGATGAACTGATCACAGAGCAGCTCTATAGATAAACACTCACACCCTTCATCCTCTGAACTGTCCTCGCTGCTTCTCCTGAACATCGGAGGTAAAGCTGGTCCAATAATATCATCATCTGACATGGTGGCTGAAATTATATGACAGAATATTAATTAAAAGAGAAGAAAGAAAAGCGCTTCTTAAATCCGAGTTCAGCTATATTTGCCTCTATGGACTCCTTGACCCTTAACCGCCGGAAGTAAACATTGTCTAGCCAACAAACACATCCGGGTCATCATCAGGTGCCGGAACATTAGAAGAAGCAGCAGATCCCGGAGGTCTGATGACTTAAAGATTAAAGACATTGAAATCTGTCTGATTATCATGGGTAAAAAAGACAGAGGCGACCGAGGTGAGCTCTTAACTTGTCTGATGTTGATGTGTGTTGACAGATAATGAAACAGTTCAGTTAGATCTACTAGATAAAGCTACATGAATACAGTGAAGACATACTCTGATACTGCAGACTGACTCTGATACTGCAGACTGACTCTGATACTGCAGACTGACTGATACTGCAGACTGACTCTGATACTGCAGACTGACTCTGATACTGCAGACTGACTGATACTGAAGACAGACTCTGATACTGCAGACCAACTCTGATACTGAAGACTGACTCTGATACTGCAGACAGACTATGATTCTGCAGACTGACTCTGATACTGCAGACTGACTCTGATACTGCAGACTGACTCTGATACTGAAGACAGACTCTGATACTGCAGACTGACTGATACTGCAGACAGACTCTGATACTGAAGACAGACTCTGATACTGCAGACAGACTCTGATACTGCAGACTGACTCTGATACTGCAGACTGACCCTGATACTGCAGACTGACTCTGATACTGCAGACTGACTCTGATACTGTGTCGTGTGTCTGACTTTCACAGTCCAGATTTAGTACTGATGCGTGTGAAGTAATGACACAGACTGTCTATCTCGCCATTTATCTTGAACTATAATATCAGACAATATTGAATTTCCCCAAGTTAACGACCTAAGTATGAACGTTCACACTCTGTCCGCCCCTAGAGAAAAGGTCGAAGAAGCGTGTGTACGAGGAAGAGGAGGATGAGGAGGAGGCGGTGGCCGGTGAGTCCCAGGAAGCCGTACCTGCTGCTGCGGGGAAACAGGTGGACGAGTCCAGCATCAAACTGGACGAGTACGGAGCCAAGGATTACCGTGTTCAGATGGCGCTGAAGAACGACAACTCCTCACGGCCCCTCTGGGTGGTAAGATCCCAGTTTGTTGGCAGGAGATGTGGAGGAGATCATGTCAGTGCTGAATCATTCTGATTCTGAACATTCTGATTGTTTAACTGAATGATCTTGTGGTTCTTCCCCTTTTGGCACTTGTTTGGTTTCTCACAATGTATGTTTTCATAATCTGGCACGCCCGGAAATCGAACCGGCAACATTCTAATTATTTGTCTGATTCCCTAACCACTCAGCCACCTGACTGACTCCCCCCTGCCTCCTCTTTCAGGCTCCTGATGGACACATCTTCTTGGAAGCCTTCTCTCCCGTCTACAAGTATGCTCAGGACTTCCTGGTGGCCATCGCAGAGCCGGTCTGTCGTCCCATCCATGTCCATGAGTACAAGCTGACCGCCTACTCCCTGTACGCTGCTGTCAGTGTGGGGCTCCAGACCTCAGACATCGTGGAGTATCTGCAGAAGCTGAGCAAGACCTCTGTACCTGAGGGCATCATACAGTTCATCAAGGTCAGTCTGAGGGCATCATACAGTTCATCAAGGTCAGTGAGGGCATCATACAGTTCATCAAGGTCAGTCTGAGGGCATCATACATACATACATACATTTCTCTTATTGGTTTCTCACGATATATGTTTCATAATCTGTAAACCCACATCAAGGTCAGTCTGAGGGCATCACACAGTTCATCAAGGTCAGTGAGGGCATCGTACAGTTCATCAAGGTCAGTCTGAGGGAGTCATACAGTTCATCAAGGTCAGTGAGGGCATCATACAGTTCATCAAGGTCAGTGAGGGTATCATACAGTTCATCAAGGTCAGTGAGGGCATCATACAGTTCATCAAGGTCAGTGAGGGCATCATACAGTTCATCAAGGTCAGTGAGGGCATCCTACAGTTCATCAAGGTCTGTGTTACAAAATATTTCCACAGTAGTTATTCTTGCCAGCAAGGTGATGAGTTTGATCGTGGTACACAAGGAGGTATAATAATAGGTACTACTACTACTAATAATAATACTAGGTGATGCAGTGCAGTCCTCTGATGTGTAGCTCCAAGATACACGCAGTAACGTGTTCTACCAACTGTGATGGAGCATCTCCTGATGTCATGATGTTTCTTCCAGCTCTGCACAGTGAGCTATGGAAAAGTCAAACTGGTCCTCAAACACAACAGGTGAATATGATCGCACTTCTAGAATACCATCATGAATACATTTCTAGGATACCATCATGAATAAGTATTTAAATGAAAATGTGTGTTTTATGTCAATCTTTTATTCTCATTGACTTCATGTGGGATACGTTGATGGATTTCTCCACATTAAGACCACTTAAAGTAATGTGCAACAGTGGAAGGTTTATCTTTCTGCCATGTTTATGCACTAATCTGATTTCATAGTCACGTTGAACAGCTGAATGTCTGCCTTTCAAAATAATAATAATCCTGTGCTGTGTTTCTGTCAGGTACTTTGTGGAGAGTGCGTTTCCTGAGGTGATCCAGAGGCTCCTGCAGGACACCGTCATAAAAGAGTGTCGCCTTCGAAACGCTGACGGTGTCGACACTGAGCTCATCACCGAAGTCCTCCGAAGCAAGTCTGCGGTACGCACAGCTGTTCACCCCCTCGGCAAAACTCCCAACCAGCACAGTCAATATTCACACAAAACCTCCATGTAGAAACAAGCTTTATTCCATCACATAACTGTTCCACCTGCTGCCCCCCTGTGGTGAGGATCAGCAGTGACGCTTAACTCTCATCCTCAGATATCTAAGTCTGTCCAGGATAACGGAGAGGGAGCGTCCACCTCGCAGAACCCTGATGGACAGAGCTCAGCCCCCCAGATCCCTGAAGACATCTTCAGCTACTACGAGCAGATGGACAAGGAGGAGGAGGAGGAGGAGGAGACCCAGACTGTCTCCTTCGAGATCCGCCAGGTAGGACTCTCTTCAGAGTGTGTGTGTGTGTGTCCTGGTGTAGACTGTCCGCTCTGTCTCCCTGCTGTAGACTGTCCTCTCTGGTGTAGACTGTCCTCTCTGGCGTAGACTGTCCTCTCTGGTGTAGACTGTCCTCTCTGGTGTAGACTGTCCTCTCTGTCCTCCCTGCTGTAGACTGTCCTCTCTGGTGTAGACTGTCTTCTCTGGTGTAGACTGTCCTCTCTGGTGTAGACTGACCTCTCTGTCTCCCTGGTGTTCAGGAGATGATTGAGGAGCTCCAGAAGAGGTGTATCCAGCTGGAGTATCCTCTGCTGGCAGAGTACGACTTCCGGAACGACACAGTGAACCCAGACATCAACATGGACCTGAAGCCCACAGCTGTACTCAGACCCTACCAGGAGAAGAGCCTGAGGAAGATGTTCGGGAACGGACGAGCTCGCTCAGGGGTGATCGTGCTGCCCTGCGGTGAGAGGGGGGGGGGGGGGGGGGGGGGGGAGGGAGGGAGGGAGGGAGGGCGAGTGTGTGTCTGTGTGTACGGGGAGAGATTGTATGTGATAGTACACGTGAGGGTGTGTGTACAGGGTAGAGGGTGTGTGTGTGTGTGTGTATGTGTAGGGGAGAGGGTGTGTGTGTGTGTAGGGGAGAGGGTGTGTGTGTGTGTGTGTGTGTGGGGTCGAGGCTGTGTCTGAGTCTGTGTCCTCAGTCAGCCTTCCTTTAATCAGCTCATATCCTCTCAAGAGGATTTCTCTTGTGTTTTCTCTTTTGCAACAATGATGTGATTTGAGAGAGTCTATTTCAGTGTGTAGAGTCACATGGACCTGAACATAATATAACCATGCTTTGTTCTGTTAATGAATGCATATTTGAAAGGTATTAGACTGGTAAAACACCAGGACATACTGTTATTGCCAAAAATCTTTCATTACCTGTTGTAGGCCCACTGGGATGGAAAAACAAGCGTGTGTCTCTCGTGTGTGTGTGTGCGTGCGTGTGTGTGGCGTGCGTGTCCAGGTGCGGGGAAGTCGCTGGTAGGTGTGACGGCAGCGTGCACGGTTCGAAAGCGCTGCCTGGTTCTGGGAAACTCTTCTGTCTCAGTTGAACAGTGGAAGTCTCAGTTCAAGATGTGGTCGACTATCGACGACTCCCAGATCTGCAGATTCACCTCTGATGCCAAGGTGACCCTCTGGAATTTCTACTTTTTCACTTCATCATAGTTGAAGTGCACCTATGATGCAAATAACAGGCCTCTCGTATATTTTTAAGTGGGAGAACTTGCACAATTGGTGGCTGACTAAATACTCCCCCCCCCCTGTATGTCCACCCTCTGGATTCTATTGGAATCAATATTTTTGATAGTTTTAGGCTTGTTGCTTTGGTTCAACTGGACCTGCTGAGTGAGTCCAGTACAGTGGGTCCAGTCCTTACAGCTCCATCTAACGATCCATCCATCTGTGACAGGACAAGCCCATTGGCTGCTCTGTGGCCATCAGCACCTACTCCATGCTGGGTCACACCACCAAGCGCTCCTGGGAGGCAGAGAGGGTCATGGAGTGGATGAGGAGCCAAGAGTGGGGACTCATCATCCTGGATGAAGTTCACACCATCCCTGGTGAGGTCACCTCCAACCCCCCAACCTCCCTCTCTCTCTGTCTCTCTCTCTGTCTCTCCAGTCTCTCTAGTCTCTCTCTCTCTCTTTCTCTAGTCTCTCTGTCTGTCTCTCTCTCTATCTCTCTCTCTGTCTCTCTCTTTCTCTCTCTAGTCTCTCTCTATCTGTCTCTCTCTGTCTCTAGTCTCTCTCTCTCTCTCGCTCTGTCTCTAGTCTCTCTCCCTCTCTCTCTCTCTCTCTCTCTCTCTCTCTCTCTCTCTCTCTCTCCCCCCCCTCTCTCTCTCTGTATCGCTCTCTCTGTCTCTCTCTCTCTCTCTCTCTCTATATATATATATATCCCTCTCCCTCTGTCCTTTCAGTCCCTCCCTCCCCTCCCCTCTTTGAGCAGGCAGGCAGTTCTCTCAGAGGAGACATGCTAAAGAGACCCTCCTCCTCCTCCTCTCGTCCTCAGCCAAGATGTTCCGGCGTGTTCTGACCATCGTCCAGGCCCACTGCAAGCTGGGCCTCACAGCCACGCTGGTCAGGGAGGACGACAAGATCGTGGACCTCAACTTCCTGATCGGGCCCAAGCTGTTCGAGGCCAACTGGATGGAGCTTCAGAACAACGGATACATCGCCAAGGTCCAGTGTGCAGAGGTGTGTGAGGAAGACGAGGAGGAGGAGGAGCGTCTGGAGATGAAAATGGAACTCTCTCTCTCTCTTTCTATCTGTCTCTCTCTCACATATGCGAGTCGAACATTCCAAGTGAATATTTCCATTAAAACCTCATTGTTGAGTGTGATGTTAGTGGTGGTGACAGCCTGTGGTGTGTGTGTGTGTGTGTGTGCTGCTGGGTGTGTGTGTGTGTGTGTGTGTGTGCGCAGGTGTGGTGTCCCATGTCTGCAGAGTTCTACCGGGAGTACGTGGCCATCAAGACGAAGAAGCGCATGCTCCTCTACACCATGAACCCCAACAAGTTCCGCGCCTGTCAGTTCCTCATCCGCTTCCACGAGCGGCGGAACGACAAGATCATGGTGTTCGCTGACAACGTGTTCGCTCTGAAGGAGTACGCCATCCGCCTCAACAAGTACGCTGCTGCTCCCCATGGACGCTCTTACTGCTTCTTGTCTTGTTTACTACTAATGCTACTTCCTGTTTTTGAGCTGGAGTAACAGGTGTGTCTTTGGAAGGTTAAATTCCATCTCCTGTGTGTTTTGACTTGGTGGTTATGACAGGTGTGCCCATGTACTGGAAAGAATTTACTGGAAAGAATTGTGTTGATGTCCTTTAAAACGGAAGTAACATTCATTTTGACTCCTTGTATCCATTCTGTTCTTCACCCTCATTCTTCCTTTCTTTTGGCCCTCCCTCCCTGCCTCCTTCCTTCCCTCTCTCTGTCTCTCCCCCTTCGCTCTCTCTCCTTCCCTCCCTTCCTCTCTCTGTGTCCAGACCCTACATCTATGGACCCACATCCCAGGGCGAGCGAATGCAGATCCTGCAGAACTTCAAACACAACCCCAAGATCAACACCATCTTCATCTCCAAGGTAACCTGCCTCCTTCAGCTCCTGTCTCTCTGCAAAGGAGCGTCACCGTCTTCTTCTGCTTCTAGAACCATCTCACAGCTGGACTCCAGTCCTGCTATCAGAACAGCTGTGTCTCATCATGATTTGATTCAATACCTGTGGAGACTAGAAGGTTGTGTCTGAAATAGCAGCTGGACTCATGGACCATTTTGCCAGTGATGTTTGAATGTTGCAGAATTTAATTATTCATTATTTTAATGAAATATTTCTCTCTTTTTTTGTGTGCATTCTTGAACTTGGTTCAGTCTGTTAGCAGGCATATCAGGACAGAGTTCCTGAAGCTTAGCTTGGTTAGCTTAGCTTGGTTAGCTTCATATAGGGGTCAGGTGAGGCCAGCGAACGTCTTTCTTCGAATTTCTGTGGTCTTATTTGGTCTAAGTTGTTCAAAGTATTCTCAAAGTAGCTAAGTATTCAGAGAACAACCAGCTTTAATCTGGTCCAGGTATGGAGGGAGTGAGTTCTGCTCTCCGAATCTGCTAGATGCTGTTAAACTATGACCCTCTCAATAAGCTGTTTAAGTTCTGAAATGATTTATCTCAGGTTTTGAGTTATTCAAGCAAAATCCAGAGTTGAACTGAGTCCATGACAGCAGGACGTGAGCCCGTGACATGGGGGCAGATTGGATATTTCACTGGAAAGGTTTTTAGATTTCTAGAGAAATAATAATAATCTAAAGCATGTGAAGCTGGACCTTAGTGGTCCTGGTGGGTCAGAGTTAAAGGGCCACTGCTAGGAACAGTGAAAAAACTAACACACACAGACACACAGACACACACACTCTCACACTGTCACCGTGGTGACAACTCCACACACTGTCACCGTGGTGACAACCCAGCACGCTATCCCTGTTTTGCCCACCCCACTGTCACCGTGGTAACAGCCCTCCCCTCTGTGTCCCAGGTGGGGGACACGTCCTTCGACCTCCCGGAGGCTAACGTCCTGATCCAGATCTCCTCCCATGGAGGCTCCCGCAGGCAGGAGGCTCAGAGGCTGGGCAGGGTGCTGCGGGCCAAGAAAGGTACCAGCCTCTGGAACTACACACACACACACACAGAAACACACACACAGAAACACACACACACACAGAAACAAGCCAGAATCAATCACTTTCCTTTCATGTGCCTCATCTCTTTCTCTTTTCTCTCCCCCTACACACACACACACACTCACACGTTCACACACACTAACACACAATCTCACACTCACACACACACACACACACACACACTCTCTGCAGGGATGGTGGCAGAGGAGTACAACGCCTACTTCTACTCTCTGGTGTCTCAGGACACGCAGGAGATGGCCTACTCTACCAAGAGACAGAGGTTCCTGGTGGACCAGGGCTACAGCTTCAAGGTACACACACACACACACACACACACCGTCACTCTAACGACCTCCACACACATCAAACAGCAGTCTGACCTCCTGCTGTTTCAGGCTCAGCTGTTACAGCTGCTGGATTTTGACTTCACACCACATTCAGTCTCTCTCCCTCCCTCCCTCCCTCTCTCCCTTCAACCCCAACTCAGATCTCCCTCCCTCCCCCCACCCTGATCTAACCTCCCCCCTCCCTTCAGTTAACACAATTGTCCATTTGTCACCAGAGACCACCTCTCCTCCCCAGACTTCAGCTTGTTTCATCTCCCACCACCCGCTGATTCACACAGGAGAAGCATTCAACTCTCAAACACTTCTGTCCATCTCGGTGTTTATCTGTGAGGTCACTTCCTGTGTTCTCTGTGGGAGTCCAGGTCATCACCAAGATGGCCGGCATGGAGGAGGAAGATCTGATGTTCTCCTCCAGAGAAGAACAGTATCAGCTGCTGCAGAAGGTTCTAGCAGCCTCCGATCTGGATGCAGAGGAGGAGGTGGTGATGGGGGAGCTGGGAGGAAGACCTCAGGTACTCGTGTGTGTGTGTTCTCCTCAAACAACCCTGGCTTTCCCTGCCAAGCATCTTACAATTAATACTGCTCTGTGGAGTAAGGCTCTTTACTAATTATTTTTTTCCTTCTAAGAAAACATCAAATCCTTCAGTCAGCTTGCCCAGTCTTAAATCTGTCATGGTGCCTTTGTGCTTTAATCCCTCCCTCCCTTTCTCCAGTTCTCCAGGCGGACTGGGACGATGGGCTCCATGTCTGGGGCTGATGATGCCTTCTACATGGAGTACAGCCGTGGCAACCGAGCCTCACTGGGCAAGAACATCCACCCACTCTTCAAACGCTTCCGCAAGTAGACGACTTTGCTGAAGGGGGTCATGGCTCTGCAAAGGGGGTTGGGGTCTGCAAGAGGGGCGTGGCTCTGCAGCAGGGCGTGGCTCTGCAGCAGGGCGTGGCTCTGCAGCAGGGCGTGGCTCTGCAGCAGGGCATGGCTCTGCTGGGGGGCGTGGCTCTGCAGGGGGGCGTGGCTCTGCACGACCTGTCCAAACCCACCTGGTAGTCCAAACACACCTGCTCTGTTATTGATCCGTGTTCATGTTTTACCCAGAAACTGGTTTTGTTACAAATATAATAGTTAAATATTCTTCGTTGCTTTTTACAGTAAAATGTTGTTTCTACTCAGTGTCTTACAAACTTACAATCTCTGTTCTGCACTGCAAATTGAAAATTGTTAATAAAACAAGACAAACGTCGTACTTTTTGTTGTTTAAAGACTTTAATTTGTTGAGTTAACTGGTACAGGGCCTGTTTAATGGATCAGCCAATCATCAGCCAGCTTCCATGTAGCTGATGATAACGTCTGAGGAGGATGGGAGAGGAGGAGAGGAGAGGAGGATGGGAGAGGAGGATGTGAGGACTACATGATTACATGGTTCTTACTTCTTCCCAATATCCCTCTTTTCCCCTGAAGGGAGGCTCCTGATATCTGAAGCGTCCGTGGTGCTCCTCAGGTTCCCTGATGCAGCGTCTGGAGCTGAACGTGTTAAAAAGAAGCTCAGGGCTTCTCGGAAACTCTTGGATCTGGGCTGTGGAACAGGGAGCTTTACACAGAAAAACCAGACTGGGGGAAGGGATTTTAATTCAAAAGCAGCTTCAGTCTCCATACAATGATCCATGCTTGCACACAAACACACACACACACACAAACAGATGCACACACCCGCACAGACAAAAAGACACTCTGAAAGACACACAAACACACACACACACTCAAACCCTCTTTAAGACATTCCAGTCAAGATGTCCACCGCTCAGTGGTGAACGCTGAGCGTGAGAAACTGCCCCCTTAAACCCAAACCTCAGATCTGAGACCAGAGGACCAGCTGCCCCCCTGCCTCCTGCCCCCCTCCTGCACCCCTCTTGTTCCCTTCCTGTTCTCCTGCCCCCACTCATGCCCCCCCTCCTGTTTTCCTGCCCCCCCCCTCCTGTTCTCCTGCCCCCCCCTCCCCCCTCCTGTTCTCCTGCCCCCGCTCCTGCCCCCCTCCTGGCCCCCCTCCTATTCTCCTGCCTCAAAGTTAAAAAAAAAAGAAAAAATCAAAGAAAACATTCTCATTAGTTCCTCAGGAGGATGGTTCCAAGAGCAGGCAGCTCATTGGAGGAGAGTGAGAGTAACTGATTCATCTGGAACATCAGCAGATAGACACTCATGAAACCTTCATGCCATAAGACGATGTTTCCTGTCATTTCATTACACTGAGCGCAGCGGCACGTACACAACTTTGTGTGTGTGAGATGTGAGGCTGTGTGTGTGTGTGTGTGTGTGTGTGTGTGTGTGATGTGAGCATGTGTGTGTGTCTGATGTGTTTGTATCTGATGTGTGTGTGTGTGTGTGTCTGATGTGTGTGTTATGTGTGAGTCACATACTGAACCACAACGAGTTTCTTCACTTCCTGTACAACACCTTTATAACTCCTATGGGATACTGCTGTGAGTGTGTGTGAATGTGTGTGTGTGTGTGTGTGTGTGTGTGAATTTAGGTTGAGTTCATAAAAAGGGACTCTTGATGTCTCAAACAGTCGCATCATGTATGAAGCGTATTGTCATGTTGTACTTCTGATTTCATCCAGATGATCAGATTGATTCGAAATTATTTTCAGAGCTTTGGCAGTCTACCTGCTTCAGCTTACTGTGGGGGGGGGGTTAAGCATTCTCAGAAGAAAACTTCTCAGCAAGAGGTTATCAGAGGTATTGAACCTTGTGTGTGTTTGTATGTGGAGGGGGGCAGTGGGGAGGGGGGGGGGGATTCAGACTGGAGCCATGTGCTGGGAGAACAGACTGGTTGTTGAGATTGGGGATAATTCGTTTCCTTGGTTGCTTGACGTGAATGATCCGTGATGTAACTCCATGTTCGTGAGGAAACGCCCCCCACCATCCGTATAAAGACCCCAGCTGGGCCTCCTCTCATCTCAGCATCCAATCCACAGGCAGGATCAGGTTGCAGAAAGGCTGAGGCTTCTTCTTCTGAACCGATCTTTAGTGTTTCATAAAGACTTCAGCAGCTCCGTGCATTCAGAGAGCAAAACAGCAGAAACTTCATCCGAAGAAAAGTTTTTTGAACAGTTTTTTCTTTTTAACCTTTTAAACAAAGAAGAAATAAGAGAATAACCCGCTGCACAATGGCTCTCCAGAATAAAATTGCGCATCTTTTCTGCAAGAGTCTCCAAACTGAAATGCTGAAAATGCAGTTCTCAGTCATGGGTCGAGGGCTCCATAAGTCTACAGCCAGCGAGTCCATCCCAGTGACCTCAGCCCGGGATCAGCCTCTCCCAGACGGGCTGGTGACCCCAGTGGAGGTCGGTAAGGAGGCGGCTGGACTGAAGAGCCTGCGGGACATGCCTGGTCCCAGTGCCCTAGGGAACCTGGTGGAGTTCTTCTACCGGGATGGATTCAGCAGAATCCATGAAATCCAGGTCAGTATTAGATATGATCCAGTTACTCTGCAAGTCATTGAAGGGAGTGTATCTAAATAAATGTATTTATAACACATATGTAAGATGCAGAGGGCTGTTACACAAGTTTGGGGTCCATCACGTGGCTCCTCTTTTGTAAAACTCTCCTGGAAGTAGCATTGGATCAAAGCGTCTGATAAATGATTAAAAAACGAAACGAAAAAACGAAAACAAAAAGTTGTGTCTCATAGAAGTCTGGACGCAGAATACAGGAAAAAATTATGCTCTTTCTATTTTCCTCATTCAAAGTATCATGGAATTATACACTTTGGGTTATGACCAGGAGAGCAATATGACTATTAATTATGTTTCTTCTGTCATTGATGAACTGTTACTATTCTGTTATTATTATGCCTGCATAAACTTAAGTTTGGGTCTTTATAAGGTCACATTGTAATTTGTTAATAAGCACATGACCATATTGTTGTTAAATCACCACCTTCAACCTCTCCTAATGTCCTCCCATCCTCCTGCCCTCAGATGGAACACTCCAAGAAGTATGGAAAGATTTTCAAGTCTCGCTTTGGGCCCCAGCTCGTGGTGTCGTTGGCGGGGCGTGACCTGGTGGCCCAGGCCCTCAGAGCGGAAGGTGTGGCCCCCCAGAGGGGCAACATGGAGTCCTGGAAGGAGTACCGCGACATGCGGGGCCGCTCAACTGGCCTGATCTCAGCGTGAGTCACCTGACCCCCCACCCCCCCCCCCTCCCCCCTGACCTCCTTCTGTGCACAGCCCTCCTCCTTCTGATGGGGATAAAGGAGGAGCCTCTCACACTGACTCCTCCCCCTCTGTCTGAGCAGGGAGGGTGATGATTGGCTGAAGATGAGGAGCGTGCTCAGACAGCTGATCATGCGGCCCCGTGATGTGGCAGCGTTCTCTGATGATGTGAACGAGGTGGTGACAGACATGGTGTCCCGGGTTCGAGTGCTGCGGGCGCAGCAGCCAGACGGCAGCACTGTGCTCAACATCAATGACCTGTTCTTCAAATACGCCATGGAAGGTAAGGGAGTCTGAGCTGAGCGGTTCGGGAATCAAGGCTAGTGATCAGAAGGCTGCTGGTTCAGTTCCCAGCAGTGCCAAAAATAACATTGTGTCATTGGGCAAGGCACTTCACCATACTTGCCTTATGGGGGAATGTACCTGTACTTGCTGTAAATCCCTCTGGATAAGAGTGTCTGCTAGATGACTCAATGTAATAATCAGTAGATATCCTACATAACTATTTATATGTGGCTTTAGGAACCTAAATCAAGCCCCCGCCCCCCCCCCCCCCCTCTCTCTCTCTCTCTCTCTCTCAGGTGTGGCGGCCATCTTGTACGAGTGCCGCCTGGGTTGCCTGGAGAACGAGATCCCAAAGAAGAGTCAGGATTACATCAGCGCTCTGCACCTGATGTTCAGCTCCTTTAAGACCACCATGTACGCTGGCGCCATCCCCAAGTGGCTCCGCCCACTCATCCCCAAACCATGGGAGGAGTTCTGCAACTCCTGGGATGGACTCTTTCACTTCAGTAAGACTTCATCCCTCCCTCTGCTTCTCTGTCTCTCTCTCAGATAGATCTGTGTATCAGATAGACACTGTAACTGGATAGTGTTTCCCTGGCACTGTTGGTGCAGCTGTCCCAGTGTTGTAACTGTGTTGGTCTTCCTGCTCCAGGTCAGATCCATGTGGATAAACGTCTGGCTGACATCAAGGCTCAGATGGCCCGTGGGGAGGAGGTGAAGGGGGGGCTGCTGACCCACATGTTGATCACCAGGGAGATGAACCTGGAGGAGATCTATGCCAACATGACTGAGATGCTGCTGGCTGGGGTGGATACGGTAAGACCTGCTGGGGGTGGGGGGGTGGAGGAGGGTGGGGGGTGTGTGTGTGGAGGAGGGTGTGTGTGTGTGTGTCTGTGGAGGAGGGTGTGTGTGTGTGTGTCTGTGGAGGAGGGTGTGTGTGTGTGTGTCTGTGGAGGAGGGTGTGTGTGTGTGTGTCTGTGGAGGAGGGTGTGCGTGTGTGTGTCTGTGGAGGAGGGTGTGTGTGTGTCTGTGGAGGAGGGTGTGTGTGTGTCTGTGGAGGAGGGTGTGTGTGTGTGTGTCTGTGGAGGAGGGTGTGTGTGTGTGTGTCTGTGGAGGAGGGTGTGTGTGTGTGACCCATGCCTGTGTTGCAGCGTCAGGGCAGGGCAGCGAACCAGAGACATTGCTCACATTGTCCTGCTGATGAAGGGATTTGTCCCACTGGCATATCTTCAAAGCTCTGGGCATCCTATCAAACGAGGTGTGTGTGTGTCTGAGAGCTACCGGAGGAGAGAGAGGGAGGAGAGAGGGAGGAGAGAGGGAGGAGAGAGGGAGGAGAGAGGGAGGAGAGAGAGGGAATAGAGGAGAGAGGGAGGAGAGAGAGGGAGGAGAGAGAGGGATGAGAGAGAGGGAGGAGAGAGGGAGGAGAGAGAGGGAATAGAGGAGAGAGGGAGGAGAGAGAGAGGGAGGAGAGAGAAGGAGGAGAGAGAGAGAGAGAGGGAGGAGAGAGGCGTTTGAGCAGGTGGGAGTTAAACCTCTATAAACCTCAAGCGTGAAAAAACGAATCTACGTTTTAAAAGCTGCTGGATTATCTGAGATTTTCCCTGATTTGTTGGTATTGGAGCTTTGAGCAGGCGACTGCAGTGCTGTCTAGGAGTGCAGTCTAGGAGTGCAGTCTAGGAATGCAGTCTAGGAGTGCAGTCTAGGAGTGCAGTCTAGGAGTGCTGTCTAGGAGTGCAGTCTAGGAGTGCAGTCTAGGAGTGCAGTCTAGGAGTGCAGTCTAGGAGTGCTGTCTAGGAGTGCAGTCTAGGAGTGCTGTCTAGGAGTGCAGTCTATGAGTGCAGTCTTGGAGGGCTGTGTAGGAGTGTAAGCTGGAGCCCAACCCTAACAAGTTAGAGAAAGAAAGATGGGGGGGGGTGGGGGGGGGTGGGGTGGAAGCAGAAACACCCCTCCACCGGGGTCAGACAGAGAGTGAGGGGGGGGGGGGGGTTTGGGAGGGTCAGACAGAGAGCAGAGCAGCGAGGGGGGGGGGGTCGTTAGTCAAGGCTCCTGCTGCGGCCCAGATGAGAAGACTCACTAATCAGCTGTCACTTCATCTTCTTCTTCCTCTGTTTGAGGCGTGGCCAGGTGGTGGGAGGAGGGGACGGAGGGAGGGAGGCTGGGGAGTGCACTGAGCTTTTGAGAGTGACAGGCTGCCCCCAGACTGACCTCTACTGGGAAGAGGGAGGAGGAGGGAGGGAGGAGGGAGGGTGTCTGGGAGAGGCAGTGAGAGGGGAGACTAGACTGATGGTTCGTGATATCACTTCACAGAAGTACTGCTGCAACATGATCACACTAGATCTGAATAGAGAACCAAGAGAAAGAAAATGATGTTTTCAAGTTTAAGCACAAACATACTTTCATACATGAAAGTTGTCCTGGGAAGTGTGAGCCTGTCAGACTGAGCAGCAGTGTTGCTGTGTGCTCTGCTGCAGACCTCCTTCACCCTGTCCTGGGCAACCTACCTCCTGGCTCGACACCCTCTGGTCCAGCAGCAGATCTACGAGGAAGTGACCCGGACTCTGGGGGAGGGGACCATCGCCACGGCAGATGATGTTCCTCGGTTACCTCTCATCAGGGGACTGGTGAAGGAGACCCTCAGGTACTCTCTCTCTCTCTCTCTCTCTCTCTTTATCTTGCTATTATTCTCTCTCCCTCCCTACCTCTCTTTCTCTCTGTCGTTCGGTTGCTATTCCTCTCTGGCTCTCTCCCTCCCTCTCTCTCTTTCTTTCATTATTCCTCCCTCTCTCTCTCTCTCTTCCCCCCTGTCTCCCTCTCTCTCTCCTCATCTCCTAGCAGCTTTGAACTTGAACAGTGATGTATCTAGTGTCTGGCTCCCTGGCTGGGCCCCCTGTGGAACAGCAGTAATGGAACAGACTTGGTTTGTCTTCACTCTCCCTCCGTCTCTCTCTTACTCTCTCTCTCTCTCTTTTTCTCTTTCTTTCTCTCTGTGAACAGGCTGTTCCCTGTTCTCCCTGGCAACGGAAGGGTTACCCAAGATGACTTGGTGTTGGGTGGTTACTTCATCCCCAAAGGGGTAAGAGATCTGTGTGTGTGTGTGTGTGTGTGTGTGTGAAGCTAGCTACGAGTTGAGCCAAGCCAAAGAAAATAAAACTGGTGCCAAAACCATTACAGCAAATATGTAGCACTAAAATACATGTCAAGTTACAGACACACAGAACACACATACACACACAGAACACAGAGACAAACACACACACAGACACCATTTTAAAACACATCCTATTTTGGTCTCTCTGAGTTCCACACACAGACTTTATGCAGCTTTGTGTCAGTAAAGCCTCATGCTGACCCTCATGCTGCCCCTCTCCTGCTCCCCTGCTCAGACCCAGCTGGCCCTGTGTCACTACTCCACCTCCATGGAGGAGGAGAACTTCCCCGGAGCCGGGGATTTCCGTCCGGAGCGCTGGATCAGGAAGGACAACACAGACAGGGTGGATAACTTTGGCTCCATCCCCTTCGGATACGGGATCCGGAGCTGCATTGGGAGGAGGATAGCTGAGCTGGAGATGCACCTGGCCCTCACACGAGTATGGAGACTACACACACACACCTGTTTACACACACGCGCGTATACACAAATTCACACACACAGGTGCTTACACACATATACGCACACACACTCACACACACACTTGTGCTCACACCCACATACACACACACACACAGTAGAAATATGTGATATCAGTGTGTGTTTCTTTCTTGCAGCTCATCCAGAACTTCCACATCGAGGTGTCATCGCTCACAGACGACGTCAAAGCTAAGACACACGGTCTGCTCTGCCCAGGAGGACCAATCAACATCAAGTTCATCGACAGGAAGTACTAGACTCTTCCTCGCCAGCCTCCAGCAGGCTTCGGGTTTATTTAAACGATACTTTCTTCGTATCACATACGAATGTCGCACCTGTTTTGTCCTGTAGTGACATTTTAACTGGAAATAAGAGAACCAGGAGAATGTTTAGCCAAACTCTGGCATTTAGACCTTCACTACAGTCTGATAAGTGGTATGACATTGTAGGAGTCCTGTTACAAACAGCTGCCCTTCAGAGCTCAGTCTGGTACTGTGATTCTGAGGGGTAGAGGAGTGTGTCTGTGTGGACTAGATATCTGGGATATGCTGAGTGCTTCTCCACTGTGATCATCCTGTACAGCAGCCTGTGGGAGGGAGATTTCTGTTTTGGATCAAATCTTGCATGTGCCAATGATTTTCTTACGCTTTCTATTGTCTAAAATTCCACGGATATTTATAACAAATGAATGTTATTATGTGTTAAGGTATTTTCTATGGCTTTAACATAGATACATTACTTTTGTGTTATTTTGTTTACGTCTCTTTAAAGCACCTTTTTCCGTGGTTTATGCGTTCAATTCAGAATGTCCCCAATGAAATGTAATCAACTTCCTCAATAAATACAATCCATAAAATGACGAAAACCTCAATTTATTCATTATTAATTTGATAGACTAGGGCACACTGCCTTTAGTCAGGAAGTGAATCTGGTGAAACTACATTTGTATAACATGAGGTGCCTTTTTTGGCAGCCGTACACCCAGTGGCACAACACCCGTTCGAGCTCATCCGTGTTCGCTTATTATTCCTGCCTTGTCAGTCCCAGCTAATCAAACCAAGATTACATGATGGACCCCGTGTGTACGTGGTAAACCTGCAAGAAACGGGCTGAATAGAACAGTTAATGTGTGTTGTTAACAGTATAAAGTCATGTTAGACTTTGTCATTTTCGCCGTTACTTTTGTTATCATTTTAGTTGGAGCGGTTTTGTATCTTTATCCGGTAAGTATTTTAATTCGTGTATAAACTTCTGGAAACAGCTGATTAGATAGTTTAAACTGTCTAGTTTAGTCTCCGAATTGATGGTGAAAAAGACCTTGTGTGTTTTCTGTAACACTTGGATGTATTTGTCAAAATAAAAGAGCTCAAACAAATACATTATAGAAACTCGCATATCTGTCCATATCCCTTCTTATCACTCCAGTTATTTCAGTGTTAGTTTCAAATCCATCATACTTTCCCCAGATGCTGAATTCTTCAATGTCAGAATTGGTTCTGAGAAGTTGTAGAAACCAGAAAAGCAGCATAACTTTGTTACATTTGATCAGTAAAACTCCCTATTTTCGCAGTCGTCAAGACGAGTGTCTGGAATACCAGGTCTGAACCCAACAGAGGAGAAGTAAGAGTCACTGGTGAAACCTAATAAATATGTTTATATTGCAACTTTTACCATTCGAATGGGTCATTCCTGAATTTATATATTTGAATATCTGTATCTTGAAATTGAATTGATTATGTATTTGATTACCACCTGGAAAAGCAGACTCCCTAAATCTCGGGGAACAAGTGTTAGTATAAATCATTTTGCGGTTCTTGTGCTGTAGGGATGGGAACCTCCAGGACATTGTAAACAGAGGCAGTCTACATGAGTTCCTGGACAGTCTGCATGACCAGTTTGGTCCAGTTGCGTCTTTCTGGTTTGGGGGTCGACCTGTGGTCAGTCTGGCCTCAGTAGAACAACTACGACAGCATATTAACCCCAACTGGACCAGTAAGTGAGCTGCCTGGAGAAACATTTCAAAGCATCATACCTGCGTTTGGTGTTGTAGGATATTATAGATACACAGACACGTTGATAGGAAGAGGACTTTCACGTTGATTCTTGTGGGTTAAAATTCCAGTAACTGGATATTTGATCTTCTCCCCTCCCCATCCTAACCTCCTGGGTTACCCCCCCCCCTCGTCTGTGTAGCGGACACGTTTGAAACCATGCTGAAGTCGTTACTTGGTTACCAGTCAGGAGGAGGAGGAGGAGGCACCGAGGCTGTGTTACGGAGGAAGGTGTATGAGAAGGCCATCAACAACACGCTGAAAAACAACTTCTCCACTTTGCTCAAGGTTTGTGTTTTAGCGGTGCTACTAATATATCATCACTGTAGTAGCTAAGCTAGGCTGCTACTTCGTGAAGCCTGAATGAAGACAATTTTGCTGTGTTTTGCAAACCAAACAATCGCATCGCTGTTTTTCCATCTAACGGCTGTTTGTGTGTTAACTCGGGTTCATCCTCCCTCCAGCTGGCGGAGGAGCTTGTTGAGAAGTGGCGGTCGTTCCCAGAAGGGCAGCAGACCCCCCTGTGTGCCCACTTACTGGGGCTGGCCATGAAGGCCATCACCCCCCTGGCTCTGGGGGAGCGCTTCACTGATGATGCTGCGGTCATCCGCTTCCGCAAGAACCACGACGCGGTGAGTGATTTCATTAAAAGACTTTGGGGGTAATCAAAGAGGGTTATTCATCTTTATTCTCAGGTGTTTTTGTTTATCTAAGTGTGTTTCGTCCTCCAGGTGTGGTCTGAGATAGGTAAAGGCTACCTGGATGGTTCCATGGAGAGAAGTTCTAGCAGGAGAAAACACTATGAGAACGGTGAGAAAGAACCAGAGATCGTAATTATAATAATTATATAATATAATTGGAAGTGTAACTCATAAATTGTACATAACTTATACATGTCATATGTAATGTTTATTATACTTTAAGAAGTATAATGTGTTGTTTTCTTGTCCATCCTTATCTTTGGGTCTTATTTTTGGATGGTACACTCTGAGAGTTGATATTGGTTTCAATTTGTTATATTTTCAACGTTGTCCTGTGATTGTTTCACAGCTCTAGCTGAAATGGAGGCTGTACTTCAGTCTGTGGCCAGAGACAAGAAGACCCAGAACAGACAGGAAGTGTTCATGGACAGCCTTCTCCAGTCCAACCTTACCGAGACACAGGTGCCCTAACGAGAAATCCCTCTGACATCACAGGATTCAATACGTCCATTAATGTGATCATTTTGGGCAAGTTATCCTCCTAATCAAAGAACAGGGTGGGCATTCGAACCTGTGCTCTAACCACTGAGCTGAACGTGTTGGTACCTTAACGTGCTCCTCGTGGGGTTCTTGTTCCAGATCATGGAGGATAGCATGGTGTTCACTCTTGCAGGGTGCGTCATCACTGCTAACCGTGAGTAACTGTCCTACCGGAGCCTAGTGTTTCCATCCCTGATCTCACGGTGGTCTTCAGAACGTGGAGAACATGTTCTGATGTTCTGTCTCTCTCTCACCCTCAATGCTGTTTTTTTTTTCGGGGGGTATTTTTTGTCACACCAGTGTGCATCTGGGCGGTCCATTTCCTGTCTGCCTCGGAGGAAATTCAGGACAAGTTGTACGAGGAGTTTAACGAGGTGCTGGGAGCCGAACCTGTGTCCCTGGACAAGATCCCTCAACTCGGGTAATAAAGAGTATTTATTTTGTATTTTTTAGTGAGAGTCAGAATCTAGGAGCGTGTGCCAGAGCAGGGAAACATCTAATGTCAGACAGTGACCCTGAGGACCAGGACTGGACCCCCCCTGGTGGACATTATGATGTAGTACATGTTGACGTCTGTGTGGATTGGCAGGTACTGCCAGCAGGTTCTGAAAGAGACTGTGAGGACGGCTAAACTAACCCCTGTAGCAGCTCGACTGCAGGAAGTGGAGGGGAAAGTAGACGAACATGTGATTCCTAAACAGGTACGTTCTGCTTGAACCTTTGACCAACACCTGGACAGGTGAAGACCTTCAACTGTCATATCGAGAATTAGGATTATGAACCACTGTGGCAGTTCTATGGCTGCATTTTATTCGATTGGAAATACTGGAACTATAAACATGTTTTAATAAAACTGCTGGGTTATTTTCAGACTCTTGTGATCTATGCTCAGGGAGTCGTCCTGAAAGATGCTAACACCTGGACCAGTCCTTACAGGTGTGTTTACACAAACATGTTTTTGTTATGCACGTATACAGTATGTGTGTAAAGTGCTTTAACTCCTCTCTGCCTCCTTAACAATCCCATCAGGTTCGATCCAGACCGGTTCAGTGATGAGTCGACCTCCAAAACCTTCTCTTTGCTCGGGTTTTCAGGAAATCAGGCTTGTCCAGAGCTCAGGTAAGAAACCGTCCTGCCAAGTTAATGACAGCTGAGGAATGATGAAGTCTCTTATGTCGACTAACGACCCCCCACCTCCCCCGCAGGGTCGCCTACACCATAGCAACCGTCTTCCTCTGTGGTTTGGTACGCCAGCTGAAACTGCACAGAGTCGGAGGCCAGGCAACAGAAACCAAGTTTGAACTGGTGTCGACTCCTAAAGATGATATCTGGATAACCCTGACCAAGAGATGAAGGATCCTCTTCTCACACGTGACTCCTGACAGAGGCAGGATGAATGGAGTCATTTTCAAATGTGACGGTCATAACGTGTGATATGGTTTTTTAACCTAGACATTGATAAAATCATCTTGATTCTTATAGGCACATCAGCACAGGATTTAATGCACAAACGTTCCAGATGGACTGCAGTTCTCAAACCGCTGATGGTTGATGGTGGGTTGATGGTGGGTTGATGATTGATGGTTGTCAATGGTATTTTGCTACTAGAACACTGCAGTCAAATTAAAAATAAAAGAAATCTAAATATACCGTAGGAAATGTTTAATATTTGTATTTTGAGTTTTCGCTTATATGTACATTTGACATTGATATGTTTGTGAGTTTGAAGAAATAAAAAAACAAGAAGAAACTGGATTATTGCTGGTGTTGTGCCACCTGATGCATGGCTGCCACCAGAAGAACCCCCATGTTAAAATACTTTGAACCTGCTAAATAAATTACATTTCCTTGGGAAATTGTAGCTGGGGTATATTTCCTGAGAATGCAATGTGGTGAAGAAAGAATGTTGGTTTGCGTTCGTTGTAATAAGTAAGTACGTTTATACACAAATCCTTCACCTTTTTGGGGGTTTCAAGGTGGTGGGGCGCGTGCATCTGATGGCACAACACCAGTGTAGCGCGAGCTCTGATGGAAGAAACTGAACACCTTCCTGCATCTGAGTTCACAACTCTGGAGCAGTTAGACAGACAGGCTAGTTAAACAGACAGACAGGTTGAATAGACAGACAGGTTAAACAGACAGACAGTCTAGTTAGACAGACAGACAGGTTAAACAGACAGACAGGTTAAACAGAAAGACAGGTTAGTTAAGCAGACAGACAGGCTGATAGACAGGCTAGTTAAGTAGACAGACAGCCTGGTAGCCAGCCAGGTTAAACATGTGAAAATGGCGGAGCTGCAGATGCTGTTGGAAGAGGAGATCCCAGCTGGCCGCAGCGCTTTACTGGATAGTTTCACTAATTTGGAGAGAGTTGCTGAATACTGCGAGAGTAACTATGTTCAGGTAATAATAACAAATAATAAGAACTTTAATGTTGTTTTATTTCGCAGTGATTTGGGGAGGGTTTCATTCTTGACGGGTTAGTGAAGTGATACAGCTAGCCTAGCCTAGCCTAGCCGGGCTACCTACAGATATGTTACTGTTTGTTTGTCATAATAAGTGTCAACATAAAGGCAACATAACCACATAGATTAAAGTCTGTTTTACTCGGACTGTTTATCATCTTAATGTTGTGATAAACGTCATTGTTTTCTTACAATCGCACAGTTAAGATGTGATGTAAACACATTAGCTTCATCAGCAGCTATGAGGGTGAGACGGATGAAAACAGCTGCTGCTGAGGTGAGACAGGGAGACATGCGGACAGACAGGGAAACATGCAGACAGAGAGGCTGAGGTGAGACGGAAACATGCAGACAGACAGGCTGAGGTGAGACAGGGGAACATGCAGACAGACAGGCTGAGGTGAGACAGGGAAAGATGCAGACAGACAGGGAAACATGCAGACAGAGAGGCTGAGGTGAGACAGGGGAACATGCAGACAGACAGGCTGAGGTGAGACAGGGAAAGATGCAGACAGACAGGCTGAGGTGAAACAGGGAAACATGCAGACAGACAGGCTGCTGCACCTGCAAACTGATCATTAATCAATAGATGATAATATGATGTAAACTGATTATATACAACAGCTATTGAGTCGTTCTCTTTGCATCATAGTTTTAAATTTTCCTCTGTTGCATTGCAGTGTTTTTATTTGGTTTTATAAACAAACGCTGCCCCTGTTATCATCGAGACATGTTATCATAGTGAGATGTTACCATGGTGAGATCCTTCTGAGATGTAAGATTTGAGCTGTCTAACGTTACCCTGCTCATAGAACAAGCTACACATCATCAGGACCACAACTCAAACCAGCCTAAATCATCAGAAAATATATAAAACAAAACAAACTTTAATGAATGTCAGTATGAATCAAACGTACAGATCTACAGTGTAGGAACCAGTGTCACGTTGTGAACAGTAGCAGACTTTATCCATGATCCACTGTTAGAGATCAAGTGGAATACTTGACTAGTACTGCTCATGTCTGCCCGGGGCCAGAGATGATGTGAAGCTGAATACTAATCTGTGGCCTCCTGAAGTCACATGGGTCGTCAGTTACATGTTTTTCTTGTGACGGTGTGTTAGACCCTCAGTATCACATCGTCCTTTTGTGAATCATAGATCTTGTTAAACAGGTTGACTCTCTACCTCGCTCATTTTCTCTCTCCCTGCAGCCAAATGCGATAGTTTCAAGTTTTGGGTCCATTTGATAAACGAGTGTTCAATTGTATTCCGAGATTGATTATTTTCTATTTTTGAGGCAGATCCGGTGCTAAAATAGAATATTGAGATGAGGAGACACTGCGACATTAGACGGGCTGAGCTTGTCTCTGTCCAGTGTGTTTATCAGATGAGTGTGTTTATCAGATGTATTATTATTGTATTATTTGTAACATTTGTATTCCTTGTCTATATGTATCATATCTGCAGTGTATCTTACATGGTATTCATTTTCATTTTATTAGTAGGCCACATTTATGTTCTATGTTTGCTCATTCCTGCCAAAGTAAATTCTATGTTTGTTTATCTTGCATAGCGAATAAACCCCCCATTCATTCCATTCTAGTCTCACTTATTTACATGATCATGAGACATGACAGCGATCTGAATCCTAACGCAGATCTAGAAAATGCGTCAATAAGACGACTCATCAGTACTGGTTTTTATATAAGACCTGGTTGTGTCAGGGAGTGGTTATTCAGGTGAATGTGCAGCAGGGTTATTTTAGTTGCTTGTGTTACTTGAACTTGATTGACGCCTCCTATTCAGAGAGCAGCTCTCGGACTCCATTGAGCCGTTTTGGCTCAGATTCAAACTGAGCGACTGGGACATCCTGATCTGTGGATCTTTTGTGATGCAGCGTCAGGATGGAAATTCCACCGCTCATCTGAAATCCTTTGATGATGATACCAACGCCTTTAATGAACAGGATCGTCAGATTGGCTTCAGGTACAGCTCGTTCCTCACGGTTGTTCCGTTCAGCGCCAGACGGCTTCTCTGCGGCGCTGCCTGAAAACCTGTTCATCTCGAAGGCCCAGATGTAACTGAGTACCATGGCCCTTCATGACTCCCTCCAGACACGGAGGAGGAGGAGGAGGGCTGAGCGTTGAGGTGGAGTTTTCAGTTCCGGATCGGTTTCACACAAACATGTTCAGTGTGAAATGATTTGGCTTTCAGGAATGCGTCCCAGGACAAGTCCCAGTCAGATGATGAGGTTAAAGGTCATTGGAAGGAAATCCCTGTTTCCCTGTCAAAACATGTTCAACATCCTGCTTGGATTGAACTTCTAATACAGAACTGATGTTTGGAATCTCTGTTCCTGTCATGGTCATGATAGTCTTCCTTCACTCTCTCTCTTCCTCCCCCTCTCTCCACTCTCTCCCCTCCTCCCTGGTGTGCTCCAGTCCCCAGACAAACACAGGGCCCTGGAGGAGACTAAGAACTACACCACCCAGTCCCTGGCCAGTGTGGCCTACCTGATCAACACTCTGGCCAACAATGTGCTGCAGATGCTGGATATCCAGGCTTCACAGCTCCGCCGCATGGAGTCGTCCATCAACCACATCTCCCAGGTACACACACACACCTGGAAAAACACACCTGGATACACACACACGCCTGAACACACACCTGGACACACACTTCCTGCTTCTCTTCCTGGTTGACTTCCTGTTTCTCCTCCTGGTTGACTTCCTGTTTCCCCTCCTGGTTGACTTCCTGTTTGACTTCCTGGTTGCTGTTTCCAGACGGTGGACATCCATAAGGAGAAGGTGGCGAGGAGGGAGATCGGCATCCTGACCACCAATAAGAACACGTCTCGCACGCACAAGATCATCGCCCCGGCCAATCCCGAGAGGCCTGTCAGATACATCCGCAAGCCAATCGACTACAGCCTGCTGGACGACATGGGTCACGGGGTCAAGGTAAGACATGTGACCTCTGACCTCTGTCCCTGTTGTACTGAAGGATTGTGGGAAAGCTGAAACTGAATGTTGAATAGTTTTAAATGTTAAACGTGTTGGTGTCTGACTCACACTGGGAGGAGCTGGGAGAGCAGACTGTGAGTCACTGATGACAGGTGTGTGTGTGTCACAGAGAGTGTGTGTGTGTGTGTGTGTGTGTGTGTGTTTCAAAGTGTGAGTGTGTGTGTGGGTGTGTCACAGAGTGTGGGTCACAGAATGTGTGTCACAGTGTGTGTGTGTGTCACATTGTGTGTGTGTGTCACATTGTGTGTGTGTGTGTGTGTCACAGTGTGAGTGTGTATTTCTTCTTCCTGTGTTCTCACTAATCCTCTTTCTCTCTCTTTCTTAATGCATCATTTGTTTACCTTTTATAATGAACCTTAGTGGTTACTAAGGTTTAAGGTAAGAATTTATGAAGCTCATATGAATGTTTTTGAGTTGACTTTTGTGTGTGTTGGATTTCGTCATTGCAACACCTGTTGCCATACTTTAACCCCTGTGTGTGTGTGTGTGTGTGTGTGTCTGTGTGTGTGTGTGTGTGTCCTGCAGGCCAGTGCTCAGAACATGAAGTCAGGAGGGGCTCTCCCACGCACCAACCCCCCCACTCAGAAACCCCCCAGCCCACCAATCACAGGGAAGGGAACGCTTGGGTATGTAAATCCCTACAGGTACCTCACTTCCTGTCCAGACAGGAAGTTGTCAGTGCTAGACCGCTACCCATCAGCATCTGTGATTGGCTGACTGTATCCATGTCATTTCTTTGTTGTTGTTTTGTCCAGTTTAGTTGAGTTTTCCTCTTCACCTCAGAGAGACAGCACCCTCCTGAACATGTTAAACAGGGGTGTCCCACCCTGGTCCTCAGGGGCCGCTGTTTCCCTGCTCTAACACACCGGAGTCTAATTATCAGGCTTCCACAGAGCTTGATAACAACCCGTTTATTAGAATCAGGTGTGCTGGAGCAGAGAAACATCTAAAACAGTCAGGACAGTGGCCCCTGAGGATCAGGGTGGGACACCCCTGATGTAAAGGAATAGAAATGTGGAGATGTCATGTGACTGTGGTCATGTGACCGTGGTCTGTCCCTGTTGCTGGTGTTGTGTGTGTGATGTCACCAGCGTCTGATGATCCGTGTGCTGTGTCCCCTGGCTCCGTGACCCCGCTGTGACCCCTGCTGTCACCACGGTGACCCATCAGCTGGTCATGATGTCACAAGTCTTCTTGATTCTTCATCTTCATTCTTTTTTGGTTCTTTTCTGAGAGGGGAGGGACTCAGCTCCTGTCTTGACCCCTGACCCTGAGGATGACCACATCCTGCTCTAGACCTCCCCCCCCCCCCCCCCCCACCCCGAGACAAATCCCAGTGGGCCGACAGAAGATGCCTTTCTTCACCTACACCCAGATTTTGAGTTTATTTTGGTTTTACTTCTTGCCCTCCTCCCCCCCCTTCCTCTTACCTTCTCCCTCTCTTCTCCCTCTCTCCTCTCCTCCATCCTCTCCTCTACCCCTTCCTCTCTTCTTCTCCTCTCATCCCCCTCCTTCTCCCTCTCCACTCCTCTCCCCCATCCTCCCTTCCTGTGGTGGCGACTCCCCCCTCTCCCCCCCCCCTCCTGGTGGTGGATACTCCCCCTTCTCCCCCCCCTCCCCCTCTCCTGGTGGTGGTTACCCCCCCCCCCCTCGCAGGAGACAGTCCCCCTATAGGACCCTCGAGCCTGTTCGTCCTCCAGTTATCCCTAACGACTACGTCTCCAGTCCGACACGCAGCATCCCGCCCCCCCTGCAGAGCCCCGCCCACCCAGCGTCTAACCCTCAGAGGAACCGCACATACAGGTACCCCGCATGCTGCCAGCACACCTGTACCCCCCCCCCCCCCCCACACACACACACACACACACCTGTACCCCCTCCCCACACACACACACACACACACACACCTGTACTCTGGCCCCTCCAGACACTCAGGTAGTTGTGATTAATTTCTGGCGTAAACAACGCAGGAATCTTCTAGACTTTTCTCTCGGCTCCAGCTTTTCTTCTGCGGTCCATCCTTCCATCCCTCCATCCTTCCATCCCTCCTTGTCTCCTGTCCCAAGTTGTGTCCTCCCTGGTCCTGCTGGTCTCTGTCTCTCCAGCTCTGCTATGTGTTTGTTTGTTTGTTTGTTTGTTTCGCTTTTCTATATGTTGTTGCCTTCATCATCTCCTGTCTGCAAACACAGCTGGGGGGGGGGGGGGTGTGTGTGTATGCATGCGCGTGTGTGTGCGAGTTTGTGTGTGTGCGTGAGTGTGAGTGGGAGGGTGAGGGTGTGCTTGTTTTGTGACGCTGCTCGTGCCCCCAGCAGTGGCAGCAGTGGGGGCAGTCACCCCAGCAGCAGTCGCAGCAGCAGCCGGGAGAACAGTGGGAGTGGCAGTGTGGGTCTGCCCATCGCCGTGCCAACGCCAGCCCCGCCCAGCGCAGCGTTCCCAGGTAGGAGCCCCCCTCCTCAAGTCACCTCTCCCTCTCTCCCTCTCTTTTTAGCCGGACACTGCAGTAGTTTTGCCTTTAGACTTCTGTCTTTACCTTCTTTTCCTCCTCTCCCTGTTTCTCCTCTTCCTTCTCTCCTCCGCTTTCTTTCCTCGTCTTCTCCTTGCTGCTGATGCTCCAGGTCCCGCCCCTGCTAAGCCCCCTCCCACCTCCACCTCTGCCACCACTCCCGGCCCCCCGAGCTCTGCTCAGGAGTCCCCCCCTCAGGCCCCCACTCCCCCCACCGAGGCCCCTCCTGTCCCCCCTCCCCCTCCCCAGCTGCCTAGCTCAACACCCTCCAGCACAACCTGTGCTGCTTTCAGCACCCCTGCACAAGGTGAGCCCCCTTCCTCACCCCCTTCCTCACCCCCCTCCTCCATCCCCCCCTGCACAAGGTGAGCCCCCTCCTCCATTCCCCCTGCACAAGGTGAGCCCCCTCCTCACCCCCTTCCTCACCCCCCTCCTCCATCACCCCTGCTCAAGGTGAGCCCCCTCCTCACCCCCCTCCTCCATCACCCTTGCCCAAGGTGAGCCCCCTCCTCACCCCTCCTCACTCCCCTCCTCCATCACCCCTGCCCCCCCCAACAGCATGTCCACTCCTCCCTGCTCCAGACTCCTCTCCTCCTCCTCCTCCCCTCCTCCTCTCCTCCCTCATTACCTCTGGTCTCCCTGCTGCTCCCTGATCATTTACATTTATTCATTTAGCACAAAGCGACTTACAAGAGAGAGCTTTCCAAAGCATTATGATCATACCCGTCCATCTCCACACCAGCCTGCTCGTGTACGTGTGTGTGTGTGTGTGTGTGTGTGTGTGTGTGTGTGTGTGTACGTGTACGTGTACGTGTGTGTTGCATGAGTTGTGTTGGAGCTCTGGTTAAGTGTTTGTAAGGGTGTCAGGGTCCAGCTCCTGATCTCTGTGCTGCCCCCTGCTGTGTGCTCCAGGTACCGCACCTCACTTCTACAGCATGAGCCGGCCCCCCCAGCAGGTGCAGCCTGGACCCCAGGTGGGCGGCTCCCTGCCCTTCCGCCGCCCCTCCTCAGTCACCGGGCAGCCTGGCCTCCCCCAGACCCAGCAGAACGGAGGACCACACTTCACCCAGAGCCCAGGTACAGACAGACAGGCACCCCCAGTCCGATCCACACCACCTCCCATGCGGTCCATAGCAACCCAGGCTCATCTCCATGGCACCCTGGGGTACATCTATTATGGTCTGGTTCTCTGCTCCTCATGGTTCATGCAGATGTATCTGGCTCTCCCCCCCCCTCCCTATGTGATGGTAGCAGGGCCTCTGGCCCCCCCTCCCCCCTCCATGCAGGTCACTCCCCAGCTCCCCCTGATGGGCTTTGTGGCCCGGGTCCAGGAGACCAGTGAGTAGCAGTGAGAGTGCCCCCCTGTAGCGCGGCATGTCTGCATGTCTGTGATGGCGTCTCTGTCTCCTCTGGGATTCCAATGATTGGAAATTCCCCTTTGCGTTTCCAGGTTGTCATGACAACCAAAGACCCCAGCATGGACCGGGGTCATGACTCGCACGCATGAGCCCGCCGCATGTGCACACGTCTAACCAATGAACGGAGGTCCTTTAAACGGGTCTGGTTCCTGATTGGCTGCTTGTGCTTTGCCCCTCCCAGTCTCGGACGTGCCCCCTCCCCCTCCTCCCGCAGACGAGCCGGTGTTTGAGGAGGCCACGCCCCCTCCGCCGCCCCCAGAGGACTACGAGGATGAGGAGGATGAGGAAGAGTCGGCTGTGGTGGAGTACAGCGACCCCTACGCTGAGGAAGACCCCCCCTGGGCCCCCCACAGCTACCTGGAGAAAGGTGCACACACACACACACACACTGCACCACACACACTCACTGCACCACACACACACACACTGCTCCACACACACATAGTCATACTCCCTTACTGACCCCTCTCCCCCTCATTTTTCTCACACACACACACACTCTTTCTCTCTCTCTCCTGGCTCCTGATTGGCCGACAGTGGTGGCCATCTACGACTACGCGCGTGATAAGGAGGACGAGCTGTCGTTCCAGGAAGGAGCCATCATCTACGTGATCAAGAAGAACGATGATGGCTGGTACGAGGGTGTGATGAGCGGCACCACCGGCCTGTTCCCTGGGAACTATGTGGAGTCCATCATGCACTACGCTGACTGAAGCTGCTCCTAGGGGAGGGGGGGGGGGAGGTCACAGGTCACACTGAGCCTGCTCCCAGAGGGGGGGGGGGGTGGGAGAGGTCACAGGTCACACTGAGCCTGCTCCCAGGGGAGGGGGGGGGAGAGGTCACAGGTCAAAGACTTTGTGGGACAGAGCATGATCATGTTTGCGCAGGACAGGTGTCCCATAGATGAGGAAGGGGCCGCATGAACGAGGGTCTTTGAGACGCGGTTGGTTCTGGGACGGCCACTATAGATATTCTCTGTGTCTGTTGCTTTAACTTGGATTTCTTTTCTTCTCTCTTTTTCCTGAATGGAGAGCCGGTCAGCTGGTGTTGTGTTTTGTTTTGTTTTTTTTACAGCTCTTGGGAGATGAGCTTGTCTTGACCAACAGGAACGTCACAAGGAATGTTGTTATGTTCTTTAGCATCGAGTTCTGTTTGACGCTCCAGTGTACTCTGAATCTGTTTATCGTGACATGGTATTGTGAGGGGGGGGGGGGGGGGGGGGGGACTGGGACTTGATGTCTGTGCTCTGGGTGAACAGCTAGAGAACGCCTCAGAATTCTGGAACTCCTCAGAATTCTGGAATACCGAAAACATTCTGGAATACCCTCAGAAATCTGGAATACCCTCAGAATTCTGGAACACCCTCAGAATTCTGGAACACCGAAAGCATTCTGGAATTCCCCTCGGAATTCTGGAACGCCTCAGAATTCCGAAGCACCTCAGAATTCCGGAACACCTCAGAATTCCGGAACACCGCACGTCTACACTCAGATACTCCATCACAGAGCCTGTGGTCTGGCTTAGTGTGAAGGGAGAGGATCATGCTGCAGTACTTTATACCAGGTCCTGTTAGGTGAGGATACTGAATGGGGAAACACTGACAGTCACTGACATAAGCACATAATGTCTTAAGCTGACAAATAGGAATATATATATATATATAAAGAGAGATATGAGATACATTATCACATTTATGGTTATAGATAATACATTTAAATAATGTTCCTTGCTCAGATTAGCCTGTTTAAACCCCTTCTGTTTGGCCCTGTATTATAATGAGCTGACTCTGGGCTCACAGCAGATTAGTGACCAAGTAGCTAAACACGGAACCAGCAGAGGGAGGGAGGGAGGAGGGGGGAGGAGAGGGGGATGGGGAGGAGAGGGAGGAGAATGTGAAGTGCACCGTCAGAGATGAAGTGATACGTTACTGCCTTCATCTGAAGGAACTGGACACTCATGTTTCAAGCGTAGAAAAGACACGTGAATATTCGGTCTTTCTTCCCTGTTCTGTCGCTCTTAGTGGGAGTTATTCTGAGTCTGCTAGCTTCTACAGGAAGAGGAGGGGGGGGGGGCAGACTGCATGTTTAGATCAAAGTGCTTTCTTTCTTTTTTCTGTTATATTGATGATTAACGTCTGAATATTTTAGATATGATGTGGTTCTTGGTTTGGATTTTGATATTCACCATATTACCATTGTTGAAGGGGGGGGGGGGGGGGGGAGGGGGGTGGTGAGGGCTGACGTATGCATTTAGATGGGTAACGACGCTTGTGCCATATTGAAGTGTGTGTGTGTATGTGTGTGTGTAGGTGTTTCAAAGGCTTCATTTCCATTGGCAATAAATTGTTTGGTTGTAGGCTACAGGATAAGTTGGACATTCAGCCTGTAGTCTTTGAAATTGTATTGAATTGAAAGCATGTTTGTATTGCGAACAAGGCACCTAAAATGAAATTGATAAATTTGGATGAATTATTTGCTTGACGGAGGATTTATTAAACTGGAATAACCAGTAATCACTGATAGTTGTGAAAACAATATAATAATCAGCAGAACTTGAATAAACACTAAAACCTTGTGAAAGTCCAAACCAGACCCAGATGTGTTGAAACGTCTGTTCATGTTCATGAAACACAGTGGTTCCATCGTGGCTGAGGGAGGGGAAAGGAGGGAGGGGGCAAGGGAGGGGGCGTGGGTCCGTGCTTGTATGTAAAATCTTGATTTTCTATTAAAAAGTGGTTCTGTGTCAGTCTTGCATGCCATCGTTTTTCTCTGTACCGGCGAAAAAAAAACAAGAAGCCGGAGGCTCCATGTGAAGCTGCCCAGATATCGCACAGCCCCACAGAACCCTGACCACCACCTACCTCATCCAGGGGCACTGAAGTCAGCGGTGACCCAGAGAGAGTCCTGGTTCTGGGGAACAGACCCACCCTGACCCACCCTGACTGAAGCCCTTAACATCAAGGTACAGTTCACTAAAAAATACAACCATTGTGCTTGTACATATTACAAGGATATTATTTGGTTTCCACATTTTAAGCTGCAATATTTGGCTACTTGGTGACTGAACACAGTTCAACATGCAGCATGAAGCACAGATACTTGAGCACTGTTGTTATTATCAGGGCTTATATTAAGAAGTTTTTTTCTCTCTGTGAAATCCTCTCATATTGTCATTGGTATGCTATCCCATAATACCATCGTGTTGCACAGTACCAACAAGTCACACTACAAAAGTATAATTTGTTAAAAATCATGACAAATAAAATTATTACGATTTATTGGTGTGTTTTTTTAATATTTTTTTTCCTTTTTCGTACAGGCTATATACATGTTAGTGCAGGACGCTCTGGTCCTGCAGCCAAGCTGTGGGAGATGTCTTGCAGTGCATAAGAAACATCAGAAGATACAAAACATCTAGAACTAGAACTGCAGGACCTCAGTAGGAAAACATCAAACTGGTGTCCGACCCTGTCAGACCAGTGCCATAGTCGTGACTTAATCTGAGGGTTCGAACATTTTACTGCCATGTGACAGTTCATCTTATATATACAAAACAAACACACACACCCACAATCAAAAAGCTCATAACACAGAACTGCTTTCACCTCCGTATAGTTAGTTCACTAACAAATACACAACAGTATAATACCACTTACACTGAGCTAAGGTAAGCTCTTTGTGAACTACGCTTTTAAGAAAAGTTTTCCCCCGGAAGTGTTTTTTTTATTCTCACAGTGAAAAAGAAATAAAAATGCTTTATACCTACTCTTACACTTAGTTATTGCCTGGAATTATTGCCTTAACTTGCCTCACTAAGCAGTAAAGGACCTATGGTGTTGCTAGGAGACCCAGGGGGAGCTGAAACTATTAAAGTTGGACTGGAAGATGACCGTCTGTCTGTCCAACACTCCCTCCCAGATTAAGATTCACAGATCTCAGTCTCCACCACAAACTTGTTCTCGAAGTGGCGGATCTTATGGCAGTTCAAAGCTTCGCGCTTTTGGATACCTGGAGAGAGAGAGAGAGAAATAAACACCTGGACGATTCACCTGCTGTTCAGCTGGAACCTGTTCTGACCAGCAGAATACGAAGGATCCTTGTTCTTGGCCAAGAGCAATGTCAAGTGTAACACAGTTGATAAATTACCGGGAGGAGGATTTGAACCTCTTGATCTGTAACTGTCCTCAGAGTCTGAACCTTCCTGGACCTGTCAGGCAAGCTCAATCACAGCTGCCTGGCCGCTACAATCTTTTAATCTTTGCAGTCTGCTTCTTAAACCCACAGAGAACTATCTAGGTTGGGTGTCTGTTCGAGAGAGACGTCAACTCCAGCGATACTCACCAGAGATGGTCTCCCTGCGCTCCAGTCTGTAGGTATCTCTTCCTCGGCAGAGGGAGTTGATGAAGAAGCCAAGCTCCTCCATGTTGTCCAGACGCTCTGTGACCATCATCTGCTCATGGACCAGGTAGGACTGGGGCAGGTAGGTCCCAGCCTGAGGAACAATATCACATCAAACACCTGGGGTGGTTCACCTGGAGGGTCAGGGGGTTCACCTGGAGGGGGTAGGGGTAGGGGGTATGGGTAGGGGGGGGGGGGGGTGGCCTACCTCAATGTTGACCAGAAGTTCCATGAAGTCTTTAGGAGGCATGACGATGGAGGTGTTGAGGGGAATGACGTAGCACTTGTTCAGGTTCAGGTCCAGGTAGGCTGTGAGCTTCTGTGGAGGGAGGGGAGTGTTGTTGGTGGGTGGGACATTTTAAATAATTGTAGTTGCCGCTGTTAAATCAGTAAAATATTATAGAACGTGGAGGCGGGCAGACTAGCCGTTTTTGAAAAAACTGGAAGGAACACAATCACAGAGTTACTGGCCACACTTCTTTATAGATTTTTTTTACAGGAACTGAATATGAACCAAATGGCCACTTCCTGTCCATTGGCTTGTAATGAGCATGTGCAGGAGACAGAGACAGGAATTGAACTCACCCTGTGGAAGTCATGGACGATGTCGGCGGGGTCGCTATCGGAGAAGTCGGGCACAGGGACGCTGATGAGCTCCACTTCCTGGTCCTCCAGGATGCGAATCTTTTCCTGGATGTGACGCAGATGAGATGGGAGCCCCTCCCCCAGATCCTCCTCTGGGACCATGTAGTCCTCTGCTCTGTAGTCCACACCACAGAAGAAGACATTCTGCAGGAGACACACAGGGAGTTACGTCACACGCACGCACGCACGCACGCACGCACACACACACACACACACACACACACACACAGGGAGTTACGTCTCACACACACACACACACACACACACACACACACACACACACACACACACACACACACACACACACACACACACACACACACACACACACACACACACACACACACACACACACACACACACACACACACACACACACACACACACACACACACACACACACACAGGAAGTGCCCCCCCCACACACGCCTCACCCTCATGACGTAGGACCTGTAGAGGTAAGCTCCTACGATCACCACCCCTGACAGTATGACAGCCAGACCCAGGCGCATGCACCAGCTCCAGGCTTGGGACTGCTGCCTGACTGGCCGAGCGTCCTCCAGGTCCTGTACAGAGAGAGAGAGCGACACACACACAAACAGAGAGAAACACACAGTCATCATGTGTGCGTGTGTGTGTTAAACATAGTTTCGAGTCATTCTGGCCCCAGAAAAAAAACAAGGGTTAAAATCACCTTTAATCCCTTACGCTTACATCCTCAACTCCTCCTAAGAACCCCCCTCCCTCCTCCTCCCCCAACCTCACCTCCTGCCCTCCCTACTTCCTCAAACCAAGACACCTACTCTCTTTTTAATCAGGATTATTTACACTGATGCAGCTGTTCAGAAAACCAGTCCCTCTTCACAGAACATATGAAGATGAACCTTCCTTTCTATGAAGCAGCCTTAAGAGTGATTAGGGCGACTGTCGTTCAGACTCTGTCCAGAGAGGTCACTGTCCCCTGCCTCCATCAGACTCTGACCTCCAGCTCTCTACTGGGGACATTTCTGTATCGTTTTCGTGCCAGATTTCCTTGTTCTGCTTCAGCAGAAACTCCCTATATCATTCTGACTAATTTCCTCTTCTGAAACCGACTGATACTGAACCATCCGGGTTACTGTCAAGCCGTGTTTCCCCTCCCAGTGTAGAGACGCACAGCTCTGACAGAAGGGTTGAAAATAGGAAGAGGGACTGGTCAGCCATTTTCTGAAGCCTGTGAAACTGGCAACACATCGATGTGTTCAGTTCAAAAGATGTGTGCAAGTGTGTCCAAGCTTGCGAACATGTCATGTTTATAGCGTTACATAACACGAACCACCAAGATTAAGAGCATTTGGAATGATGTGGCTTTGTCATCTTGTCTGCTGGGTTGCTCGCTGTTATAGAAAGCTGCTGTTTGCAGTCTTCGACGTCCCAGATGACTCCTATAGACATCTATACTCAGGACGGCATCGTTTTGCATGACGAATGCAGCTTTTGTATCGTTTCAGTTCTGATATAACTGTTACATAATTGCGTTCTTATGTAGCAGAACGTTGCATAAAAACAACTAACATTCCAATTCCATGTTGGCCAACTCACCCTTTCAGTTGGAATAAGCGCTTCATCGGTGCACGTTGGTTTTTTCAGCTCTTTTTGTCCAAAGGACGAGTTAAATGTGACTTTCACCATGGTGCAAGATCAGTGTTGTCCTTGTTGCGCGTGCAAGCCTGTCTCTAAGCAGCTAGTGCTGTATCTGGGAACAGTGACGCAGATAAACACTGAGCACGAGCCTAGCGGTCACGAGCCGGTACAGCTAAAGATCACATTTAAAAACAAAACAAAAAAAACTAACAATTATTTTAAACCGTATCGTGATCATATTCCGATAATTTTAAACCCAAACCGTGTGTTTACCTGCCTGGTATTTTTATCCTCAAATATTATGTTAGCTGATATGGCCGTTCCTTGGCAAATTGGAAACATTCCTACATTCTATTTATGAGGGTAAAAATATAGATGAAATCAAATGGAATTATTAATTTACAAGTGTAAATCTCTTCTTTCTTTTTTTAACCACGTAAAAAACAACTTTCTGTTCATGTGTTTCATTCACGTTATGACGGCCAGTGTCCTGTAGGGGGCAGTATAAGTCACTTACAGAAGTCCCATATGGGCAATCAAGACGTGAGTAATTACGAGGCGACAGACATTTGAAGACAAGTACAAACGTATAGCTGTCGCCAGTCGAACGGTTCCGTTTGTGGATTGGAACTTTAGAACGGCTCGTGGCGGAACGCCTGAGTTCTGGAACGCGCCTGAATAGCGGGCGGAGCGCGCGGCGCTTCAGGTGTTGCAGCTGAAGGGTTCTGATCCTCCTCCTCCTCTGGACACTGGAGAGACGATGAAAGGGTTCTGCAACCAAAATACCGAGTGAATTGAATGCTTTTGTTACTTGATTCTATTATTACACTCAACATGGCTCATGTTCCTCTGTTTGACCTGACCTCTCCCTGGACAGTCCAGAGGTCCCCGGCAGGTTACTGACCAGCAGGTTACTGACCAGGGCATCAAGTTCTGCATGGAGCCCCGTGGACTCATCAAACATTATGGACGTCGTTGATTACCGGACGGATCTCAGACTTTCTGCAGGGAAAGTCAAGTGGTTTCAAGATGTTGGCCGACAGAGAAGTTCTGGAGAAGAGGACAATATTTATAAACTTGTGGATGTTCTCCTGACCGGCGGGGCTCCGTGGGGGTTCACCCTAAGAGGGGGACGGGAACACCGCGAGCCCCTCATCATAACCAAGGTAAGGAGGCTGATGTGGTTTCAAAATACTAAACTGGTGGATCTGCGTGGGTGTCTGTGTGTGCGTGTGTGTGCGTGTGTGTGTGTGTGTGTGTGTATGCAGTTGTATTGTATGTGTTTCTCTCTTGCATTCTATTAAAACACACACTTTTTTACTAAACACATCATTATCTCACGGCATGCTGTGTTTAAGGGTTTATGTTTGGACTTGAAGGAGTTCATTCTATATTTGCTTTCCTGAAGGATCGGGACGTGATTCTCTTGCAGCTTCTGGTATTTAACGCTCTCCTGCTAGATCTCCCAGTCAGAGACCTTGAGACATCCAGGCTAAATTAAGGATGGGATTAGAACCCATCTACCAGAGGATAGGAGGCCTTATCACTCACAAGCTGTTAATGAGACGCATACATAACTAATGATGTGTTAAAAAAAAGAAAGAAAAAAACATCAGGTCATCTAATATCTGAGAGGAAGATTTAGCCCAACGAACGTGATCCGCGTGCAGTTTCGTAGCTTGTTAAATGATCAGAGAATAAACGAGGCTGCATTTAAAGTCCTTGTTATTATCACATCCTGTGGGCTGTCATGTCTGCATGGTGTGTGGGAAGCTGATTGGCTGTGAGCAGATTACTGACAGACGGAGGAAACATCATGTTTATCTCGAGCTTCCTGACATCTTCCTGCTCGTGCGACAAGGAGGAGGCACGTGTGATGGAATGTGCATCAGGTGTTCACTCTCAGGTGTCCCCGCTGCTGCACGAGGCTAAATATTTCAGGAGCCCTCCTCAGATTGCCTCCACATGATTGTTGTGGGCGGTCAGGAACTAACATTAGCTGACATCTTATTCACACTCACCAAACTCATCAGCAACAACAACTAAATAGGGATTAAATAGATCTACAGCAAACATGATGGATTCATTTAATGGGAGAGTTGCTGCCTTGAAGGGGATGGACTAGGTACAGCACAGTGTGTATCCAGTGGGCTGGTCTAGCCTGGTCTGGCCTCCTCTAGCCTGGCCTCATCTAGCCTGGCCTGACCTGGCCTCCTCTAGCCTGGCCTGGCCTCCTCTAGCCTGGCCCGGCCTCCTCTAGCCTGGCCTTCTCTAGCCTGGCCTCCTCTAGCCTGACCTGGCCTCCCCTAGCCTGGCCTGGCCTCTTCTAGCCTGGCCTCCTCTAGCCTGCCCTCCTCTAGCCTGGCCTGACCTCCTGTAGCCTGGCCAGGCCTCCTCTAGCCTGGCCTCCTCTAGCCTGGCCTCCTCTAGCCTGGCCTCCTCTAGCCTGACCTGGCCTCCTCTAGCCTGGCCTGGCCTTCTCTAGCCTGGCCTCTTCTAGCCTGGCCTCCTCTAGCCTGGCCTGGCCTTCTCTAGCCTGACCTCCTCTAGCCTGGCCTCCTCTAGCCTGGCCTCCTCTAGCCTGACCTGGCCTCCTCTAGCCTGGCCTGGCCGTCTCTAGCCTGACCTCTTCTAGCCTGGCCTCCTCTAGCCTGGCCTCCTCTAGCCTGACCTGGCCTCCTCTAGCCTGGCCTCCTCTAGCCTGGCCTCCTCTAGCCTGGCCTCCTCTAGCCTGGCCTCCTCTAGCCTGGCCCGGCCTCCTCTAGCTTGGCCTCCTCTAGCTTGGCCTCCTCTAGCCTGGCCTCCTCTAGCCTGGCCTCATCTAGCCTGGCCTCCTCTAGCCTGGCCTCCTCTAGCCTGGCCTCCTCTAGCCTGGCCTCCTCTAGCCTGGCCTCCTCTAGCCTGGCCTCCTCTAGCCTGGCCTCCTCTAGCCTGGCCTCCTCTAGCTTGGCCTCCTCTAGCCTGGTCTCCTCTAGCCTGGCCTCCTCTAGCTTGGCCTCCTCTAGCCTGGCCTCCTCTAGCCTGGCCTCCTCTAGCCTGGCCTCCTCTAGCCTGGCCTCCTCTAGCCCCCCAGTCAGAGGCTGCTGCTGTGTGTTTCAGGTGGAGGAGGGCAGCAAGGCGGCAGCAGTCAGTCTGCAGGTCGGGGATGAGATCATCAACATCAACACCGTCCCCCTCAGCGGCTCCAGACAGGAAGCTGTGTGCCTGGTGAAGAGCTCCTATAAGAGCCTGGCGCTGGTGGTACGAAGGTAGGACACGCCCTCCACCCCCCCCCCCCCCTCCTCTCGTCTCCTCCAGGCGTCCATCAAACTCGATTTTCATTCCTTTCTTCCTCCTAAAATGAAAGAGGGAAGAGGAGGAACGTGAGAAAGAACTTTGTTCTCTGTGTTCCTTTATGATCCACGGTTCGGGTTCTGTGTGTTTTGTCCGTTCTATACACATTCATTTTGTCTATGTTCTACATATTGTGGATGTTCTACAAGTTCTAACAGCGTCTGCTAAATGATTAAATGTACAAACTGAAGCTAGTGTGAGCTGTGTGTAGTGATGGATTACCAGGGTGCTGGATATTACAATCCCAGAGGTGAGATTAGAGCTGTGATTGGCCGAGGTGCAGGATGACCTTTCAACCCAGTCGGTGGGGGAGGAGGGGAGAGGGACTCAGGTGACACATCTCCTGTTGCCAGGCACCTGTTGCCAAGCGCCTGCTACTGTCACTACCATGTAACAGGAAGGAGCTGAACAGGAAGTTGTCAATGTGTTGGTGACTTCACAGGGGCTGGATTGGAGTTCGAGGGGGCGGGGTCACAGTGAGCTCCTCCCCTTCCCAGCCTCAGGACTGAGGGTCTGCTCTGGAGCTCCCATGCTGAATTTCACACAGCAGCCATACCCTGGTCCATGCCCTGCCTCAGTCAGGGGCATCCACCCAGGGCTGCCCCCCGTCACACGCTGCCCCCCTCGCACACACACACACACACACACTGGGCCTCTCTGCTTCTTTGCCGAGGGGTGGGGGGATGGAAGGAGGGAGGGAGGGATGCGGGTGAGGGAAAGAAACAAATGAAGCATTGTCCAGTCTTCAGCCCATCACTGCTGTTAGTCCAGGTTAGATAATGACTCTTAAGACAAGAGAGGATCAGGGGGCTGGTGGGGGCAGGAGAGAGAGAGGGGGGGGTGGTAGAGAGAGAGAGAGGGGGGGGAGAGAGGGGGGAGAGAGAGAGAGGAGAGGGGGGAGAGGGGGAGAGGGGGGAGAGGGAGAGGAGACAGATAGAGAGATCGAGAGAGGCTGGGAATCCAGCATGACAGCATCTGAACTGAGGCCAATTTCTCCTCTGAGTTACAGTTCTGCCCTCAATCCCAGAGAGGTCTTCACTAACTCCTAGCTGCCAGACTCTGACCCTGGTATCTGCCTGTTAGACAGAACCGCAGGCAGTTCTTTGAATCTAACCCTACAACACTGGGCTCAACATTACTGTAGCCTGACTCTCCCACCTCTCAGCCACTTGAATGTCTTGGTCTCCATGGTGAGGATGTCATGTGACTGAGTGTCATAGTTCTGGACTCATGGATGATGTGCGTGAGCTGGATGGTCAGGTCAGGACCAATAGGCTTCAGTCTTTGTTGTGTGAGTGGACACTGCTATACAATGGGGGCTTGTGGGGGGGGGGTGGGGGGGGGGGGGGGTGGGGGTGGGGCATTGTCAGGGAGACACAAGCTAGCCGGCACTGGGTCATGTGGACTACTTTTGTTAGGGTTCCTGTGGTCTGGTCTGTCCTGGTCTGGCCTGGTATAGCCTGGTCTCATCTAGCTTGGCCTGGCCTGGCCTCATCTAGCTTGGCCTGGTCTGGCCTGGTCTAGTCTACTCTAACAGAGCGAGGTGGTGGATGGATCCAGCAGTCCTGTACTAAGGAAGCAGAACGGTAAAGCCTGAATCCAATTACAGGCAGAGCTCAGCTGAGCCAGGAGCCTCAGTAAACAACTCACAATGGACGGCTGCTTTAATCCTAACTTCACCCTTCTGTTAAGTCTGCCAGTGAACAAAGACAGTTTTATACTGTATTCCTGCTTAGTGTTCCTGCAGTCCCAAGCAGCCCCAATACCGTTTAATGATTTAGTAAGAGTTGTTGCTTCTGCATGTGTTGCAGATTTATACCCCCTCCCTCCTCCCCCCTTCTCCTCTCTCCTCCTCTCTCCTCCTCTCCCCTCTCCTCCTCTCCCCTCCCCTCTCCTGCCCTCCCCTCCCTCTGTAATGCACAGTGGAATGTACTGTGTTGCCTAGGTGAGTTCAGTGTTCTCTGTGATAGGCTGTCCTTCCTCTTTGTTGTCCTGAGCGCTGGCATGCAAGTTGGGCTCTGCTGTTGACGCTCGTGCTAGAAGAGGATTTGGGTCCTGAAGATGAACTTGTCTTCCTTGACCGAGTGAATTAAAACTTTATTGACAACATTTCAGGTAAACACTCTCAGCTCCATGTTCCTTCCTTTTTTTCAAATGTTGGAACTTTACATAGTTTAACAACTTGTAAGGATTGTATCAGTGTTTGATGTTCAGGTATTTGTATTATACATGGATTCGATTGTGGAATCAGATTTCTTGTTTATATTTTAGGTATTTGCTTTTTGGGAGGATTTTGAGAAGGTAGAGAGAAGTTGAGCACCACGTTCTAATTTTTGCATTAGAAAATTAGAAAATACTTCTAATCTTGAATCTTACGGTTGGGTGTTTGTGACTGTAAGCGAATGTGTGTGTGCACATGTGTGTGTGTGCACGTGTGTGTGTGTGTTCTGTAATTGATCCAGGTTTAAGCAGAGGCCAAAACATGTGAGTTGGAAGCAGCTAAGGACAGCTCACTGTTTTCTCTGCCAGGCTGCTACATTAGCATCTAGAGTGTCTGTCCTTAAAGCGGGCTGTGTCTGTCTATCAGAGGGCTGTGTCTGTCTATCAGAGTGCTGTGTCTGTCTATCAGAGTGCTGTGTCTGTCTATAGGAGAGTTGTGGCTGTGCCCAGGGTAGACAGTGCTGTGTCTGTACCCAGGGTAGACAGTGCTGTGTCTGTGCCCAGGCTGGACAGTGCTGTGTCTGTGCCCAGGGTAGACAGTGCTGTGTCTGTGCCCAGGCTGGACAGTGCTGTGTCTGTGCCCAGGGTAGACAGTGCTGTGTCTGTGCCCAGGGTAGACAGTGCTGTGTCTGTGCCCAGAGTAGACAGTGCTGTGTCTGTGCCCAGGGTAGACAGTGCTGTGTCTGTGCCCAGAGTAGACAGTGCTGTGTCTGTGCCCAGGGTAGACAGTGCTGTGTCTGTACCCAGGGTAGACAGTGCTGTGTCTGTGCCCAGGGTAGACAGTGCTGTGTCTGTGCCCAGGGTAGACAGTGCTGTGTCTGTGCCCAGAGTAGACAGTGCTGTGTCTGTGCCCAGGCTGGACAGTGCTGTGTCTGTGCCCAGGGTAGACAGTGCTGTGTCTGTGCCCAGGGTAGACAGTGCTGTGTCTGTGCCCAGAGTAGACAGTGCTGTGTCTGTGCCCAGAGTAGACAGTGCTGTGTCTGTGCCCAGGGTAGACAGTGCTGTGTCTGTGCCCAGGGTAGACAGTGCTGTGTCTGTGCCCAGAGTAGACAGTGCTGTGTCTGTGCCCAGGGTAGACAGTGCTGTGTCTGTGCCCAGGCTGGACAGTGCTGTGTCTGTGTCCAGGGTAGACAGTGCTGTGTCTGTGTGTCTGTTCCCAGCTAACAGAGGGCTGTGTAGCACGAGCCGGTCAGATGTTGAGAGTCTCTCTCGTTCTGTCTGATAAGCCCCTGCTGTGATGATGCCGGCATTTTCTATTGTGCTCCCTCCTCCAGCCTCCTATTCACAGCTAGCGTGAGGCTCAGGAGGCCTGCACCGCTGGCTGACTGGCTGGCTGGCTGGCTGGCTGACTGACTGGCTGACTGGCTGGCTGGCTGACTGGCTGACTGGCTGACTGACTGGCTGACTGGCTGCTCCCCTGCTGAATCACCAGCTTGTCTGACAGACCCAGCTAGCCCTGGCCTTAACACCCAACCAGTCAGTGGAGGGTGACAGTGTGTCAGTAGCATTAAGGGTGTTGGAACAGTGGGGTGTCCTGGGATGATCCAGGGTTTCAAGGGGCAGGTTGTACCCTTCTAAGCCCTCGGTCGGTGCTGGAATGCAGGGTGGAGGGAGGGTCTGGTAATCCCGGTTCCTGGTTCAGACCCAAACAATCGGAATGTTCCTTCTGTCCTGTCATGAGTCCTCCCAAAACATCAAGTCAACCTGGAGGACAGATCTGTCTCTGGGAGAATGGGGAGAGTGGGGGGGGGGGACATAGACAGAGAAGAGTAAAGGAGAAGGAGAGAGAGAGGTTGATAGTGGTGGAGACAGTGATATCAGATGTTTGACCTTCTAGAAAGTATCCTAAGCCTTATAGTTTTCTCAAGAATTGCACAAGCTAACATTGATCAAACTAGCATTTATCAAGATAGCATTTTCCAATGCACTTCTGGTTGTAAACCTGTTTTAATCCATCCCGACACTTTTACTGTCAAAGGCTTCTCACTTCCACATAGACAGTGACACAGATCTAACTCCCCATGTTGAAGTGAGCAATATTACTCATTCAGCAATAGTAGTAGGTCATCTCCTATTGGCCAATTGGACAGGCCCAAACATTAGATTAGCACAAGGACACCACGACTCCACCTGCTCCTGGTAAATCTCCCATAATCCCCTGAGGAAATCCCCTGACTGGTCTCATAGGGACGGAGAGAGAGAGATGGGGGAGGGAGGGAGAGAGAGGGGGAGGGAGGGAGGGAGGGAGAGGGTGGAGGGAAAGAGCGAGAGATGCCATTATTTTCAGCAGGAACAGATTCACAAGTTTTCGATTCTCGACAAGTTAAGAGTTCCTTCAAAGATTTGCAGTTTTAAAAGATCTCAGGTTAAGATCTGCCTGGTGTCTTTTCTTCTCCCCTGACTGCTGGGAACTATTTCACTAGAACGAGGTCAGCTTTGCTTCAATTTCATGTTTGTTTTCTCACACGTTATTTTAGCTGAAACCACAGCCTTTTTTTTGAAACCCTCCCTGTTTCCTACCCCCTCCAGAGAAACTTCATCCTCCTCTCCCCTAGTAGAGAGACCTTCCCTCCCCCCTGAAGACTGTCTCTGGTTCGTGAGGGAGGGAGGCATGAGGGAGGAAGGGAGGGAGAGAGGGAGGCATGAGGGAGGGGAGAACCACACTCCCTAACCATCCCAGCTTGAGTAGAAGAATTCTTGTTCCTCTCCGGTGCCTGAGCTTGACTCCAACAGTGATCCTTCACTTCCTGGAAGATGGCCAGCGTTGATAGGACCCACTCTGCTCTGTGTTTGGCCTCTGCCAAGCCAAATACCTCCCTGCATTCCTGCGCTGGAAGAATGTAGTGTTGTAGCTGTGGGTTTGATGAGGTTTGGAAGGACAGACCTGGGCTTTACCCCCCCCCCCCCCCCCCCCCTACCGCCCCCCTCCACAGCAGAGTACTCTGTGGCATGCAGGTGATAGAACGAAGTTCAGCTTGACAGAGTGTGGAAATACACTATCAGTCAAATGTTTGGTCACAACCTCCCATTCAAATGAATTGGGCCAGTGTGTCCAGACTGTTAGTGACTCGTAGTGTAACTCCAGGAGATCAGCATATCTACAGGCTGCAGGTCATTGCAGTGTTGGTCAGAATGGTCAACCTGTCCTCATTTTATGCTGATGATACGTTTATAATGTTCCTTCTGATTCTGGGCTGATGATTGTTCACTAATGGCTAACCTGTTGCTGCAGGAATATGAAAATGGTCGATATTGTATCGCAGACAATGCCGTCAGAAAGTGACGTGAATGTGGCCAGGAACTTTCTAACGAAGATCTTACGAAGTTCTATGAGGTATTATGAGCCAAGATTCACCCAGTAGGCTAGTTTAGCGGTTTTTGAATCTAGCTTCCTGTTTAACGTCGGATCTCCTCGCTTCCTCAATCCCAGATCCTAACCCCATCTCTGTGTTGTGGTCTGGTAGTCGTAACCTTCGCGTAAGATTTCCATACATTTAATTTCGTCGTAATGAATTCCTAAATGAAATCTAATCCAGATTGTATTCTGCATGCTTCAGGAAGAATCGCTTCAAAGGGTACGTACCCTAGCCTAGCTGTCGAAGGACCTTTTGAAACACGTTTGGATGCAAAAAACATGTTTTTGTTTGATTAATTTGACCGTAATTCGTTCAGAGTGCGTGTTGAAACAGTAGAGGTGGCTAATTTAGCTGTAGCTTCGTGTGGTTTCATGCGCTTTCTCTTCGTGCGGTCCCCGCAGGAGCGATGACCCAGCGTCACGACCTCACACCTGGCATTCCGCCAAACTGACGGAGGACCAATCAGAGGCCAGCGCTCAGAGCCCGTCTGCGCCCGCGCCAGCGGCCCCGCCTGTGTGGCAGGTGAACCATGAGGCCAGGTGAGCACCGCCGAGGACATCACAACCTCCAATATTCAAGATTTTATTTCCATCTGGTTTTATCTTCATAATAAAGCGATGATGTGTGTGTGTTCAGACCCTGCTCCAGGTCTCCAGACCCCACCAACCTGCGCCAGCTGTCCAGCCAGTTCAGCTCTGTGAGCAGCATGGAGAGACAGGAACGCCCCTTCCCCTCCCTCTCCCCCACCAGGCTCAGCAGCCCCCCTGACCCCCCTCCCTCGGCCGGCCCGGCGTCCGGCAAAAGAGACTCCAGTTTCAGTTGCTTCTCCGCCACAACCAGCCCCCCGGATCCACCCCCACCCGGCGCCAACACCTCCAGCCCTGAGAACATCTTCTACAAGGGGCTCCAGAACGAGGGGGCCAGGCCAGGAGAGCGGCCCAGGTTCCTGCAGCTGCCCCTGGGTAACGGAGGCTGGGAGAGCCCCCAGGATCATCCCGGCTGTCGTTTCTCCAGCTCAGGCCGGTCCAGTATCTGTCCCGTTTGGCACGTTCCAGAGAGGAAGAAAACCTCCCCTTCCTCCTCATCCTCCTCCTCCTCGCCACCCCCGCCCCCTCCTCTACGTAGCGACAGCTTTGCTGCCACCAAGGTGTACCCCTACCCCGAGGGTCCGGGTGTGTACGCCCTCTCCAAGCTCCAGGGCAGGAGTATGGACCGGCTGTCGGACACCCACAGGGGGCTCCCCGCCCCCCCTCAGGAGGAACCCTCGGAGGCCAGACGCAGTTACAACCCTCCCAAGAAGGACTTCCTCCACCCCAACACAGCAGCGGACAAACAGAACCAGCTCAACCCCAGCAAGATGTTCTCCCGCTCCAGTGTGGACGTGCGACTGAGCCCTTCGCCTTTCGCACATCCTCCTCACCACCAGAGGCAGTACAGCGACGAGAGCACCTTCTACCTGCACACCAGGATGGCCCCCCCAGCCAAGCCCCAGAGCGTGGGGAGTTACTACCGCAGCCTCCAGGATCTCCCCACTAACAGCCCCCCTGGTCAGGCCAGAGCCTCCACTGCCTCCCTGTCCACCTCCACCATCGACCAGTACCCAGACCTCGGGGGCCACATCAGGTACTACTGCATCACAGCCAATCAGCCGGGACCACAGGAAGAGGCCCCTGCCTGGCAGGCGAATGCAAACGGAGGAGGAGGAGGGGGTGGAGGAGGAGGAGGAGGAGGTGGAGGAGGAGGAGGAGGGGGAGGAGGAGGAGGAGGAGGTGGAGGAGGAGGAGGAGGAGGAGGAGGAGGGGGCAGGAGGATGAACACAGAATCAAACCAACGTCTCGGTCACAATGACAAGAGTTCCTCCGTCTCCCAGAAGATCAGGTACTCTCCGCCTCAACATCCGCCACCTCACACCGACAGCAGGGATCACAACGGACAGTTCAGACCAGCCAATGGGCTGCTGTTCGAGCACACGGCTTCAGGCCTGTCTTCCAATAGCAAGGCCAGCTCAGAGGACAAGGCGGGTCCGAGGAAGGGGCTCGGTGTGGAGACCCAGGGGAGGACCTCCACTCCCAGCCAGCCCAGCGAGGCTAAGATGAGCCAGCCTAGAGACCTCCAGCAGGACCCCTGGCTGTTGCAGGAGGACCGGCGGTTCTGCCCCCAGAAGACCCCTCTGCTCCACAGCCTGATCCAGGAGGGTAGGACCCTGGCCGAGAGACAGCCGCCCCCACCCGCCGGTGACCCGCCTGCTGAGCCCCCGGTCGGTAAACTGGCCAGACGCAGCGACCGCTACGCCACCACCCTCCGCAACGAGATCCAGCTGAAGCGAGCTCAGCTGCAGAAGAGCCGGAGCGCGGCCACGCTGAGCTGCTCCGACCAGGCAGAGGAGAACCGGGAGGGCTGGAGGACAGCCAAGACCTCCACCTTCTCCTCCTCAGAAGGATCCTTCTCCACCTCCTACAAGGACCACCTGAAGGAGGCCCAGGCCAGGGTCCTCCAGGCCACCTCCTTCAGGAGGAGAGACCTGGAGCCGGCCGGAGCCGATCCTCCCGCTGGGAAGCCATCGGGGACCAGCGGACAAGTGACTCGTATTGGGGGGCGGAAACGTTTCTCCCTGAACAAGAAGCTGCACTCTTTCTCAGAACCGGACCAGATCAACAAGGTTGGGGTGGAGGTGGGTCCTCGGGTCCAGAACCCCAGATCTTTCGTAGACAGACAGAAGTTCTTCGAGACGACGTCGACCCAGCCGGCTTTCTCCAGACCAAAGCTGGGCCAGCAAGGCTCTGGTAGCGCTGGCGGGGCGGAGCCAGGAGAGGGCAGAGGTCGAGGGAGAAGCCAGTCAGGGGAGTCCCTGGAGGGAGGGAGGCTGGGTCAGGTTGGGGAGTCTTCCTCCGCCCTCCATCACCAGGGCTCGGAGCAGGACCCCCTCAGCCCCCGCCGCAGGCAGGCCCTGCTGGACCAGCAGAGGCTGGGAACCTTTGCAGAGTACCAGGCAACCTGGGGCATGCAGAGGAAGTGTTCGGACACTAGGACCCAGGGGAGGTACCACTCGGCTGAGAACATTCTGGACTCTGAGGTCGAGGAGAAATCTGTCTGTGTGCACGAGAGGTCACGCTCCTCCCCTTCTGCTGACCTGTATGGACAGGTAAGGCTGCCCATTCGGGAATCGGGCTAGTAATCAGAAGGTTGCGGGTTCTAATCCCAGCCGTGCCAACATGACATTGTGTCCTTGGGCAAGGCACTTTACCCTGCTTGCCTCAAGGGGGGAATGTCCTGCTGAATGACTAAGTGTAAATCTACCCACTCATCCACTCATCCATCCATTCATCAGCCTGTTTCTCCTTTCCTCACCCAGCAGTAACGTGTGTTCTTCCCCTCCAGAACCCTCCTGTTCTCTGGAGAGATGCTGCAGAACAGCCTCACCTGGAACACAGACGGGACCAGCCCTGCTGTCCTGGCAGGTGATGATGATGATGATGACGATGATGATGAGGATAAGGATGATGATGTTGAAGATGATGATGATGATGATGATCTATTCTGCCAGGATACTGTCTCAACCACATTAACACCAAGGGGGGATTTGAACCTAAGACCTCTTTAGATCAGATTAGATTCTATTTTCTTGTCATTACACATGTATGAACACAAGGAAACTAAATACAGTTTAGCATCCAATGAGAAGTGCAAGAGAAGCAGTTATATACAGATCATTTAGATGAGTTATGTACTGACAGGGATCATGTGGAAAGATCTCTATCTTAAGTGGAAAGTAAGACTGGCATTAACAAAGGCTTTAGGAACAATGGGGCGGGGGGGGGGGGGGGGTGTGGGGAGGGTTGGGGGGGCGGGTGCATGGCTCAGGTGATCAACACAGTGGAGGACCAAGCCACACCCATCTTGGAATACAGGTGACATGTCACCTGATTCTCTTCCAGGCTAGCATACACACACACACACACACACAAAATAACACAGAGACATGCGCACACACACACACACACACACACACACATATATATATATACATATAACTTTTAGTTAGTTTCTTATGTTTGGGATTATGGGAGTGATTTAGTTGTTAGTGGTTTTAGCTCAGTGTCCGAGCTTCTGAACGCAGATCAGTATGTCTCTTTGGACCAAAGCTTCTCCTAAACGAACACATCATTAACCGAGTTCTCCTGTTTGTTGCTCAGGGACAGAGAGCCCAGTGACTGTGGAGGGGGAGACGCACGCTCTCGGTCTCCCCAGCTCTCTCCCTCATCTCCTCCCAGGAGCGACTCTCGTTCCAGACAGGCGACCACGTCCCGTCCCCCCGACCACATGCTCCAGCCCCGCCCCGGAGACCATGCCCCCACGCTCCCCCTGTACACCCACAACCACATCCCCAGCCCTGCGTCCGAGTCTTCAGCCTGCCAGCCTCCCAACATCCTCCCCCAGCCACAGAGGCCAGCCGTGGGCCTGGAAACCACAGGATTCCAGCCTGACGCACAGACTCATCCAGGGCTCCGGTCCAGCCAACATGGCACCCAGCTGGATCCTGCCCCAGCCAGGGGCTCCTCTCTGGGCTCCACCCTAGCTGAAGCTCCCTGCCCTGGGAGGGGCTCCGGTCTGGAAGTGAGGAGACTGTCGGAGGAGGAGGTAGAGAAGGGGCAGAAAGGAGCAACGGAGCCACCGCCCTCTTCTTCCTCCTCTTCCTCCTGCGCTGCTCTCTCCTCCGAGCAGGCGACCCACATGTTGACAGCTCCCTCTCTGGACAGGCTTCTCTCCCCCTCACCGCTGGTCTCTCCTCAGACGCTGGCAGACAGGGCGTCTCTCTCCGTGCAGAATGAGCCTCAGATCAGGTAAGCAGCTGTTGCTTTTTCCTTCCTGACACACACAGTCATGTACAGCTTACCGACCAATCACTGTTCAGCCTTTATTCTTATTTATTCGAGTAATTTGAGTTCTTTTAGTAATAGTTTTGTTCTGAATAACTTAATCTCATTTTTAGAAAGTCAATGAAAGATGCACTGACCGGAAGCACTTTTAATTTAGTTGTACCTGTGACAATGACAATAAAGATCTATTCTATTTTTCACTCAGCCTTTACAGACTGTTGTCATTAAGAGAAAAGCTCCTCTGAAACAGGCGTGACTGTGGTGTCATGGCTGACCAGGCCTGGAAAAGAAGCCTGTGATTCTGTCCTCTGACTTCCCTTTAATTAGTGTGGATCGATGACGAGATCTTTCCACTGGTAGAACGAATCAGAACTGAGAGCCTCTGTCCTTGACACACAGAGCCCCCCCAGAGGCTAGACAAAGCCTCACAGAATTAGTGAGGAATTAAGGGGGGGATGTAATTACTGGATAGAGTGTAATGGTATTTGTTGTTTTGTTGTTTGTTGTTGTTGTGTGTCTTTTCCGTGGCGTCCAGGCCATCCAGCAGGGTAGAGGGTGTGATGGAGTCGTCCGGTCCAGGGAGGAAGACTCTGAGGAACGGTGAGAGCAGGGAGGACAGAGAGGGGGACAGGTCTCTGCTCCAGGGTCACCAGGGGGGCCCAGAGGGTGTCAGCCCCCCGGAGATCCCCCTAAGCCCCCTGGACCTCCCCAATCCTCTCCCCCACCCCCAGCCCCAGCCTAGTTCCCACCCCCTGGTCTGCACCTTCACCCCCTCCCTCAGCACACCAGATACCAACCCTGCTAAAGAGCCCCTGTCTTGGGCTCCAGACCAGAATCACAACCAGGACCTGACCCAAGACCAGGGGCCTCCGTCTGCCCTCCCCACGCCCGTCCACGGTCCCTCTGTCCTGGGCGGGCGCTATGAGGAGGACCTGAAGAGAGAGGAGCTGGCTCGAGACATCATGGGCAGGGATCGCTCCCTGGCAGACATCCTGGATCAGACTGGGAGGAGAACCACCATGGACCTGATGGAGGGCATCTTCCCCCGGGAGGAGACACTCCTGCAAGAGGCTCATCATCGCAGGAAGGTGGGCCCTAAGCATGCCTCCCCCAGGACCACAGACAACAGGTGACAAGACAGTGGATTATGTGACAATAATGTTTATGCAGTATAATATTCAGCAGGGGAGGGAGACGTACTGTTATATTCAAAACTCTGGCTTCAGGATTCTGGCTCTTTTGTTGCCCTCTAGTGGAGAGAACCTGAACTGCAGGATTCCTCTGACAAATGCCTCAAAACTGACCTCCATCTCCTTCATCTTTCTGTCCTTTCTCCCTCTCACGCTCCTTCTCTCCCCTCCGTCCCCCAGGGATGAGGAGGAGTGTCTGGGTGTGTGTGCGTCTGTCTCCCTGGTTCCCAGCTCCTCCTACTACAGCACCTCCGCTCCTAAAGCAGAGCTCCTCATCAAGATGAAGGGCATGCAGGAGGAGATGGAGGAGGAGGAGGACGACTTGGAGGCCAACCTGGCCAGCAAGAAGGTAGCTACCGCTAGCTTAGCATCAATGTTGCTGTGTCACTAACCTTCCCTCAGGGCACTGCAATTTTTTAACACAGGGAAATGTTTGTCAGCATAGTGTTGGGTAAAACGTTTAAAATGGTTTAAAAATAACTTTTCAAAAAAAGAAAAGTTTTCAATGTTGACAAAATATTTTCGAAAAGTTTACTTATACCCCTCCCCCTCGACACTTCCTATGCCCCGCCCCCCTGCAGCAGGAGCTGATTGACAGCCTGAGCAGGAAGCTGCAGGTGCTGCGTGAGGCCAGGGAGAGCCTGCAGGAGGACGTGCTGGATAACAACGCTCTGGGGAGGGAGGTGGAGGCCACGGTGCAGCAGGTCTGCAGGCCCAACCAGCTGGACAAGTTCCGCATGTTCGTGGGCGACCTGGACAAGGTGGTCAGCCTGCTGCTGTCCCTGTCCGGCAGGCTGGCCCGCGTGGAGAACGCCCTCAACAGCCTGGAGCAGGAAGCCCCGGCAGAGGAGAAGGTGGGAGAAGGAGGAGGAGGGAGAGAAGGGGAGGGAGGGAGATAGTGAGAGGGTTAGAGAGGGAGAGATAGGTAGAGGTAGGTAGATAACTTGGAGATAGGGTGAGAGCGTGGGGGAGGAGGGGTTAGTAGGGGCTCGGCTGGGAAGAACATAACAGTTCTTTTTTTTCTTTTCTGGCTTTCTAACTCACTCCTTCTACCTCCCTCCCCGCCTCCCTCCTCTCCCCCTCCTTCCTCCCCCCTCCCCTCTGCAGCGCACGCTGATGGAGAAGAGGAAGCTGTTGATTCGTCAGCACGAAGACGCCAAAGAGCTGAAGGAGAACCTGGACCGGCGGGAGGGCGTGGTCTACTGCATCATGGCCGCCCACCTCTCCCAGGAGAGTCTGGACGACTACCAGCACTTCGTCAAGATGAAGTCGGCCCTCATCATCGAGCAGCGGAAACTGGAGGATAAGATCAAGCTGGGAGAGGAGCAGCTCAAGTGTCTGACTGACAGTCTGCCCCTAGAGCAGAGGATGCTGTTCTGACGCCTCCAAGACTGGCCACCAGGGGGCGTCTGGGAACGGACTGGCCACCAGGGGGCGTCTGGGAACGGACTGGCCACCAGGGGGCGTCTGGAAACGGACTGGCCACTAGGGGGCATCTGGGAATGGGATGGCCACTAGGGGGCGTCTGGGAACGGACTGGCCACCAGGTGGCGTCTGGGAACGGGATGGCCACTAGGGGGCGTCTGGGAAGGACTGGCCAATAGGGGGCGTCTGGGAAGTACTGTCCACTAAGGATTATCTGGCAACGGACTGGCCACTAGAGGGAGTCAGAGTTGTGTTTGGCTTGGAGACTTCAACTCAGAGGAGAAGTTGCTGTTTAATCTAACCAATTGGTGAAACTGTTTGAAAGTGTGTATGTATGTATGTGTGTGTGTGTGTGTGTATGTATGCGTGCGTGTGTGTATATATCATGCTTTATGTGTTTGAATGATCCTCTAGGAAGTCCAGAGTCTTGAATGAGGTCGACTGTCTTGTTTTATATCAATCATGTGTTAAATAACAGGATATGTTTTTAGTAATTTATTGTAGATTTTTGAAAATTTACAGAATGTTTGAAGGGCCTGTTATGCACCATCGTACTCAACACACACCTGGCTACTTACACACTCAATACACACCTGCCTACTTACACACTCAATACACATCTGGTTCACAGAAGTACAGTTGGATTTAATTTTCTAGTAAAGATTTCGGGAAAAGATAAACGTCATTTCAAGATTTCCTGGTGTTGATCTAAGGCCGTAAATGTGATTAAGCGTAGTTACATATTGGCTAACTTGTCATGTATTTATAGACACACACCCTTAGACTATGACAAAGCACCATTTGAGTTACCTTTTATTTCTGCCCTGACGAAATTCCTTTTCTATTTCAGAGCAAAGGGATTGATTTTCTCTGTTGTTGCGAAGATGAAAGGTCATTGGACAGATAAAACAGCTTTGTGAGCCTGATTGTGAGTTAGCAGCACTTTAGCCCTGCCTGTTCATGTGTGTGTGCTGGGGGCATCTAATGCCGTAACACAGGGTAGTATGGAAGTGCACACTTGTACTGTGTTACAGTGTCAACCCAGACTCACAATGTATTCTCATCCGTTTGAACTGGATTTGGAAATAAATTTAAAAATAATAATAATAAAAAAAAGGTTTCTTGAACCTGAGAGAGTTGAAAACCATGACTTCTTGTTTCCATTTTCCATTTCCATTTATCAGACGCTCTTATCCAGAGAGACTTACAGCAAGTACAGGGACATTCCCCCCTGAGGCAAGTAGGGTGAAGTGCTCTGCCCAAGGACACAGCGTCATGTTGGCGCAGCCAGGGTTCAAACCAGGTACCTTCTGACTACTAACCCTACACCCTAACCACCTGCGCCACACGCCTACTCTTTGTGTGTTAGTGTCTTCAGTAGATCCTTGATGTAACAGCCCCCCCTGGTGAGAAACCAGGAACTCAAAGACCCTCAGCTTGTGAGTCACCTCTGCTGTAACTGACCGGATCCTAATGGGGGAGATCCTTATGCAGTTCTTTTTTATGGAGCATGTGACCTACTGGAAGTGATGTACCCTCCCTTCCTGCCTGTGCTCGCTCGCTCGGTGAGCGGTGAATGATTGACAGGATGGGAGTGTTAAGGAAGTTTCAGGAGGATAAAGCAGAGATGAGGAAGTACGACGACCTGAGTCTCTCTCACGACACCTGTGTGTCTGTGGATCAGGTGTAGATGCTTCCAGATACACATAGTTTATTTACAAACATCTCTTCATCCGACAACAACAACGCAGGTAATGTTTGATTAAATTAAATTACGTTAAAACAGTTCAGGGTTTTTGTCTTTAAATAAAAAAATATATAATATATTTGGAGTTAGGATTGAGCGGTCTTGTTACAGATCCACCATTGTGATCCGTGTAACGTGTTTTTAAAGGACGTGGTTAACTCACCTTGTGTGAACCTCCAGCTGAGCTCCTGCCTCCATCACTAACAGCTTCATGATTCAGTCTCTGACAGCAGACAGGTGGATGATGTCCACTGATGCGTGCTAAAGGGGTTAGCAACCAGGTTTACAATGTACCATGTGGTGTTAACTGTTTGTGTGTGTGTGTGTGTATGTCTGTGTTTGTCTGTGTGTGTTTGTGTGTGTGTGTGTCCGTGCTTGTCTGTGTGTGTGTGGGTGTGTATGTCTGTGTTTGTCTGTGTGTGTTTGTGTGTGTGTGTGTCCGTGCTTGTCTGTGTGTGTGTGTGTGTGTATGTCTGTGTTTGTCTGTGTGTGTGTCCCTGTGTGTGTGTCCATGCTTGTCTGTGTGTGTGTGTCTCCCAGAGAGTGCAGCAGGTGCTTTGTTTGCCAGGTATCTTGGCAACAGTAACCGTGGACGAGCAGGTGTGAGGTGAGAGGGAATGCTTTCCTAAGCGTGAGTCTGAAAACACACACACACACACACTCTGCTGAATGTGTCGTGGGAGTGACAACATCGTAGGACCCACAGCAGCCAGGCTGAGGAAGAAGCCTTCTGAAGATGACACTGTGAGAACAAGCAGCATTAACCTCCACCTCCATGGTCTACCTGGTCCACACTGCACACGCTCAGTGCCTGGGCCTATGGGTGGGCACGGTTGGCTGGATCCTGACGGCCGTGACCTTGGGATTGGTCCAATGGCGGGTCTGGCTGGTTGCTGACCTATCAGTGATCTCCTCTGGCCTGGTGTGGGTGGGCATGTGGAGGGTGTGTTTCTACAGCCACGTCCTGGTGACCCCGGGGTTAAAGGTCATGTACTGCCAGAGAATGGGACTGGCCGAAGAGTTCACTCCTCCTGAGGTGGCGACGGCCCAGGTGCTGATGCTGGTGGCGTTGGGGGCAGGGCTATGCGGGAACATGTTTGGCGTGTACGGCCTGAGGAACGTCTACTTTGGACTGGGGAAGTTCGCTCCCATCCGGAGCGTCTTCGCGGCGGCTGGCGCCTTCTGCCTGCTGGCCGCCATGCTGGCTCTCCTGCCTCTGCTGTGGAACCTCAACTCTGTGGTGACCAATCAGACCATCGCGTTTCCGCCGCAGTTTCACATGCCGGCAGCCCCCGTGGAGCAGCACACCGGCCCCGCGATCATAGTCGGTGTTGTTGCCTCCGCGCTGCTCATCGTCAGCGGGGTTATCTTCCTCTCTTACCGGCTGCCGGATCGAGGAGACCGCAGCGTGGAGCCGTTACCGGCGGAGACGATTCTGGATACGACGAGCTACGTGACGTCTTTGTCTCGTGCGTCCGTACAGACCCCGGCACCGCGCGCTCGAGACAACCCTGCCTTTCAGTCAGAGGAGAACCTGTGAGAGGTCATGGATGATGCTCTAGATCTGACAGACATGGACGATGCTCTGGATCTGAGGCTTTAATGTCTGATGAACACTTCAGTGATGATTTGAGGACGATTATTTATTGATCTGATGATTGATGAGTATGAATATAACCAGACTGTTCTACTGTTCAGAGAGCACGTGTGTTATCATCCTGCTGCTTTAAGGATATTTCAACCATGGAGAGAGATTAATGTTTACAAGTTGGCTGGACTCGAAATGCAAAGTATCTGAAACCGCTCCGAACGAATATTCATCGTCTCTAATCAAATGTAAAATTACCGTTTTAATTTCTTGTTTTATGATGTTTTACCAACTCGCCACGTAGAAAGTTTTTTTTTTTTGTATTTTTATTTCCAGTGCTCGTGCGATAATGCCAAGATCGTGGGACTGACTTTGAAGTTGGGAGACAAATTTGCAAAAGCAGATATTTTCTTTTTCACACTTTCGAAATAACACTTCCAAATGTAAACAAAATAATTTATTACCCTGCTGTAAAGGCTTATTTTTAGAGACACACACATAATTTCCCAATATCTCCTATGTGCAGCAACAGGAAAATCCCTTGAATGTTACCTGGTACAGCTATGAGTTACTCAGTGATGTATTTTCAGATGTGTGTTTACTTGTAAAAACTAATGAAAATGTCACAAAGATATGAAGTTGCTGACTCTTTTTCACTCAAACATTTCACACAAACATTCTCCAATGTAACACTTCGATTTTTTCCCCAAAGAAGGAGAACGTAAATATGTTTCAAAAAGTATCTTCAAACGTCAGTAGACTTTAACAAAATCGAATCTAACTAAAAGCCTTCGTGTGCTTAATGACTCAGTGGTATGTGAAGGTGATGATGTCACAGCACTTCCTCATAAGTGAGCCTCTGTGGAGAGAACAGTGTGAAGAGACTTTAATGATGTCTGAGACAAAAACTGTGTGTGTGTGTCTTGTGTGTGTCCTATGCAGGAAGAGGTGTGTGTGTACATGTCATTGTGTGTGTGTGTCCTGTGCAGGAAGAGCTGTGTGTGTATGTGTCATTGTGTGTGTGTGTGTCCTGTGCAGGAAGAGCTATGTGTGTGTGTTTATGTGTGTGTGTGTCGTGTGTTGACGAGGTAGGCCTTCCTGATCTCCTGCTGCTCTCATTAAGAGCCTCAGTGTTTCCTTGTTAATGAGGCCTGGCTGGGTGCAGCTCTGCCTGGTCTTATCTAACTTGCCCCTCCCTGCCTCTGCTCCAGACAGCGTCCACAGATTCCAACACTGACCCAGCGTTACCCAACACTCACAGTCGCCCCCAAATCCTCAGATTCTCAATGATATAAGAAGCGTAACACAGGGATTATCGTTTACATTTAATCTCTTGAGGATTTCAAGTTTTTTTTTTTAATCATCTGGAACCAACTTTGATCAAAGTGTTCATCCTCCTGATGTGCTCTTCAGGAGTGGGGAGGGGGGGGGGGGGGTGCGGTCAAGGTGGAGGGGCGCCGGGGGGGCGGGGGGCATGGGGGTCCAGGCCGTGGCCTGAATCAAAGTACAGTAGAGCAGAAAGAAGTGAGGAAGTGACAAATCCTGATACCTTCTCTGTAGCGCTTTCAAAATAAAAGTTCCAAATGTAAACTTCTTTTACCCTGTGGTATAGGCTCATTGGTGGGGAACACATACAGAATTGTTCATTATTGGAGGGGACACGTCCCTGTCTCCCCCCCACAAACTAAATGTGTTCATAACCTCAGTTTATTTGTATTGTTAGTATGGAATCCTTGTATGTCCCGTCTGATTGCTGTTTGGAAATGAGAGAATAGATTCAAAGATAACAGCTCTGAATGCACTGATTCCGAAATCTCCAGGACTTGTCAGACCTTCAGAACTCAACCTTGACTCTGATCCTAAACCACCACAATGACCCCTCCATGTGTCATAACAAGGTTTACCACAAAACAAACCAGGCTGCATTAGAACAGAACTCACTTTGTGCGCTCGTTGAATCTGAAACAGCTTAGTGTTAACTTTCATTGTTAAAAGTAACGTGACAAACCCAAAGCCAAAGTGTTTAACATAGAGGGCTGAGATCCCATGAGCTTCTCTGATGTGAACCACAGTTCCAGATAGATATTGAGATTAGCATCGCCGCTCAGAATGACTTCATTGTCATGCAGCAACAATAGCATCTTTCAGGCGGGCAGCATGGACGCAGGCTGCGGCACGATGAACATTTCAAAGTCCAGCCGAGGCGGTGGTGGACGGAAGTGATCTGTATTGGATGGACACAGCAGCTTGTCCACAAATACAACACTGGGGAAAAAAAGACGAGATGTACCTGGTACGAACCCCGGCTGTGACAACATGATGTTGTGTCCTTAAGGCAAGGCACTTCACCCTACTTGCCTCAGGAGGGGGAATGTCCCTGTACTTGCTGTAAATGTCTCTGGATAAGAGCGTCTGATAAATGACTAAAATGTAAATGTATTTACAACACTATGTTTGGGTTTGACTAATGAAAATGAAAATCATTCGGTAAAACATGATCTTACACAGTAATGAGTTTTGTGAGGACAGAAGTAAACATTCTTCCTGACTAGTCATGGAGGTGAGGTGCCCATTAAGCACATATTTGTCAGAGTCCAGAAGCAGTGATCAGCAGGGTTCAGACATAAGCTGTGTTTCTGCTGGACCTGCTCTGTCCACTCTCATCAGGCCTCCAGGAACCACTGGGCATGCGCAGAACCGGAGCTCCATTATAACAAAGCATCAAGTACAATCTGAATTAAGAGCTGCTTGTGACTCTTGTGTTAGACTGGGTCTGGTAAAATAAAATAAAAATTTATAAAAACTTTTAAACTACTTTGCTTTACTTTTCCCTGATTATCTACGGAACTGTTTGATTTTTTTGGGATAAAAGGCGTCAATTAAGGGAATAATAAAAAATTACAATAAATAATATTGTTATGAATCCGTGAATTGCTCTAACAAAAGGGAACGTCTGATTGTTTTATTTGATAAATACAACTTTATTCTCAGATCTCATAACAGTATCTTTGATCTTACATTTAGCATGAGTTTTGAATTAAAGAGCTTCATGTTGATATTGTGCATGAAAATCATTTAGTTGAGGTTGAGATCTTGGTCAGAGAGAATAAGACAGATTTAATCAAATCATAAATCATCAAAACACTAACTGTCTTTTCACCCAATAAGCCACCGAAATGACGTCATAATAAACTATTTGCATAAATGCTCATTTTAATTGGGGCTCCTCATTTTAAATTGGGTCATCATCATCAACATATTAAAAGATCATTAAAATATTGCTCATTCCAAGAAGTGATTGACATGAAAGAATCTGTGATGAGGTACATTTTTTCATGAAGAGATAATTAACTTTATGACTAATAAATCTGGTGTTACAGATCTCATTCAAGCCTCGGTGATAGAATCTTCCTCAACATTCATTGGTGATAAAATATAGTTTGCAGACGTTTAACAGGTAAAATACACAGTGAACAACAGTGTAATATAAGTTTCCTACAGTACAATTTTGCACCTTCTCTCATACAGTTGAACTATGAAGGAAACACAACAGACTTCTCTGTGGCTCAAAATTATTCGTTTCCTTTATATATTCACCCCGATATTTTGCGCGATTGAATTTATTTTATTATATATATTTTTTTGTAAGTGAGAAGATATCTACAATAGCAGCAGGATGTGCATTGTCCCAGCAAATATACTCAAGAAACGTCATTAGACAAACTAGACAAGTAATAGTGAGTTATTAAGCGGTGTTTCTTTCAGATGAAGAGTCAGAGAACCAGAGAGAGAGAGAGAAAGAGAGAGAGAGACAGAGACAGAGAGAGAGAGAGAGAGAGAGAGAGAGAGAGAGAGAAAGAGAGACAGGGTTAGGTGGTCAAACATACTCAGGTATCTTCCTCTGATCAGCCTGGCTGTCCGGTCTCCCCCTCATCCTCTGCAGAGGAACACCCAGGGTTGAGGGTTCCTCCTGGAGACACACGCAGGAAGCCACCAGCAGCACCCCGGCCACCAGGTGCAGCAGCGCCGCCATCCAACCACAGAACAAGGCGTCTCCAAACTCCCACCGCGGCACCACGGCCGGAACCGCGTCGTCAAAGAACCTCAGGATGGTCAGGTGAGCGACGTAGGACACAGGGATGATGCCCAGCACCCCGGCCAGCAGGCACAGCACCCCGCCCAGCAGCTTCAGACTGCTCTTAATGTGCTGTCCCTGCGGCCTGCTGTCACAGCTGTTGATGAGGTAGATCCCAGGCAGGGACAGCAGCAGGGCCAGCAGGCCGGTGGCCAGCGTCACACACATCAGGATCCGGGCCAGCCTGATGTCCGGGGGCAGACCCAGCAAGCTGTCGTACGGACGACACTCCATCCCTCCCAGTTCCTGGACCACGCACGTCTGCCACAGCCCCAGCCTGAAGCTCTCTATGGGGAGCAGGTCTGTGGACAGGGTCAGCCAGGTGGACATGATGGTGGTGGCCAGCGAGCACAGCCAGGCCCCGATGCAGAACAGGACCCCCAGAAGCTCCAAGACGCACACGCCAGTGTCCATAGCCGCCCCCCTGACGGCTGGACTCTCTCAGCTCTGCTGCCCCTTAGCTGCTAAACCTCCAGCGTGTCTGAGCTGCTGCAAGGCTGAGAGAAAGAGAGAGAGAGAGAGAGAGAGAGAGAGAGAGAGGCGGCTTCAAGCTGCAGAGGCCTGATTAGCGCTGACAGAGGAGGGGGGGGGGGCTTCTAAGCTCTGGCGCTGGCTGTGAACACGCGCTCCTCGGATGGGGCGGAGAGGAGAGAGTTTCTGACGGGATGTTCCCCCCTCAGAGACAGCCAACGATGCTTTGACAAGAGGAGAGGTGGAAGTGAGAGGCTAACACAGGGAACAAGGAGAACCATTCACTTCTCTGGCTCTCTCTCTTTCACTACACGACTCTCTCTCCCTCTTTTCTCTCTGTTTACACTGTGTGAAGTGTTCAGGATGCTGTTAACTCAAAAGACAGGATGCTAGGAAAATGCGGTTGTAGTTTTCACCGCACATAAACACACAACGTGGAAAGTTTACTGCTCGATCTACACTTCTTACCTTTGTTTTGCACTTTTGCCAATTGTGTGTCTGTGTCTGTGTGTGTCAGTGTGCTTGTGTGTGTGTGGGGGAAGGGAGGGGGGTCAGTGTATCCACATTAGTAGAATACAAATCTTTGTAAATATTATTTTAACAAGCCTGTGAACATCGACAAAAAGTCTGTCTGTTACTGATACTCGTTTGTTATTCAGAGTTCGTCCTTGGTTTAGAGTTTTTTTTTGTCATCAGTAATAATCTTCTGAAGGAAAGAATTGACTGATTTATTCCATTGAAATCATGTATTGGTTATCCATTACTGAAGATGATTCATTTTCATATCAGTAAAACCAAGGACAACGAGATGAACAGATTGTTTGACCTTGAGTTTCCCAGCTTTGATTTGGCTCAGTCTTCCTACAAGGTCAGACTTCAAATGAGATGGTATCTTCCTCCAAATGAAACACATCTTGTCGTAAGAACATACCCCTTTAGTCACACAGAAAACGTTACGAGTATTATTTTATGGTTTAGTTTCTCATCATTTTGCAGATTTACCACGATACAACATTGTTTACTTTCTGTGTTACTACCACAAGTTACACAAGGCTATAGGAATGTGTAGGAAGCTTGTAATATATATATATTGCAGTACATGCAATGCTGTGTAAAATCAATTGTTTAGATAAAAACCAGCAGTTGGCAGCTGTCAAGCCTCACTCTGGTCACAGCGTGAAGCTGACAGGAGAAGAGCTGTAACAAGATCACATTGCACTCAACGATTTCCAACAAAACACCAAACCTTCAAAAGAATTCTACCGTTGGCAGTTGGGGGGGGTTTAGGATGTTCAGAAAGACAAACTGCCATTTTCAAACATGTTCCAGCCAACACCAAACAGACACCAGCACTACCTGATGTCCGTTGGCTTGTTTGGCCGGTGTGAACGGGTCTTTATGCGACTGCCTTAGCAGGCAGGATGGCTTCCTTGAGCAGCAGGTAATCAGCCACCATGGTCGGCATGTAGGACAGAGGCAGCCAGAAGAATTTGGCGTCCCAGCCAGGAGAGTAGCGATAGCGAGGGTGACACGCTGACACGGCGTGCTCCATACAGCTGACCACCTTCATGAGGTCCCCATCTGACATCTGGGAGAGTTTCTGCTTCATCATGACATCCACTGATGGAGGAGGAAGAGGAGAGGCTGGGTGAGGAACCTCCTCTGTGGTATGTTCTGTAGTGTTAGGGTACTAATACACCAGTTAGCTAAATCGGTACCATTGGGAAGGACCCATTTTGACCTGACCCTTTTAACGACGCAGATCCTCATTGTAATTTCATAAATAAAATAAAAATAAACAAATGTACAAGACAAGCAGCCTTTACTGAGGACAGACTTTACCTTTATCCAGATAATCGGCTCCATAGTCGTCTTTGACCTCCTGGGGAAGTTTATCCCACAGGTTCTTGACGCTTCGACCCAGAACCTCCGAGTCGGTCACTGTGGTCTTGAAGAAGCCGGGCTCGATACACAGGACTTTCACCCCAAACGGTTTCATGTTCAACCTAAAAAAAAACAACAAGAAAAACAAATCCTTTCATTCGCTGACTGTCATTCAAACTCCCTTTCAAACTTGGAGCTTCCAAAACTAGCAGGGTGTCATCGCTAGCTGTCTTCGCCCACTCTTCTCCCTCACTAGGCCCACATCCTGAATACAACCCATCTTTATATCACTTCAACCAGACGCTGGAGCAAGAAAAAAGTTTACACAAGAATTCAAAGTGGCAGACTGGCAACTAACACAGAGGCGTGAACATTAACAGATGGGACCGTGTGCGAATCTACGTAAATAACACTGAAACACAAGCTAAAATGTCCCCATTCTTCTGTTGTGTTCAGCCTGTTTTGTGTTGGTACCTGAGGCTGTCGTTGAAGGCTTCCACACCGTACTTGGAGACGGTGTACGGCCCTCCAACCGGACTGACCCTCCCGAAGACGCTCGCCACGTTCACCACACGACCCCGGGCTTTCTTAATGAGCGGGAGCACGCTCAGCGTCACGGCGATGACCCCATGCAGGTTCACTTCCAGCATGAACTTGTAGTCGTCGATGGTCAGCCAATCACAGGGAGCGGAGGGCACAGCCACGCCTGCATTGTTCACCACGGCCCACAATCCTGAGGGTCAAAGGTCATCCAGTTAGGTTTAATCTGAAGGGGGGGGGGGTTAAATTGTTATCAACAGTTTCTCGATACAAATATATCCACAGGAAATTACTGGATTCATAAAATCAAGTATAATTACGTTGGAAAACATCAGACAATATTTATACTGCAGCTTCTGGGTACAGTTCATGTTTGCGAGGTCCTGACCCACCACAGTACCACCTACTCACCCCTCGACCCAACCTTGTCTTGGATGAAGGTTGCCACCTTGCCGATGCTGTCGTTCTTGGTGACGTCCAGGTGAGCGGTGGTCAGCCGGTCAGAGCAGGCCTTCCTCAGATCCTCCTCTCCCTTCTCCGTGAAGCAGGCAGCGATCACACTGAAGCCCAGGCTGTCCAGGTGTCTGGCCAACAAGTTCCCAAAACCAGAGTCACATCCTGTGATGTAGACATACTTCTCTGATTTGTCCGAGACTCGGGCGATCTCCCTGGTCCAGCGGTACAGGTAGAAACACACCACCAGGGCCAGCAGGTACAGGTACATGTCTGGACAGACAGGGAGGACGAGAGGAGACTGTCTGGGAAGATCAAGCCAGCAGAGCTGAGAAAAAGTGTTTGTGATAATCCCTCCACTCACAAATGCTTCTAGGATACAAAGTAGCAGCTATCAGACAAAATGCTCAAGGTTGAGGGAGTTTCAGAAGTTGTGTCAATTTCAAAGGGCAAACTGAGTTAAGCTATCTGATGAAATTGCTCTTTTGTAAATGATCAACGCATTCCTGCACGTTTTTCTAAGGTCGAAATCTGAACGTCTTAAAGTACTGACACAAAAACGACTAGTTAAAAAAGTAGACTAAACATTCGCAATTTCCACATTTCCATATTACACGAAAGCAAAAGGCAAACCATCGAAAACATGTTGATGTGTTTCTGTTTCGGAAAGTTTCTTGAACTCTCAAACCACGACGATGCTTGAACTAATAACACCAGAACTGATTTAGGACAGTAACAGTATATAAGACGGACTGTTGACTGCTATCATTAAACTGAATGTTTGATAATTACCCGATGACTGCGTCGTCTTTTCTCAGAAAGGAACTGCTTATCTCTTTAACTCAAGTCCCGCAGAGTTTGTTATTGTAAAGACATCACATGGTCAAGTTGAACAATTCAATCCAGACCAGTTGTTATACAAACACCAAACACTAGATGACATCAAAGACCTCCAGACCACCACAGAAAGACCAGCAAGACACCACAACAGACCACCAGCAAGGGACCACACTTTAGGATTGAAAAAGGTTTCAATTATTGAGGAGCGTTTTATGAGGACTGTGCTGTGCTCCAGCTCGGAGCATTGTTCTCTGCTCCAGACCACTGTGTTCTCATATCTCCTCTTGGGGGGGGGGAGGTTGGAAATATTATCTTCAAAAAGATCTTTGGAGTAAATTAAATAGAAAAAAATATTTGTGAAAAAAAGTTTAGGAAGAATTTTTTTTTCGGAAAGTTGGAAGATGTAAAACAGAATCTGTCTGTGTGAGAAAATGTTTCTTACACACACGCACACGCACATACACAGAAAAGCAATGACCTCGGTGCTGTTTTATAGCGCTGTTCAACTCTGACTAAGCTGATTATTTCTTTCTTTATAATTCCCCCTCACACAGCCACCTTGCATCCCTTCATATTCACGTTCATTTTCATAAATATCTTAACACTCAGTGTTGAAAATGCACAAGTTTGCTTTTATTTACCCCCACATTTACAGTGTTTAACTATCACCATACAAAATACTTCCACAGCTTTTCTTTCCTGTGTTCCTGTTGTACTGGAGGCCTACGCAGAACACAATCTTGTCAAGGTCTTTTTTGCTGTTGCATTTGAAGTGTCAAATCTTGACAAGTTTTTTTTTATATCAGCAGCGAAAAAGATTCAGTGAAACATGTTTCAGTCCAGTTTTGCAGCTGTTTATTTTGTACCAGTGGAGGAGACACATGTATTTGTCTGCTAGTTGTCCCAGATATTCTTTACTTTGCGGGTTCATTAACCTTTTTGGCAACAAACCGACCGGACACTTACCTCCAAACGAATCCTCGTGACCCCAAATTCCAGTTATGTGTCCCCAGGTTAAAGACCTCAACAGGCCTGAAGTGACTCTGGCTTGAACGCCCCCCTGGAACAAAACCCTCCTCAACTAGACACTTGGTGTGTTTTTCTACTGAATACCTGGAGGGGCTGTTACAATGGACGATCTTTAGAATGAAGACAATGTTTAGAGTTTTGAATTTAATTTAAGAGTTTGTTGTCTTGTGCCCATTTTGGCCGGGATACAAGAATCCTCTTTGTGTGTCCAGATATCGGTGAGAGGCTGTGTTCAGACACAGGTGGGTGAGTGTCTCTGGTTTAAATTCAAGGCCTTTACAAATGTAATTGTACTGCTGTTACTAATAACTTACAGTTATTGATCTTATGTCATGTGAGTGCTCTGTGAATGTAGCCAGCATTTTTGCAGGTTTTTCCCAGACAATCCAAGATGCCTGAAACTGTCAAATTACACAGTATCAAAAAACTTGGACGCGAAAATAACGGCTACGATTTATCTGACGAAGGTAAAATGGCATTTGTACAAATATACATATTTCTAAGACTATTCAAAATGTAGTTATTCCCCAGTAATTATCATTCATAAATTAAACTTGTCTCATGCATGGTTTACACATTACAGACACAAATGGCTCCTACTTGTAAGTATGAAAACATTCTTCACATATTTCAGTTTGTCCTAAAAAGTGTGTAACAATAAAACACAAACCAACATTGAGTTTCATATTCAGTTGTGTGTGTGATCTTTCAGGTCCATGGCTGCTCCCAAACAGGACACAAAGTAAGATGGCTGACGGTTCTTTCCTGATTTCTACAAACATTCCTGTTTGGAAACTTTGTACAATATTCATATTTTATCCACAATGTTTCAGATCTTCAGGCAAGGAGGATGATAAAGCTGCTATCCGAGTCGGCTTTTTCCAGCTGGTAAAACTTAGAATCCATCTTTGAAATCTGAAATCTGCTGTTTTCAACGTAAAAAAGAGAAGAGTTATCAGTTGGTTGTTTTGTGTTGACATGTATGTTTCCACAGGTAAAGGATGTGTGTCTGTATGTGTGTCTGTGTGTGCACATATGTTTTCATGTCTTTGTGTGTCTATGTGTGTGTGTGTGTGTGTATTCCCATGCTTGTGTGTGCCTCCACAGTTCCGCTTCGCCAGCTGCAGGGAGGTTCTGATGATGGTTCTGGGCGCCGTGTGCGCGGTGCTCCATGGCTCCGCCCAGCCCCTCATGCTCCTGGTGTTTGGGATGCTGACCGACACCTTCATCGACTACGACATCGAGCTGACAGAGCTCAGTGACCCCATGAAGGAGTGTGTCAACAACACCATCCAGTGGAGGCAGAACTTCACCAGCCTGGAGCTCCACAACCACACCGCTACTGAGCATGTCAACCAGACCACAGTGAACTTCCTGAACCAGACCGTGATGTGGGAGGGGAACCAGTCACAGCCCAGCTGGAACCAGATCAACCAATCAACAGCGCGGCCATGTGGGTAAGAGCTGAGAAGGTCTCTGTTGTGATTGTCTTGATGTCTTGACGAAAGAGGTTGAACTAAAAACAGACCCTGATAAATGAAAGAATGAAAATGTCGAGATATTTTTCTGGAGCGTCCGTTGGATGAAGACTTATCAAGAGTTTATTTCCTGTTGTCTTTATCTGATGCCTTGCGTGTTGTTTGTTTACAGGCTTCTGGATATCGAATATGAGATGACCAATTTTGCCTACTACTATGTTGCAATAGGAACAGCCGTCTTTCTGCTGGGTTACTTTCAGGTAAGCGTGACAAACACAAACCTCCAAATGGATTTTGTCGCGAAAAATGTTGTCTGTGTCCCGTAGGCCACGTTGTCCTGTCAATAGAGATTCTCCAGATATTCTCTAGTGTGACAGAACAGCCTCTGGGGGCTTCTTATTCTGCACCTTATTGAGTCTGAGGGCTCTGATTGGCAAAAAGGAGCGATCTGAATGGATTCCCTGCGTTCTGATTGGCAGATCTCCCTCTGGGTGTCGTCAGCAGCCAGACAGATCCAGATCATCAGGCAGATGTACTTCAGTAAGGTGATGAGGATGGAGATTGGATGGTTTGACTGCAACTCTGTGGGAGAATTAAACACTCGTATGTCAGAGTAAGTAGAAAACGTGGAGAAAAGGAACCAGTGTTATAATTATAATGTCAAAAACGTCATCACATTATAGATTCCCATTCATGCAAAGAAACACATTGAACCAGTGATCTCTATGCAGTAGTTGCAGAGTACTTCATGTAACCTTGATGCTGAGTTAAGGGATGGAGGTAGCTCAGTGATAACAAAGCAGATCAAGATCTGCACATCGCTTTGCATGATTACATACCATAATACACAACGCAGAACGTTGTTATGGGGACGTGTTTACTATCATAGACCAGACTTGTGTTGTGTTGTTCCTGCTGCTGCATCACAGCGACATCAATAAGATAAACGACGCCATCGCAGACCAGGTGAGCATCTTCATCCAGAGGTTCACCACCTTCGTCTGTGGCTTCCTCATGGGCTTCGTGAAGGGCTGGAAACTCACCCTGGTCATCATCGCTGCCAGTCCTCTGATCGGTGTAGGGGCTGCTCTCATGGCTCTGGTAAGAACCACTTTCTGTCTGCTGTGCTGTGCTATACTCCCTCATCCCCTCTCCCCATCTCCCCTGTCCCCTCCTCTCCTCTCCCCTCCTCTCCCCTCCTCTCCTCTCCTCTCCTCTCCCCTCCTCTCCCCTCCCCTCCTCTCCTCTCCTCTCCTCTCCTCTCCTCTCCTCTCCTCTCCTCTCCTCTCCTCTCCCCTCCTCTCCTCTCCTCTCCCCTCCTCTCCCCTCCTCTAACTCTCCTGTTGTGCTCCTAGTTCGTGGCTAAGCTAACAGGACAGGAACTCCAGGCGTATGCCAAGGCAGGTGCTGTGGCCGATGAGGTTCTGTCCTCCATCAGAACTGTGGCGGCCTTCGGAGGGGAGAAGAAGGAGGTGGAGAGGTACGACTCCGAGTCTCAGAGCTTCTCTCTCACCTTCACCTTGTACGAAGCCCTCTCTCTGTCTCTGACCTTTGACCCCTTGTGACCCAGGTACGACAGGAACCTGCTGTCAGCGCAGCGCTGGGGGATCAGGAAGGGGCTGATCATGGGCTTCTTCACAGGCTACATGTGGTTCATAATCTTCCTGTGTTACGCTCTGGCCTTCTGGTACGGCTCCAGCCTGGTGGTGGACACAGAGGAGTACACACCTGGCACTCTGCTGCAGGTAGCACACCTTACACAGGGCTTCCTCTGTGTCTCTCTCTTCCCTCTCTCTCGGTCTCTATCCCCCTACCCCCGTTTCTCTCTCCCCCCCCCCCCAACTATAAATACTAAATGCTGAAGGTGCTATTTCTATACCTGACAAACTAAGCATTTGTATGGTATTGATCGTAGAGCTGATCCCAGGTGTGTAGTGGTGATTGTAAAACTGATCCCAGGTGTGTAGTGGTGATTGTAAAACTGATCCCAGGTGTGTAGTGGTGATTGTAGATCTGATCCCAGGTGTGTAGTGGTGATTGTAAAACTGATCCCAGGTCTGTTACCCTGCAGGTATTCTTCGGCGTGCTGATAGCAGCCCTGAACCTGGGTCAGGCTTCTCCCTGTTTGGAGGCCTTCGCTTCAGGGAGGGGTGCAGCCACCATCATCTTCGAGACCATCGACCGGGTGGGATTTGAACCTGCAATCTCTCACTGAGCTGTAGCCTTCCTGTTCTTCTGCGTTAATGTGACTGTCCTGTGTACCTGCTAGTTGGTGTATTTCTCCATTGATCAACGTGATTATTCCTCTGTGTATTTCTCTCTTCCTGTCAGGAGCCGGAGATCGACTGTTTATCAGAAGCAGGATACAAACTGGACAAGGTCAAAGGGGACATCGAGTTTCACAACGTGACCTTTCACTACCCGTCCAGACCTGAGGTCAAGGTTAGAGTCTTCACACCTGCTGTCCTCCTCACCTGTGGCTCACACATCCTCTAACTGGACGTGACATCATAAATCTAATTGGCTGATCAGAGTGGCTGATCTCTGACTGGCTGATCAGAGAGGCTGATCTCTGACTGGCTGATCAGAGTGGCTGATCTCTGACTGGCTGATTAGAGTGGCTGATCTCTGACTGGCTGATCAGAGTGGCTGATCTCTGACTGGCTGATCAGAGTGGCTGATCTCTGACTGGCTGATTAGAGTGGCTGATCTCTGACTGGCTGATCAGAGTGGCTGATCTCTGACTGGCTGATCAGAGTGGCTGATCTCTGACTGGCTGATCTGAGTGGCTGATCTCTGACTGGCTGATCAGAGTGGCTGATCTCTGACCGGCTGATCAGAGTGGCTGATCTCTGACCGGCTGATCTGATTGGCTGTCCCTCAGATCCTCGACCAGCTGAGTGTGGCGGTGAAGTCTGGGGAGACGACAGCCTTCGTTGGTCCCAGCGGAGCGGGAAAAAGCACGGCTGTTCAGCTCATCCAACGCTTCTACGACCCCAAGGAGGGCATGGTACGTAACCATGGACACCACCATTAACTAACCTTATAACTAACCTTAACCCTGCTAACAAACCCAAACCCTGGACACCAGAATACAACATCCTGTCTCCCTACAGTCCAAACACTCACGGTTCAGTTGGTCTGTTCCAGGTGACCCTGGATGGTCATGACATCAGAGGCCTCCACATCCAATGGCTGCGCTCGCTCATCGGCATCGTGGAGCAGGAGCCCGTCCTGTTCGCCACGACGATCGCCGAGAACATCCGCTACGGTCGGCCTGGAGTCTCCATGGACGATATCGTCATGGCAGCCAAAGAGGCCAACGCCTACAACTTCATCCAGGACCTGCCACAGGTGCGTTCAGACCACAGAACCACAAAAGATCACCTGAAACATAGACTGAGATAATCCAATCCAATCCAACTTTATTTCTATTGCACTTTAAAACAACATGCTTGACCAAAGTGCAGTACATAGCAATATTAAAAACGCAATAAATAGACACACACCATACACAGTAAAAACAACACAACAGTGGGTAAAAAAGTCAACAAATAGAGACACACTGTACACGGTAAAAGTCAACACATCATTGAAAGGCTAAGGTGAAAAGATAGGTCTTAAGAGCCGACTTAAAGACGGATAAGGAGATAAATAAAGCTTGAGGTTAATCAAAATAGAAAGAAAGGTGGATAAACCAACCTAACACGGCCCTGTAGATACAGGGGCAGGTCAGAGGTCACAGGTCACACTGTTATCCGTGTCAGATGACCCCCTGGTCTGTGCTCTTGTAGAAGTTCGACACGATGGTGGGCGAGGGCGGAGGGCAGATGAGCGGAGGGCAGAAACAGAGGATTGCCATCGCCCGGGCGCTGGTGAGGAATCCTCGTATCCTGCTGCTGGACATGGCCACCTCAGCCCTGGACAACGAGAGCGAGGCAGTGGTGCAGGACGCCCTGGATAAGGTGACACATGGAGGGGGAGGGGTTAGCTGATAGGGTAAGAGTTGGGGTCTGGTTTAGTAGAGTAAGAAGGGCCTGATCTGGCACTTTCTGAAGTAAACAACCCCTCCAAAATCTTTCATCTGTTGTTTCTGGACAATGTTTTCAGGTCCGGTTGGGGCGGACCACCATCTCCATCGCCCACCGCCTGTCCACCATCAAGAACGCTGACGTGATCGTGGGCTTCGAGCACGGACGGGCCGTGGAGAGGGGCAAGCACCACGAGCTTCTGGAGAGGAAGGGGGTCTATTTCACCCTGGTCACCCTCCAGAGTCAGGGAGACAAGGCTCTGAACCAGAAGGCTCGGCAGAGTACGTCTCCTCTTACTCATCTCCTTCCTCCGCTCCTTCCTCCTCTAACCCCGCCCCCCTCCCCTGCGTTGTGACAGTTACCCCGCCCCCCCTCCTCTGTGCTGTGACAGTAACCCCGCCCACCCCTCCTCTGTGCTGTGATAGTAACCCCGCCCCCCTCCTCTACGTTGTGATAATAACCCTGCCCCCCCCTCTGTGCTGTGACAGTAACCCCGCCCCCCTCCTCTGCGTTGTGATAGTAACCCCGCCCCCCTCCTCTGTGTTGTGACAGTAACCCCGCCCCCCTCCCCTGTGCTGTGACAGTAACCCCGCCCCCCTCCTCTGTGTTGTGACAGTAACCCCGCCCCCTCCTCTGTGTTGTGACAGTAACCCCGCCCCCCTCCTCTGTGTTGTGATAGTAACCCCGCCCCCCTCCTCTGTGCTGTGACAGTAACTCCGCCCCCCCCTCCTCTGCGTTGTGACAGTTACCCCGCCCCCCCTCCTCTGTGCTGTGACAGTAACCCCGCCCCCCCCTCCTCTGCGTTGTGATAGTAACCCCGCCCCCCTCCTCTGTGCTGTGACAGTGGCTGACAGCGAGGCAGTACGTCAGGAAGAGAAGAGTCTGTCCAGGGCAGGAAGCTACCGGACCAGCTTCAGGTACCCAGGAACTACATCTCCCATCAGCCACCACAACACAACCTAACATTCACGCTCGAGTACTCTAGAAGACACAGCGTGGAACGTCCTAGAACACAGCGTGGGTCCTGGAACGTTCTAGAACACGGCTCTTTCAGGGGGTCAGCATGTCATGAACAGGACACCAGTGAGGTGTGGCAGCCATTCTGGGGTCTAGTTAACACTTAGCGGAAACCTGTAGCATTCTGGCAGCCATTCTGGAGCCTGGATCACCCTGAAGGGAAGCCAGTCAGGTTTGGCAGCCATTTTGTGTCAGAGCGTTGTGTTGTGTGTTGACGTGCTGGTGATCTGTCTCCTTCAGAGCCTCCATACGCCAGAGGTCCCGATCACAGCTGTCCCACCTCGTCCCCGAGGCCTCAGTCCCCATCGCTGCAGAGCTGGGGCCCAGGGCCTATTCTGTCTCCCACAAAGAGGGGAAAATGGTCAGTGTGTGTGTGTGTGTGTTGTTTTGGTGTGTGTGTGTGTGTTGTTTTGGTGTGTGTTGTTTTGGTGTGTGTGTGTTGTTTTAGTGTGTGGGTGTTGTTTTGGTGTGTGTGTGTGGTTTTAGTGTGTGTGTTGTTTTAGTGTGTGTGTTGTTTTGGTGTGTTGTTTTAGTGTGTGGGTGTTGTTTTGGTGTGTGTGTGTGGTTTTAGTGTGTGTGTTGTTTTAGTGTGTGTGTTGTTTTGGTGTGTTGTTTTAGTGTGTGTGGGTGTTGTTTTGGTGTGTGTGTTGTTTTAGTGTGTATGTGTGTGTGTTGTTTTGGTGTGTGTGTTGTTTTGGTGTGTGTATTTGTTTGTGTTGTCAGTTTGGTCAGACGCATCGCGACTTGTTCTTTCCAGTCATCTCTAACAGACGATCTAATCCGATAATAATAATCGAAACCTATAATTAACCAAGTTCTAACCTTTAAAAGCTGCTATCAACAGAATATATAGCACAAATCAAGTACAACTTGATGATTCATGCAGCAGTGTGATGTAGAGGTGTGTGTGTGGGTCTGTGTGTGTCTGTATGTGTGTGTGCGCGCTGGGGATCACTGACCGTACGGTAGCGTGAGCCTGGCCTGTCACCTCCTGTCAAACACTGTGACATGTGTGTGATCACCCCCCCCCCCCCCCCCCCACGTGAGGTCAACCTTGTGCACACGACTGCTGCTTATTTACCATCTGTTTCTGTACCTTGAACATGTATGTGTGCAATTATGTATGTAATTGTGTAGATCCATTATAGTATATGATAAATATACGTCTATTTAAATGATTATGTGTGTGTGTGTGTGCTTGTGTGCATATGTATCTGTGTGTGTGTGCTTGTGTGTATGCATTTGTACGTGTGTGTGTGTGTATTCCTGTGTGTGTGTGTGTTCAGAGTGCCGTGGAGGAGGAGGAAGAGGAGGAGCAGGTGGAGCCGGCCCCTGTGGCCAGGATCCTGCAGTATAACGCTCCTGAGTGGCCCTACATGGTGGTAGGAACCATCGGAGCTGCCATCAATGGAGGAGTCAACCCCGTGTACTCTCTGCTGTTCAGCCAGATCCTGGCGGTATGCTGGGGGTGGGGGTGTGTGTGTGTGTGGGGGGGGGGGGGTGGTGGTTAATGTTAAAGTTTTAAACTCCTGAAGAATGCGTGTGAGAGAGAGATAGTAAAAAAAAAAAATTGTTTTTCTTGCGTGTGTGTGCCTGTGTGTGTGTGCCGGTGTGTGCCTGTGTGTGTGTACGTGTGTGTGTGTGTGTGTGTGTGTGCGCCTGTGTGCCTGTGTGTGTGCCTGTGTGTATGTACGTGTGTGTGCGGGTGTGTGCCTGTGTGTGTGTGTGTGCCTGTGTCCCTGTGTGTACGTGTGTGTGTGTGTGCCTGTGTGTGCCTGTGTGTGTGTGTGTGTGCGCAGACCTTCTCTGTGATAGACCCTGTGGCCCAGAGGAAGGAGATTGATGGGATCTGCATGTTCTTTGTGGTTGTGGGCGTGGTCTCCTTCTTCACTCAGATGCTTCAGGTACGTCCAGCTGGGCTCTTCCTCTGTTTCCATGGTGATGGTGATGAAGACTACAATGTACGTGTGCGTATGTTGTTGTGTGTTGTGTGTGTGTGCGCAGGGCTATGCCTTCTCTAAGTCTGGGGAGTTGTTGACCAGTCGCCTGAGGAGGCTGGGGTTCCACGCCATGCTGGGTCAGGAGGTGGGCTGGTTTGATGACCACAGGAACAGCCCTGGAGCCCTGACCACACGCCTGGCTACAGACGCCTCCCAGGTCCAGGGGGTGAGTGTGGACGCCCCTGCACCCCCCTGAGAACTCCTGCACCCCCCTGAACACAGTGGGGGGAGCAGGGGGGTTTCAAACCGGCAAACTGTAGATATCTTGAATTGTTATTCCTCCTCTTCCTTTTCCTCCTCCTCCTCCTCCTCTTCCTCCTCCTCCCTGCAGGCTACAGGCTCCCAGATCGGCATGATCGTTAACTCCCTGACCAACATCGGTGTGGCGGTCATCATCTCCTTCTACTTCAGCTGGAAGCTCAGTCTGGTCATCATGTGTTTCCTGCCCTTTCTGGCTCTGTCCGGAGGCTTCCAAGCCAGGATGCTGACCGGCTTCGCTAAGCAGGACAAGCAGGCCATGGAGACAGCAGGACAGGTGAGAGAGAGACACAGAGAGAGAGAGAGAGAGAGAGAGAGAGAGAGAGAGACACAGAGACACACACACACACACAGAGCCATGGAGACAGCAGGACAGGTGAGAGAGAGACACAGAGAGAGAGAGAGAGAGAGAGAGACACACACACACACACACACGCACAGAGCCATGGAGACAGCAGGACAGGTGAGAGAGAGACACAGAGAGAGAGCGAGAGAGAGAGGGAGAGAGAGACACACACATGCACAGAGCCATGGAGACAGCAGGACAGGTGGGCTGCACACACACACATAGAGACACATACACACATAGAGAGAGAGAGAGAGACACACACACAGACACACACACACAGGTGCATTTAGTCTCAGCTCATTTCCCTCCCAGATCTCTGGGGAGGCTCTGAACAACATCCGCACCATCGCTGGTCTGGGGAAGGAGAGGAGCTTCGTCCAGATGTACGAGGCCCAGCTGGAGAGCCCCTACCAGGCCGCCCTGAAGAAGGCCAGGGTGTACGGAGCCTGCTACGGCTTCGCCCAGTGCGTGGTCTTCATGGCCAACTCTGCCTCCTACAGGTTTGGAGGCTACCTGGTCAGGCAGGAGGGCCTGCACTTCAGCCTGGTGTTCAGGTGAGCCTGTCTGTCTGTCTGTCTACCTGTCTGTGTACTCTGTGTACCTGTCTGTGTGTGGACCTGTCTCCCTCTGTGTTCCTGCAGGGTGATCTCTGCCATCGTGACCAGTGGCACAGCTCTGGGCAGAGCCTCCTCCTACACACCGGACTACGCCAAGGCCAAGATCTCTGCCGCTCGCTTCTTCCAGCTGCTGGACCGCGTGCCCAAGATCAGCGTCTACAGCCAGGAGGGAGACAAGTGGGTGAGGTCAGGGAAGCCATGGCGACGGGAGGGAGATAAGAAGGACTGTAAGGGGCGTGGTCAGAAAGGGGCGTGGTCAGAAACACTAACATCCTGTTTGATTTGGGGGGACTGGGAGCCTGGAAAGAAGGACATATTAAAGAAGAAGAAGTCTAGAAACACTCCCTCTCTCCCTCCCTCCCTCTCTCTCTCCCTCCCTCTCTCCCGCCTTCTCTACCTCCCTCCCTCTCCTCCACCAGGATGATTTCAAAGGTGACCTGGAGTTCATCGACTGTAAGTTCACATACCCGACCAGACCAGACATCCAGGTCCTGAACGGGCTGAGCGTGACGGTGCGACCCGGCCAGACGCTGGCGTTCGTGGGCAGCAGTGGCTGTGGGAAGAGCACCAGCGTCCAGCTGCTGGAGAGGTTCTACGACCCCGACCAGGGCAAGGTGGTGAGTAGGGGCGTCACCACGGCAACGAGCACCTGGATACTCTCAAGTACAGAACACGCACACACACTGGAGACTCACAAACAGACGTGCATGTTAAGTGTGTACGTCCACACGCATGAACGTGCACTCATGAGGAGATACACACGAAGATGAAACACACGCACACAAACACACACACACACTTTGTAAAAAGAAGCAGCTCCACACTCACCACTCCCTCCCTGCTCCTCAACCCTCCCTCCCTGCACACTCACCCCTCCCTGCTCCTCAACCCTCCCTCCCTGCTCCTCACCCCTCCCTCCCTGCACACTCACCCCTTGCTCCCTGCTCCTCACCCCTCCCTCCCTGCACACTCACCCCTCCCTCCCTGCTCCTCACCCCTCCCTCCCTGCACACTCACCCCTCCCTCCCTGCTCCTCACCCCTCCCTCCCTGCTCCTCACCCCTCCCTCCCTGCTCCTCATCCCTCCCTCCCTGCACACTCACCCCTCGCTCCCTGCACACTCACCCCTCCATCCCTGCACACTCACCCCTCCCTGCACCCTCACCCCTCCCTCCCTGCACACTCACCCCTCCCTCCCTGCTCCTCACCCCTCCCTCCCTGCTCCTCACCCCTCCCTCCCTGCTCCTCACCCCTCCCTCCCTGCTCCTCACCCCTCCCTCCCTGCACCCTCACCCCTCCCTCCCTGCACACTCACCCCTCCCTCCCTGCACACTCACCCCTCCCTCCCTGCTCCTCACCCCTCCCTCCCTGCACCCTCACCCCTCCCTCCCTGCACACTCACCCCTCCCTCCCTGCACCCTCACCCCTCCCTCCCTGCACCCTCACCCCTCCCTCCCTGCTCCTCACCCCTCCCTCCCTGCACCCTCAGCTCATCGACGGCCATGAGTCGACGCGCGTCAACGTCCAGTTCCTGCGCTCCAAGATCGGCATCGTGTCCCAGGAGCCAATCCTGTTCGACTGCAGCATCGCCGACAACATCAAGTACGGCGACAACCTGCGAGACGTCGGCATGAACGACGTGATCTCAGCCGCCAAGAAAGCTCAGCTTCACGACTTTGTGATGTCACTGCCCGAGGTACGAGCCTCTCCTTATCCAGGTCACCGGCCGCTCGTTAGAAGCTCCTAACAGGCTCCTGGCGCTGTTGATGTTCTCGTCTTCAGAAGTACGACACCAATGTTGGCTCGCAGGGTTCCCAGCTGTCCCGAGGACAGAAGCAGCGCATCGCTATCGCCAGGGCGATCATCCGAGACCCCAAGATCCTGCTGCTGGACGAGGCCACCTCTGCCCTGGACACGGAGAGCGAGAAGGTACTGACCCTCTCAAACCCCACGCTGCGGCACACCCCCTCCTCAAACAGCAACATCAGTAGAGCTCGGCGGTTAAAGGATCTAGTAGTCACAGGTTCAAATCCCACCCCTTTGTAAGTTGTGTGTGTGTGTGTGTTGTGTGTGTGTGTGTGTGTGTGTTTGTTTGTTACAGACGGTACAGGATGCTCTGGACAAAGCCAGAGAAGGTCGCACCTGCATCGTCATCGCTCACCGCCTCTCCACCATCCAGAACTCTGACATCATCGCTGTCATGTCCAGGGGCTTCCTCATGGAGCAGGGGTCACATGACCACCTCATGTCCCTCAAGGGGGCCTATTACAAACTAGTCACCACGGGAGCACCAATCAGCTAACTGCTCAAAGGGATGGTAACCAATCAAAAGAGAAGGAAACGGAACCAGGAAATACTCGTCCGCTACCTTCGGATCTGTATTTATTTTCTCAGCGTGATTCTTGTCAGGCTGTGAAATGGGATGAAACCTAGAAGAGGATTCAGTCATCAAGCACAATGTCATTTAATCATTTATTTTTTTGTTGTCTGATTTTACATTCCATTTATATTTCAATGTTGAATGAGTTTCAATGTTACAGACACTTGGTCGAACAATACTATCGACAGGTTAACTGAACAGAGAATGTTTAGGTTTGATAAAGTAATAATGCTAATTGATTAATTCTAATTAATTTTGAAGAAAATAACAGTTTACAGCCAAGAACCATTTGAGATGGTTTTCAGTGTTGTGTTAGTGGAGGTTGTCGTCTATCTCTCTGTTTCTCCTCTCCTCGTCTCTAAGAAGTCATTACAATATCAAGTAGGTAAACAGGCCTGCGGCTGTTTTAAGTTGTTCTTTTTTTAACATAAATTGTCTTCCACTTGCTGTGGTGCAGAACGAAATATCTCACCAAAATATGGGCCTGCAGGATCCGTAACAACAGGAAATCAGCGGCACCAATTCAATGTTTCGGCTCTTTAGGATTTTCCTGGATGATTTCATTTCCTGAGGATGTTAAGAAACGACAAGATCTTTGGGTTTTGTAAAAGATTTGGATCGCTCATTTGTATTCAAACATACAGTGAGTTATCATGCACACACAGGTGTCAGGGTGTACTCTGTCATTGTACGGTAAATACATTCTTGCCTACTGTTTATCTTAATTACACCTTTTCTAAACAACCAGTGTAAAATGTTCTCCAATTATGTTTTTTGTTCATTTTTTTTCAATAAACAGACATCTCTTCATGAACACAGACTCACTATAATTCCCTGAACGCTTTCAAAAGGCAGAGCGACACTTTGTAAACCTACCATCTGCTTTATGTGAAAAATCCCCCCCCCCCACACAAAAACAATCAGTAGATATTACATAAATTAATGGTTAGTTACAATACAAAGACTGTGCTGTGCTGTCAAGACTGAAGGCAGGTAGTCTAAGTCTAACCTGGTCCATATCCCTTTACTCAACGATACCTGGATTGGCTCAGGTGCTATCAGGGGATAACTTGACACAACAGATAACCTGACTGCTGCGTGGGAGATGAGACCAGCGGGTAGCGGATAATGTGTGTTCACACCACCGAGACCTTTGGGGAAATGGAGTCTTAATCACAACAATCCGGAATGACAACATTTTGAATTAGTATTCCGGTGAAGGAATCTAATCTGAGCTGCTCACCGTCTCCAATCCATCCACAGAGACTGAGGTCGTTTGACTGGGTGCCAAAGCGCCAACAGCATATTGATTGATACTGTCACATAAAAACTGCTGATGGGAGATCTAATGTCCCCTCTGCATTCCTGGAGACGTTGGGAGGTGATGAGGAGGACAGAATATGTTCAAATTGGTATTGCCATTCGGGGGAAAGACGGACATTCAGACACTTGAAATAGTAAGACGGTACTTTTCCCTCGTATTTCTGAAATGAAAATAGGGATGTTTTATCCAGCGGGCTGTAGACCTCATGTTTTTCTAGGTTAGACCTACAGAAATAGGACTCCCCATCAGTTACATGAGCCTGTCAGACGATACTAGGTTTATTTTAACCTTTAAAGTCCAGCAGGTTTAGTAGACAGGATTTCTGTGTATCCAGCAGGACACTGCAGCTGTCTAGCATGCAAGACTTCAGAACAATGTGCTATTACACCAGGCAGAGTCAAATACATAGGCCTTGTTTTTAAGAGACATTCGACTGTCAAGGTCTGTCTGTGTGTGTGTGTGTGTGTTTTAGGCTGTGTGTGTATGCCTAAGTGTCTCTGTGTGTGTTTTATGAGGTTGACAGAGCATAATTGCTGTGCTAAGCTTGTTTGCATAATGAAGAAGTCACAATTGTGTCTCTCCTCACCGTTTCATCCCTGCAGCTGACATGCAAATCAGCGTGCGGGCGAGATCGCGACAGTCCAATCACAAACGTCCGATGATTCCATTAAGACCCTACTCAACGTTGTATTCAACACACCTGGCAACGAGCAGGGAGTTAGCGGCTACTGTGTTCTGAAAACACTGAACCGTGATAAGTCAATAGCAGGGAAAGAGGCCAGGTTATGCAGCGCTGATTAGTGTAGATCATGGGATGGTTTACCGTGGCCAGGCCAGGCTGCAGCAGCCTCCGCTCCGGTTTCCGTGTCAGAGGGCATCTTTATTCGCGCCCGAGCGATTGTTACAGCCCCCGCTAGGTGTGTAGGCCTGCGGAATGGTGATTTGTCATGATTGGGTAAGTGTTGAGCCTCTTTAACTGTGTGTTTGGAGTCGATACGAGCCCAGGGGGCAACGTTTCAGCTGACAATGATATAATGCAGCTATGCATGCGTGCACGTGTGTGAGTGTGCGTGTGTGTGTGTGTGTGTGAGAGAGATAAAAGAGACTAAATCAATAATCTCTATGTTTAAACAGGATCCATGCATGAGAAAAGGTATGAATTGCCTTTCCTTTCTTGTGTGAAAAAGAATTTGAGCGTACAAGATCTAATCACTTGATTCTAATGCATGTGCGTGGATGTGTGTGTGTTGTGTGTGTGTGTTGTGTGTGTGTGTGTGTCACCTTGCAGAATCAGTCTAGGTCATTATAACCATAAAGAACCATATTCACAGATGATATCCCATCATCCACCTGCAGTCATATCTCCCACAATCCCCCACAGACAAGGTCCACTAGCTCTTCATTTCGTATTCTATTATCTTGCGGAGGGAGGAGACGAGGCTTTGGACACAGGAAGTGTTCCTGGAACAGGAAGTCTCTGGAGGAACTCTGATGAGTCAGTACAGTGATGACCTTGGGTCCTCCTGTCCTCAAAACTTCTGTTATTGTCCTTCTAGAAACAAGAGTCACAGAAACTAACAAGGACAGGTACAGCTGTTCTTCCCCGTTACACACATCACACACACACACAAACTCCCATACACACACAAACACACATTCGCTCTCATACACATAGACTTTCTCACTCTCTCTCTTTTACAAACATATACACACTTAAACAAACTAACACAAATACACATTCTCTCTCACACACACACACACACACACACACTCTCTCACACACACACTCTCACACATACTATCACACACACTCTCTCTCTCACACACACAGTCATACAGAGGGGGCACAGCAACCTTGAGCCGCGAGCTGAGGATATGGCAGTGATTAATCTGATGGATACTTGAGGACTGATAAGATTTTCGAGACATTTCTTTCCTTTGACGAAGTGAATGATCTGGGAATTGAGATTGTGATCAGCGAAGCTCTAGAACTGATTAACAGGAACTTCATTGTGATGAAGGTGGAAGCCTCAGATTAGAACTCCCAGTTCAACACGTGAAGATAAGGATGACAGACAGGAGACAGCGACAGGAGAAGAGAGGGAAAGACAAAATACAGAGTAATATATGGAGAGGACAGAGAGAGAGAGAGAGTGAGAAGTTTTGTTTTCAGATTTCACAACGCAAGGCCACAGAAACCATTGATGTTGCTCTTTAAATATATAGTTATAGAATATATTTCATATAAGTAGTTTTTTTTTCTATGCCGTACTTTCTAATAGCTTACTGTAGCTGAAATGCTAATGCAGTTATTGTCACTCTGTACCTGCAAGCAGGGATGTTGTTTTACTAAACTATTCCTCGTAAAAACAGATTCTTTCCTTGCTCTGAACACAGTAACACTGTCAGAGACAGAGAGAGAATCTCCACGTTTCAGAACCGGTTCACCTGATTACAGCTTCCAGCCCGTATCTGTGACACCCACAGTGATCTTAGAAAAACAGGGAGGGAGGAGGAGGGGAGGGGGGGGGGGGCGGTGGAGGGAGAGGGGGAGAGCAGACAGGGTTAAAGTAGGAGAGAGATTAATCTTCTTCCCAAAATGGCAGTCTTAGAGGTGAAACCGAAAATCTGTACAATTGAACAGCACTTACTCTTGAAGAGATTTCCAATTCCCAGCACCAAAAACCCCCCCCGATTGTGAGTCTTTGATATCTCCACCTCTCTACTCCTCCTTGGTACCCTCGTCATCCCTCGCTCCCTCACTTCTCTCTTTCTCCTACACCTCCTCACCCCTCCCCTCTCCCTCCTCACCCCCTCCTCCCCCCTCCCCAAACTGCTCTTCATTCTCCCGTCTCTCCATTAATCTTCTTCATCTCCACCTCCTCCCATTTCTCCCTCACTCTTCTTTTTCTCTCCCTCCTTCCATCTCTATACTTCTTTTCCTCCCTCCTTCATCTCTCCCTCACTCCTGTTTATCCTCCCCCCTCCCCCCTCTCCCCTCCCCCCTTCCCTCTCCAAGTTGTTCTGGAGGCAGGCAGCCATGTATCGAGGATGTAGGTCAGGTAAAAAAACAGATGGATGAGATTTTAATAGAGATTAATTACATCCCAAATGAGGCACCTCATTCTATGCAGCCTGCATGTCTGCACAACTCGCCTCCGCTAATGATTGTGAAACTCAATTTTCTCTTTAATCTTGAATGCAGAGAACAACCACTTCGTGGAAATGTGTTCTCGGCCCTGCGGATGATCTGGAAGGAGGTATGACAGATTCACCAGGAGACACAGAGGAAGTGGAAATGACAGTGTTGTTAGTCCACCCAACAAACTCCTGTAAAAGATTTGGCAAATTTATGCTAAAGGTGTTTATCCAGTTTCATCAGGACTTTGTCTATACATTTTTGTTCTCATTACTACAGCATTAAAAAGTTAATAACATTTGGATTCCAGCTAGACCTTTTCAAAACATTAGGTATCTACTGCATTAATCACATTACATTGACCCCCTGACCCCATGCACGCACCCAATCAAATCAGCTGGAGGGACAACTCATCATGTCCCCTCCAATCAGGAAGTGCAAGACAATTAAAAACGGTCAAATAAATGGAAAATGAAAGCATGGAAATATGGGTGTGAATACGTTTAAAAACAAGCGTACAGGGAACTTGGATTCATAAATCAGAAAACAAGTTGAGGACCGGGGGGCTCGACGTTGTGACGATCCCTTATTCATGAGCTGGAGCTCAGGTCCTCCGCCTCTCTCTCACAGACCCAGGGTTCCTCTGCTGTCGGAGCAGGTTAGGAACGCTGCTGTGGCCCCCCTGACATGGACCAATCAGAGCGGAGGAAGGTGGACCTGACTTGGCTGAGCGGCAGACAGACGCCACAGCAGCTGACCTCAGGTCAGAGCCGCTAGAAAGAAGAGTAGTAATGTTCCATGTTGAGGCTGTTGAGACATGTTACGATCATGTCATTCATTCACAAACACTCACGTACAGTAGATCTTAACTTCAGTAGCTCCTCTGTCCTCAGGCAGGGAAGGGATAAGACACTGAAGGAGGTATTTATAACGTGGAGCAAATGGATGTGATGTTGAATGTATTCTCAAGCCTACACACGCACGCACATGTGCGCACACACACACGCACACACACACACACACACACACACACACACACACACACACACACGCTAGCATTGATATGCATTGAATTGAACCCGTACAGGACGGACGTGACGAGTTACGGTCTTTCATCAGACCAGGTAGAAAGAGCTTCATTCTGCAGTTTAAACGGTTAATTTATTGTCGCGGCTTCGTAGACGCCCCCCCCCCCCTCCCCCCTCCTCCCCCTCCCCGGGCGGTGTGTCACACTTATCTCCGTCCCCGGTCCGTGCATACCAACAGACGTTGGCTCTCCATGTAAATCCCATCTATCTATAAAAGATGACAGAAGCAGAAGATCCTCCGACCTGAAATCCTGCCTGTCAGATGACAGGGCGCCATGATGGAGTATCTCAAGGTGGGTATCAATATTTATGTCTCACATCCATATTCATGTTTTTTTTTTGTTGAGCTTTTTCTTCATGCTTGAAGTGAAACCGAATGCAATTAGAAAGAGAATGTTGTTCTGCATCTCTGTGATGCCACAGCCACAAATGTAAAGAGCTTTTAAAAGCATACGCTGAAATAAAATGTATTTTTATTGTGGTGTAGACCTGAGTACACACACACACACACAGACTACACACACACACACACACCCACAGACCACACACACACACCCACCCACAGACCACTCACACACACACATAGACTACACACACCTACAGACCACACACACACACACCCACAGACCACTCACACACACACACACACACACACACACACACACACACACACACACTGACTACACACACACATACCCACAGACCACTCACACACACACACAGACTACACACACCCACAGACCACACACACACACACACACACACACACACACACACACTGACTACACACACACAATTCCAACAAATAGTCTTTGTAAAACAACTTTTAATCCAAAATAAATGCACTCAAACATGAAATAAAGTTGGCAATGACATACAGCCATGGAGCTATCCTTCAAGATGAAGTCCTACAAATAATACTGTAATATTACACTGAAGACTCCTCTGACAACAGCTGCATGCAGACAAACAGCCTGTCTTCACACACGCACACACACACACACACACACACACACACACACACACACACACACACACACACACACACCTCTGTGGGAAACACAAGTCCTTAACATCTTCACACAAAGCTGTTCATCTGTCCCAGAGGACAACCTCCAGCTACCAGCAGAGTTCACAGACGTGACGCTCTGGATTAGCCGTAAGAAAATATGTCTGATCTTTTCAAATAATATTTTTACACCTTAATTACAGAGGCAAACGAGACTTTGAAGTCATACAGCAGGCTTACACCGCCCTCTAACAATCTTAAGATCATCCGTTTGGTCGGCATGGCGATGAGGAGTCGTCTGATGGAAACACGGTGTCATGATCGTCGCCCAACACCGTAACAAACTGTACATCCCACAAAATACAATACATGACCTCGTGAAACCGGAACGAACCAGAATACATTCTTCTTCGAGTGTACAGATGACCGGGTCATCAGAACCTCGTCATGTTCTGCACTAGGACCATCTCAGTGAAACAGGGAAGGGAGGATCTATGTTGGCTGTTTTCAAAGCTTGTGCGTGAATGAGTCTGATTATCATTCGTTTCTCCTTTCAGCCCCGTTGCTAAGCTTCACTGATTTGTATCTTCTGTTGCTAAGACTGTGGCTGGTGGAATATAGAGGATTGACATTTCTGTTTCACGCTTGTTCTCAGCGTACGAACAGATAAGACGAGTTGTTGCTGCTGTAGCCACGGTAACATTCAGGAACAGTCCTGCTGGGATATTCAGTGAGTTCTACAGTGCAGGATTATAAAGGGGTTATCTGTGAAGAGCTTGAGCCTGGTCAAATGAATCCTGTGCTCAAAGGCCAGTCAGTTTCATACACACGGTGTCATGTGCTGTACATACCCAATGAGAAGCTGTGATGAGAGAGAGGCAGGGAGGGAGAGGCAGAGAGAGGGGCAGAGAGAGGTGCAGGGGGAGAGGCAGAGAGAGAGAGAGAGGCAGGGAGGGAAAGAGGCAGAGAGAGGGTCAGGGGGTGGTGCGAAGGAAAGGGAAAGAGGTAGAGAGAGGGGCAGGGAGAGAGAGAGGCAGAGAGAGAGGCAGGGAGAGAGGAGGGGTGAGAGTAAAGAGGAGAGGGTGCTGATGTTTCCCCTGCTAGGCTCCACACCTCCTCCAGTGTCCCTCTAACACTTCAGGTGTTTCTTGCTGGTCATGTCGTTCCAGATGCGATGCATCTCCTCCGGGGAGATCTGGTGCACGGTGACCACCCTGCGGTACCTGCACAGGCTGTAGGCCATCTTCCAGTGGTTGAAGCCACTGTTCTGATAGGGGTGGACCCCCAGCTTGCGCAGGCACAGTCCCACATACACGTCCTCCAGGTGGAGCAGCCTAGTGTGAAGGGACGTCTTGTAGATGAGCTCAGCCACGTCTGCAGAGAACACGTACCCCGTCCCCGAGCAGAACGGGGGGTACTTACTCTCGGGGTACAGGTCTCTGGGCATGTACCACTTGCTGCGCATGTCCCTGATGGGCCCTCCGTTGATGACGTAGCCTGTGAAGTACCTCCTTCTGGGCTTGGTGCTGGGCTTCAGAAGGTTGAAGATCAGGTTCTCCATGTTGACGAAGATGTCGCTGTCTGTCTTCAGGACGTACTGGGCCTTGGAGCAGAAGGTGGCCACCCAGCGCATGCCCATCAGGGTCTTGAGGGTCAGGTTGTGGTAGGAGTCGATGAAATCCTCCACCACGATGTCGTGGAAGATCTGGCTCTCCTGCTCCACCATCTGGTTGAGGACGGGGTCCGTGTTCCGGCCCAGGAGGAACAGAGTGATGACGCGGACGTCGCTGAACGTGCTCTCGTCGCCCCACGTCTCCCGGATGGCCTGGCGGGCGTCGAACTCCTTGTGGGTGGTGCTGATGAGGATGACCAGGAAGGGAGCCTCCGTCTCGCACTTCTTGGGCTCGTTGATGAGGAAGGCGAAGTCGTGGGGGTTGAGAGGCCGCGAGCGGATGTTGCTGTAGGTGGAGTTCCGGTGAAGCTTCGCCGTCTTGCGGACGGGGATGGACAGCTGGCCGACGTACGAGGAGGACGGCCGCGACACACTCAGGTACCACAGAGCGCTCGCCCAGCAAACCACGGTCAACAGGTAGAAGCAGGACACCTTTGAAGGCATAGCTGTTCACTCTGCTAGCGTTAGCAACATTGAAAACACAGAGGTGGAGCCTCCATCTGCTGTGCTGCTCCTAAAAGAAACAGCAGGCTTCCTTCCACAAGACCTTTGACCTGAATCAGCCAATCCTGCCGATTCTTTTGTGGCTGTTGCTGTTGTTGTTGACTTTTTTTGTGGCTGTTGCTGTTGTTGTTGACTTTTTTTGTGGCTGTTGCTGTTGTTGTTGACTTTTTAAAGTCTAAGGCTTTAGTTTACTCAGAGAAGCAGAGTCGGGGTGTTTTTAAGGAGGGGCCATGGTGTTGATAGTTTTCAACCACGTTGTCGAGGGAACAGCTCTGTGTTCTGGCCAACCTGGAGAAGAACAACAACATCAGGTTTTAAACTAGGAGACATTTTTAGTGCATCGAAACAATCAATAAATTACATGAAGTGAAATACTAACGATTGAAGAATAGAGTTGCTGTTTGTCGAGCTATAATTGATCTTTGCTGATTATAAATGTCCCATTTCAGGGATTTATTGCAGCTCCATGTTTCTAAAAGAGGAAAGCCTTTGGGTGATAGATGTGTCTGGTGTCTATAAAGCTTCTTTATCTGTGGTCTGGGGTGGATGGACAGAACATCACTAACGTGTCTTTCCAGAGGAAAATGACACTGACAGAAAATCACCTGAAGCTTAATTTTCATCTCCATACTGTGTTCCTCTTCCTACCGTGTGTCCATATCTGGACCCTCCCTCCCTCCCTCTCCTTCAATGTCACTGTGATCTTGGCACACAGTGTATCTTAGTCATGCGTGATGAGCATTCCTTACTGAATGAACAGCACTGCAGGGAGGGTCTTGGCATCAGAAATGCTAGAATGCTCAACCAGGCAATTATCTGCCCACCCCACACTCCCTTTCATCCAAAACACACACACACACGCACAGACACACACAGACACACACACACAGACAGACAGAAAGACACACACACACATTAACACACACACGCACAGTAAAAGTAGCCAGTCATATGATCACTTCCAGTGCCAGAGAGGAATATGAAATATTCCTAATATCTAGTTATTTCAGTCTACATTTAAACTGTAACTACTGAATCCCTCCGCCTCATTTCCTGTGTCCTCTGGTTATCCAGGTCGAAAACAGGAAGTAGGACTCTCTCTCTCTCTAACCTACCCCATACCCATCACACACACGAGCAACACTCCTAAGCTCCTGTTTAGACAAACCGTGATATGTAGGCAGACCATATGTGTGTGTGTGTGTGTGTGTGCCAAACCCAGGATGGATCGTTTGGTCGTAAACAGTGAGAATTTAAAGGGCCGAGCGGGAATTTAAATCCAGTTTTACACAGTCGCTTATTTGTCAGAGATGTAATCCTTTCCAGCGCAGCCGTACGCTGACGCTTCGCCCTGCCGTGCGGGAGGCTTTCTGGGGCGAAGAGCAGCTTTTCGCTCCAGACAAAATGATAATGCTCCGATCTGGGAGATTCTTGTGTACTTATCTAAAGCGATATGAAAACAGTTATTCTGCCAGTGTACTTGTGGTCGGATCCCAGACTCATCTTTCATCTGTTCCAGAGGATGAAATTATTATACACATTATCTGACTCCTCTTTTCTCTTTCTTACTCCAACATTATCTTCTCTCTCCCTCTCCCTTTCTCTGCCTCCCTCTCTTTCAACCCCCCTCTCTCTCTCTCTCCTCCTTCAACAGCAGAAGGATCCATCTACCCCTTCTCCCTGTCATCATTTCTCCCTCTTCTTTTGGGGGGATGATCTTTCCTCATCCTGCCTCTCTGTCTCCTCCTTCCTTCATTACTCCTCCTCCATCTCTCGTCTCACTGTTGATATCCCGTTTCGCTCACAGTTGACATCTCTCAGCCCTCTCTATATTACTCCCTCTCCCCCTCTCTTCCACTCCCTCTCCTCTCTCCGCCCCCCCTCTCTTTAACTCTCTCTCCCACTCCCCACCTCTCTTCCACTCCCTCTCCTCTCTCTCCCACTCCCCCTCTCTTTAACTCTCTCTCCCACTCCCCACCTCTCTTCCACTCCCTCTCCTCTCTCTCCCCCACTCTCTTTAACTCTCTCTCTCCCACTCCCAACCTCTCTTCCACTCCCTCTCCTCTCTCTCCCACTCCCCCCCCTCTTCCACTCTCTCCTCCTCCCTCAGTTCAGTGGCTAAGGAGCAGGGGTTTCTGGGTGTTCTGAGGGCCACAGTAGGATCCAGCTGGTCGTACTTGTCTTTCACCATCTCTTCCTTTTTCTCTCTCTCTCCTGACAAAGCATCAGTGTCTCCGTCGCGCTGTCATGACAACCAAGTTGGGAGTTTGGTTTATACGAACCTTCGCGCACACACTCCTCCTTTGTAACGTTTACCACTTCCTCCACATCCCTCCCTCCCTCCCTCCCTCCCCCCCTCCCCCCCCCCCTCCCTCCCCCCTCCCTCCCTCCCTCCCTCCCTCCCTCCCTCCCTCCCTCCCTCCCTCCCTCCCTCCCTCCCCTGCTCTCTGATCCCGTCAGATCCTAGGGGCTGGCTGGCTCCTGCACACTTCAATCTCCATTAAAATCTCCCCTCTTTCTGTCTCTCCCCTCTCTTCCTTCCCTCTGTCTCTCTCAGGCTCTCCCCTCCATCTCCCTCCCCCTTCCCCCTCTCCATCTTTCTTTCTCTGCCCGTCTCACTAATTCATGATTTCTCCCCCCTCTTCTCGACGTCTCTTCCATCCTGTCATCCTCCTCTCAGGCTGAGCTCCGCCCACATCCAGGCTGTCACTGGAACTCTGAGGACAAGTTTCCTCCAGAGCCCTTTAGAGTCAGCTGCTCCTGCCTCCTGCCTCCCTGCCTCCTGCCTCCCTGCCTCCCTGCCCAGGACATCACCGAGGACAGAGGATGACGAAGCCTTTTAACACGGATCATTATTTAAGATCGTTAAGGTTTGACCGTCACTGGAAACATTCGGGACGTTGTGAATTAGTTGTGAGATAGTTGAATTAAATATGAAACAAAGCCTTAGTCAGAACTGACAAAATTAACGTGATCACACAACGGATATTGGTTAACCTCAAAACACTCAGTCTCTCATAAACATTCAGCCTACAGATAAAAGTGAATACGCATTGAATTATGTTTTAATACCATCAGGAAACAGCGTCCTTGTAAATGATGTCGGTTACATGGTTGTCATGACAGCAGGAGTATGACGAAGGGAGGGAGGGAGGGAGGGAGGGAGGGAGGGAGGGAGGGAGAAAAGGAATAGAAAGGGATAGAGAGAGAGGGAGGAAGAGGGAGTAATCAAAGGTACAGAAGGCTACCATTCAAACCACTAACTGAATCCATTTAGTGCCTAATTGCCTTGAACAACATTGTCCTCATTCAAAACATCGGAGCAGCATTTTGGTTCAGGGGGTCAGATGACCCCTGAGGGTCAGACAGCGTGAACTCCTCTCCTCACAGCTCTGAGCAGAGAGCGCCTGCTGGCTGACAAGCTGTATCTGCTTAGCACACACTTGAACTCCAGTAGGACGGGAAGTCACAGGTACATTTACTCATTTAGCAGAACGCTTTTATCCAAAGCGGTAAGCAGTAAGTGCAGGGACATTTTTACCTGAGGCAAGTAGGGTGAAGTGCCTTGCCCAAGGACACAACGTCATATAACCATTAAGCCATCCGACCCCCAGGTAGACCCATGCAGCTCAGCGCTGCTTCAGGGCAGGACAGTGTTCAGAACAGTGTTCAGACCCCAGTGATCACCTCGGTGACCCGATCATCTGCAGTCGCTGGTTCTCTGGGTCAGATCCAGGCATGGATGAAGCGCAGTGCTGGTGGACAGAGGAACACTTTGTGACAAAGAGTTCCCGTCTCCACAGATAATGAATGAAATTGTTAACTTCAGGTCACCTTGCTCAGAGGGATGTGGAGGAATGGAAAGATGAATTCATGGGCTGCAGTGTTTGTAAACAGGTTAATGAAGCTGTGAAGGTGCTTCTGTAATCCGCAGGTACGATCAGATGCAGATCCATCCAGGTACCAAACCCAGGTCTCCTTCCTGTGGTGCAGCCGGTTAGGGTGTCGGGACAGTAATCAGAAGGTACCTGGTTTAAACCCCGGCTGTGCCAACATAAGCCTCAGGGGGGGAATGTCCCTGTACTTGCTGTAAGTCTCTCTGGATAAGAGCGTCTGATAAATGACTCGATGTGAATACAAACAGTGCAGTTATGAGGCAGAGTGATATGGAGAATGAGAGTGTTGATACCAGAACTAACACACACACACACACACACACACCTCATTTATCTGTGTCACTTAGAACTGAGCTCACAGCAGGAGGCTACAGGATCTGACTAAAAAAACAAGCATTTCACTTCTCCAATCTTGTCTGAAAGCTGGGCTGTAATGAAATCTGGAATGTATTTGTACTTCCACGTTACCTGTATAATATGTACTATTGCATCACTTGTATTATTTGTATCCATATCTGTAGTGTATTTTACATTGTATTCATTTTTATTTTTATTTTATTAGTATGCCACATATATGTTCTATGTTTGCTCATTCCTGCCAAAGTGAATTCTATGTTTGTTAATCTTGCATAGTGAATAAACCCCCATTCTGATTCTGAGAATCTGCCAGTCTTCAAAACATTTAATCCTCTGATTTAGACCAGATGATTTTTCTCAGCCTTTTTACCTAGAGAAAACTAATTATAAATATGTATAATATATCAATATATATCTATATTATAAACCTCCAAGTGTGATGCTTCTTTGTTTGCCACTCTTACAGATAATTGCAGAGTCCTGTTGCGAAATATTGTTCCTCAGCATTAATAAACAGACGCTCATCCTAAATCAAATGTGTTTTTCTATAAGAAGGTGTTTTTATTATTATTTTTGCTGTCAATCAAGTCAAGTCTGCAGCAGCGCCCCTCCAAAGCAGCGATGTCATACTGGTGCCACGGAAGACAAAGGGGGGGGGGGGGGGGGGGGGGGAGGGGGGGGGGCTGCTTTTCACTTCCCCAAACCAGCTGATTTCACTAAGTAGAGAAACTAACCCTAACCCTCATCAGGACCCTGACCACAACCCTCACACCACACACGCACGCACGCACGCACGCACGCACACACACACACACACACACACACACACACACACACACACACACACACACACACACACACACACACACACACACACACACACACACACACACACACACACACACACAGCCTGTTTTCTCTCTTTCTCTCTCTCTCTGTTTATCTCTCTCCGTCTTGGTCTGCCTTTCTCCCCCTTCCACTCCTCCTCCCTTCTTCTCTCTTTATCTACAACGCACTCGCACATCCTCACAGAGCCGTTTATCTACGACACACACACCCACACACACGCAGACACTGCTCAGACACACACACATTCGCTGAGTCGTTTATCTACGACACACACACACAGACACACACACTCACACACACACACACACACCCCCACACACACATTCACTGAGCTGTTTATCTACGACACACACACACAGGCACTGCTCAGACACACACACACCCCCACACACACACTCACACACAGACAGACACACATACACACACACACACACTCACACACACACACACACACACACATACACACACACACACACTCACACACACACACACACACACACACACACACACACTCACACCCACACGCTCACACACACTCAGAGTGGTTTGTCCTCATCCTGAGCGCAGCCTGCCAGGTGTTCTCTACGGTCTCTTCACAGAGCACAGCCTCGCCTGGGGTCACTCCTGACTTCCTGTCTGCCTGCCTAGCGTCCTTAACGGGGCTGAGGCAGTGGGGAGGTGTGTCTCTCTGTGTGTGTGTCTGTGTGTGTGTGTGTCTGTGTCTCTGTGTGTGTGTCTCTGTGTGTCTGTCTGTGTGTGTGTGTCTCTGTGTGTGTCTGTGTGTGTGTGTCTATCTGTGTGTGTGTGTCTGTCTGTGTGTGTGTGTGGTGAAGTGAGCGCCCAGTGGGACAGAAATAACTGCATGATTTAAAGGCGTTTTGGACACAGACTTTACAGTTCTGTCTGAATCCATACAAAATGGATTTCACTCCTTCAGTCTGAGAGACAACCTATTGAAGTTCACCCACCCACCCACCCACACACCCACACACACCACACACACATGCACACTCACCCCCACACACACACACACACACACACGCACACTCACCCCCCCCTACACACCACACACACATGCACACTCACCCCCACACATATACACACTCCCCCCCCCCCCCACACACACGCACACTCACCCCCCCCCCCCCCCCCACACACACACAGCAGAAACAAAGAGACAGTCCTGGGAAGCATTTAAAGAGCAGCAGCAGCAGCAGCAGCAGGTTAACTTAGAACATGAACTCTGTTTAGCTGTCAGACACCTCAAGAGAGGAAAGCTGGACAGAGAGAGTCAGCCTGTGTGTGTGACAATCTGTATTAGCGAGAGAGAGTGTGTGTGGTGGCGACAGACAATGATGCTTAGAGTTGTGCGAGCGGTGCGTGTGCGTGTGTGTACAGAAGTTCCGCACGTCTGCTCTACGGTCTCAGGAGCGTGCTAAAACGCCCGTCTTTCACACACGTGGAGTTGCCATGGCAACCCCGGGACGCATGTTTTTTCGGGGGGGGACGCAAGCAAATAAATAAACGAGCAGGAAAAGGTGGGGGGGGGGGGGGGGGGGGGGCGACGACACGTTGCCGCAACGATGGGATGACTCATCTGACAACATCACAACAAACCAGACTGGATGAGCTGAAGCCTCATCGTCCATATGGACGTTTCATAATAGATCAAAACACGTGTTTGAATCGCTGCAAATGATTCTTACACATTGTGGTGAAACAAGCAGTCGCTGTTCGGCCCAAAACAAAACATCGGACAACGTTTACTGAATATTTAAAAAAAACAAACATCTGGTCTGCTGCCTTTTGCTTAACAGAAAGACCACACACACACACAGACACAGACACATACACACACACAGATACACACACAGACACATACACACACACAGATACACACACAGACACATACAGACACACACACAGACACATACAGACACACACACACACCGTCAAACACACATACAGACACACACAGCCAGCCAGTTCCATGTTACTGACTGACTCCCTGTCCATCATCTTAATGAGAGCTCTCCAGATGTGATGTGTGTGTGTGTGCTGGGCTGTGTGGTGTGTGCGTGTGTTCTGTGAGCTGATTGGTTGCGTGAGTCATGTGACCCCCTCCCGTGCCATTGTGTTCGAACCCAAACCTCCGATAGGACAGAATCCCACGTGGTTTGAGAAGATCTGGGATGTGATTCATCACAGCAACATACGTGACGTTAAGTTCTCCTTCCCAAACGAGGGTGAGGTCAGAGGTCGGAGGTTCAACACGCACAGATCGTCTGGGAACCCAGCGATTTATGACAGATCTGTATGAACAGCAGGACCTTGATTGAAACCTTTATTGTCCCCTCTGGGGAAAATTAGTAGTCAAACAGCTCATGCTTTTAAGAAAAAGAGGAGGACAAACAGAAAAACTGAGTTAATACATTAATATAAACACCCTGCTGGTCCCAATAAATACGTCACTAAAATAATCCACAAAAAATAATCCAATAAAAATAAACAATCCGCTAAAATAGTCAAATAAAACTAGCTAAAGTGCATCCTGTGCCATGCGCAGATGAAAGTCCAGATAAAAGTCCAAGTCAGTTAGCCTAGCCTAACTCTAGCTCCAGGTCTCCCCGTGCCTGCAGGGCCTGGTTGTAGAGTCGGAGAGCAGCTGGAATAAAAGACTGTCCAAATGTCTTTGTGTTCTGACGGGGGAGGGGGACCTTCTGAAAGGTTCTGCTCTATTCCCCATGTTGATATTCACAGCAGTAAGCGTTCCTCTGCACATCCCCTCTCCTGAATATCACAACCGTATCTTCTCATAATGAGTCTTGTTATTATACAATGCTAATGCTATCAATTACAATCTCTGTCGTGTTAAATGAACCTTATTCACGAAAGGAAGCGAAACCACACCTGATCGTTCACAGAAGGAGAATAAACTCCATCCTTTTGGCATGTTAATCAGAAGCTGTAAATAGCTTCGATACTAAACACAAACTGCATCTCGGGGCTTCAAGCTGAGGCATCTCGGGGCTTCAATCAGCTTCAAGATATGTGTAACTTTGAGTCTCTGCCAAATCACAACAAAACATGTCATCGGGGGTCTTCGATTGTAATTACAGACTCTAATGGAGTCACATTAGCGAGCTGTATCAAACTGTGGCTGTTCACTGGTTGTGTTTCAGGGTTTCTGAGGAAAAAAAACTATGATTAAAACCCTTGAAGTATAAACCCATGCTCACAGTACTGATATGAGGGGAAACCAAATACAAACTATTCAGATGTTTGCCTGACAAAATAGATCTGGAACAGCAGTTGTTGGTTTGTGGAAACGGTTTGTGTTTCCTGTGTCCATGTAAGGACTGCGGCCAAACAGGACAGGAAGTGTCCCTGCTATGGCTACCTCAGTACAGAGATCTCACACACACACACACACACACACACACACACACACACACACACACACACACACACACACACACACACACACACACACACACACACACACACACACACACACACACACACACACACACACACACACACACACACACACACACACACACACACACACACACACACACGCGCGCGCGCACACACATCCTCCTCACAAACCATCGTTTGACTGCTAAAGTTATTCACCAATTATTACTGTTGTCAGGGCAACCCATTCTCAGCTAAACCTAGTTTCACATATCAGACAAATCTGCTTTGGTGCTAAGAAGCTCTAATGAGGGCAGTTCAGTATGTTCACTGCGCGCACACACACACACACACACACACACACACACACACACACACACACACACACACACACACACACACACACACACACACACACACACACACACACACACACACACACACACACACACACACACACACACACACGCAGGCCAAGCTGAGGCTTGTACGCCACATCTCAGATGGTAAAGTTGTCAACACCCCGTGTGATACTGTAGAAAACAGCTCCGTCTCTGTAGCCCGATCCAGAGAGACGTTCTGTTCTCAGGATCTGAAAGCTGGTTGGCTAAGTGGACGTTTCTGAAATTTCACTTGCAGAATATGTGAAGAAATGTTTCAAGAAAGAAAGAAATTAAACTAAGTGTCAGGTTCTTGTTGTGGACAGTAAGACAGCAGGTTAGATTGTGAGGATGAAGGTCCTTGACTAGTGGACACTCGTCTTCATCCTTCAAATCAAGCTTGTTTACATCAAATGTAAATTGCATTGTCTATGAAAGCAACTGTGGTAACCAGGTATCAAAGTACAAATATAAAGTATAAGCTATAACAAAGAAAACATAAAAATAGCAATTGTAAAATCTTGTAAGATTCATTCCAGAGTTCTTCTACTACGCTTTCAACGTGAAAAATATTCTGAACTTAGATTTACATTTAGAGAGAATGTCAACATGGAGTAGACATGGAGGCTCGTTAGCGCCTGGTGGCTTTTTGAGTTCCAGGCAGCGGATGCTCAACACGGCTTTGAACAGCAGATTGTGGAAGCATTTGCCTCCCTGTGACATATTAGCATCATCAAAGAGAATATTTAAAAGACGAGAGGTGGAAGAGGACGGAGAGGAGGAAGAGGAGGAAGAGGAGAAGGTCGACGAGTGGCAGAAAGAACAACATGTTCCCTCGTCAAAGCTTCGATGGTGACGACAGATCTGGGAGTTAGTCTGGGAGTCGAAAGGGTTCCTGAGTTACTGCATTGTGTGTGTGTGTGTGTGTTAGTGGTGGGTGTGTGTGTGTGTGAATGTGTGTGTGTCACACGCATTCATTTCCTCAGACCGCCTGACCTTTTAAGAAGTTTTTCACTTCACTTTTTCTTCGTCTTCATATAAACACTCACCACTAGAAATCACCTCAATGAGGAAGGTTGAATGACGTGTTTCCTGGTTTCTCCAGCTCCTCACATGCCCACTGAACTGACCTCTGAGGTCACCAAGCATTCAACTCTGCCGAGCAGCCAGAGGAGCGTCTATTGAGGGAGAAGTGGCCTTCATCAGGGTCTCTCCACAGAGCCCACAGATTCTCTGGATGAAGAAAACCCAGCGTGTTAGAGAGCGTCAGGCCGCCACAGCATGGAGGGAGCCTATATCTGAAACTTCATTCTATAGCTGTCACTAATTTAATCACCCTACAATTAACACCGAGGCTGAATGACTGGCTCGCCCCAGCAAAACAGAGGTAATTGCAAAGCTCCAGTTTTAGCCAAGCCCTGGATAAAGAAATGATGAGCAACGTAAAGTAATTTCAGCTCGGAGCAATTTGTACAAACTCATCACAATAGCAGAAGTGTCAGGTGCACTTTTTCTTTCAAACGTGTAATTATCAGCCTGCAGTACTGACATATTCAGGGTTTTTAACAGCAGAAAACACGGAAGCGAACACAAGTTTAACTGTTCAGCGAAACCTGAGGAGAAGTACGTCTCATCTTCTGAAGTTCCTGATATTCTTGGAGGAGCGGCAGTAAAGACCGTCTAAATATGTTTTCACTTGGGGCGAAGACACATTACTATGAGTTCCAGCGTAGAAACTCCCCAACACTTTCTATCCAGGTTTTATAAGCCTTAGTCGATAGCTAATACAGCCTTGGTGAATACGTAAGGTCGCACCAACACATTATTGATAAGCATTTTAAAGGCAGCATTACTACATAACTAATGCTTTCTCATCTTACAATAACCCTGACCTTTACCCTTGTTTAGTAGTGTTAACACACATCATTATTGACCAAGGCTAGGGCCTTGCTACATATTAATATATATATATACATTTTTTTAAGGACCCAAGATCTAAAGAGCAGCTGAAAATGAACCTTTTCATGTGCCAGTGATCCTGAGTGAGCACAGCAACACTCAGTCCACCAATCATCTGATCTTTGGGCAGCTGGAGGTTCTGCGGACTTTATAGATCAGATCCACCACGTCAAAAGATGCCTTTTATTTCAGTGTATGTGGGCAGATGCACTTCAGGGTGTGTGTGATATTTACAGTGTGTGTGAGTGTGTGTGTGTGTGAGAATGTGTGCTTGACTGAGCATGTGTAAGTGGACGTGAGAGTGTGTGTGAGTAAGCATAAGTGTGTGAGTGCGTGTGTTTGAGTGTGTAAGAGTGTACTCTGACGGAAAAAAATCTCTTCCAATTTAGGAGAGAAAGAGAGGGAAATAGAGACATACAAAGAGAGGGAAAGATACAGAAAGAGAGAGGGGGAGAGAGGGAGAAAGACATACAGAGAGGGGGAGAGAGAGGGAGAGATACAGAAAGAGAGGGAGAGAGAGAGAGAGAGTGTGTGGGTAGGTATAAGAAGCTCCACAGTCAGTGGTTCCTACTGAAGCGTCCTCGTGTATCTGGAAAGGTAGACACACAGTGACAGCAGAACAGAGCAGACTGAGACACTGAACTGCAGGACGCTTCATTCTGCTGTTTAAGGCTGCAGATATCTGCTGCTGTATCACAGAGGGTCAGGGAGGCAGAGATGGGAACACCGGTGCTGCGTCTGAGAGTGTGTGTGTGTCTCAGTGTGTGTGTGTGTGTGTCTCAGTGTGTGTGTGTCTCAGTGTGTGTGTCTGCCTGTGTGTCCATGGAAGGAGAAATAATTACTGTTCTAATATCCAGCAGTTCTACTCCTTTGCCTGCTATTAAAGACGTACATGGTGTTACAGTGTAAAAGCACTGAGGTGTGTCAGTACAATCAGTCACCAGCTGGCTCCAGCCTGTCCACACCTCCAGAACTGTCTGTTTCATCAGCTGTCATCTAGTAAGGACAGAGAGAGAGGGAGAGAGAGGGGGAGACAGAGAGAGAGAGAGAGAGAGGGGGAGAGAGGGGGAGGGAGAGAGAGACAGGGAGAGAGAGAGAGAGCGAGAGAGAGCGGGAGAGGGGGAGGGAGAAAGAGAGAGAGAAAGAGAGAGAGAGAGAGAGAGAGAGGGGGGGGGAGAGAGGGAGAGAGAGAGAGAGAGAGAGAGAGAGAGCGAGAGAGAGAGAGAGAGAGAGAGAGAGAGGGGGGGGAGAGAGGGAGAGAGAGAGAGAGAGAGAGAGCGAGAGAGAGAGAGAGAGAGAGAGAGCGAGGTCATACTGAAGCACACAGCTGAAAGGCCACTGGGTCTGATGGGAGTTCAACAAGCTGCTCTGAGAAACATCCAGAAGTAGGAAGGATTCTGTGTGTTTACCAACGGCTACTTTATTTGACCTGCTAGTACTGGCTTTATCTATCACCATACCCTTCACTCTCTCTCTCTCTCTCTCTCTCTCTCTCTATTCTCCCCTCCTCCTCCTCCTCTCCTCTCTCTGACAGCACAAACTCTGAACTCTTTTCTTCATTTCCTCTTCAATTACCACTGTCCTCACAGCAGGTTCCTCTGCACTGCGGATTTTCAGGTGTCCCTGAAAGACGATCTTCTCTCTCTGTCTCTCTATGTCTCTCCCTCTCCCCCTCTTCTATCTCTGTCTCTCTCTCTCTCACACACACACACGAAGGGTGTGGGTGAAGGGCTAATGAGCGGTGGATGAGGGGTGTATGAGGAGCTGAAAGGGAACACATCAGCTCAGGTCCAGCGGGTGTCCAGGTGACAGATGGGTGCAGACAGCCAGATGATGCTGCTGCTCTCGTGAGGCTGCATGGGCAGGTTTGCTGCAATGCTCCAGGTCACTCTGACCAGCCAGCTGAGGGGGAGGGAGGGTCTGCAGGGGAGGAGCAGAGAGGATAAAAGCCCCCAGTCTGGCTGTGTGTGTTGGTGTGTGTGTGTGATCTGGGTAATAGCAGTAGATGTAGACTGTGTTTGCAGCATCAAGGTCAACATTGACATCACTGCTCAGAGTCAGTGAACAGGACAGAGGAGGACGGGGGTTTGGGGGGGGGGGGAGGGAGGATGGGAGAGGGGAGGACAGGGGGGAGGGAGGATAGAGGGAGAGGATGGTGGAGGGTGGGGGAGATAGAGGGAACTCATCTCTCTCCCACCTCAGACCTTCCTGAGACCTTGATCTAGTCTCTTTCCACGCACGCACGCACGCACGCACGCACGCACGCACGCACGCACGCACGCACGCACGCACGCACGCACGCACGCACGCACGCACACACACACACACACACACACACACACACACACACACACACACACACACACACACACACACACACACACACACACACACACACACACACACACACACACACACACACACACTGGTGACAGGAGAGAAGCCACACTTAGCAGAGTGTCCAGTCAGCAGAGAGAGATAGGGAGAGGGATAGAGATACTGCTGGGAGAGAGATACTGCTGGGAGAGAGATACTGCTGGGAGAGAGATACTGCTGCTCATCTCATCATCTTCTTTGTTCTAAGCTCCACATTCTTTGTAATGTTCCCCACACGCTCCATCCTGCTTGGTGTTTGATGAGGTTGTCAATACCAGCCTGGAGTCAAAGGATGCAGGGAGAGTCAGAGACTAATGCACAAAGAACACGTCTGAAACACGTGTGTTTGAGTCATGGCAACAGCCAGGCATCCACAAACTGTCTTTCATGAAAAGAAGAGTCTTTAGCTTAGCGGTGCTCACACTTTTTCAGCATGCGATCTACTTATAAAATGACCAAGTCTCAATGATCTACCCATTCCAAAAATGCTAAATATATATGTAAGTCAGTGTTGTATTTTCCACTAACGGTCAGTAAATGCTGAAGTAAATGGATGAAGGTGTTGGATGTGTAGCAGAAGCCTCTGAACAACAGTGTGTGTTGGCAGAAGAGTTCACACTCAGCAGACGCTCCTTCAAAAGGGTAACAGAGAAAACATGTCTCCATCCATCTCCACTTTTATCGATTCAGGACAGTGTGAGTGTGACCTTCACTTACTGAACAACAATACCGTGTTTGTTCCACTGCTCTTCTTCCTCTAAGGTGTCGGACATTCATGCCCCGCGCGCACACGCGCACACACACGAACATGACTGTCCTTAAACACAGCTAGTCACTGAGGTTCACACCCTGAGGTGTTTCTCATTTTTCTTCCTCTTCCTGACAGCTGCTGACCTTTCCAGCGAAGTGTGACCTCCGTTTGACCTCTGTTAGCTTCCTCGCTTGGCGGAGCTTAGTTTACGACTCTGTTGAACGAACCGTACGAAAGAACGAGATGATGAATGTTATAACTGGGGGCTTCTGTAACTCCGCCCCCGGCTTCTGTAACTCCGCCCCCCATCTCTCCTCACCAAACACCACAGCGTCAAACCAGGAAGCGGAATAAATATCTTGGTTTCTGCGTTTACGTATTGATCCTAGGTGTCGTTATGTGTATGGTTTTCCAGTATAACGACAGTTAAACTGTGCTTTATCTTGCATTCAGCATCTTAAACGGATGGTGTAAAGCGTTGCACCCTGCAACACACACACCCTGCAACACACACACCCTGCAACACACACCCTGCAACACACACACCCTGTAACACACCCTGCAACACACACACGCTGAAACACACACAACCTGCAACACACGCACCCTGCAACACACACACCCCGCAACACACACACCCTGCAACACACACACCCTGCAACACACACACCCTGCAACACACACACCCTGTAACACACCCTGCAACACACACACGCTGAAACACACACACCCTGCAACACACGCACGCTGCAACACACACACCCTGCAACACACACACCCTGCAACACACACACCCTGCAACACACGCACCCTGCAACACACACACCCTGCAACAAACGCACCCTGCAACACACGCACCCTGCAACACACACACCCTGCAACACACACACCCTGCAACACACGCACCCTGCAACACACGCACCCTGCAACACACACACCCTGCAACACACACACCCTGCAACACACGCACCCTGCAAAACACACACCCTTCAACACACACACCCTGCAACACACGCACCCTGCAACACACACACCCTTCAACACACACACCCTGCAACACACGCACCCTGCAACACACGCACCCTGCAACAAACACACCCTGCAACACACGCACCCTGCAACACACACACCCTGCAACACACGCACCACTGGCTGAACAGTAACTGAACAGCACATTGTCTTCCTATATCCTCTCTCTATCTGTCTCTCTCCCTCTCTCCGCCTCCCCCCAGATCCCCAGGAGAACATCTTGACGTGCCGCAAATGAATTTCCAGCGCTGCGTCGTTTAATCTGACACCAGCGTAATCTTCTCAGACGGCCACAGCCTGCTGTTGCATTGTGGGTATTCCCAGGAAGCATTTCTCTAGTGATTCAAGGACACACCCACACGTGGTGGTGTCAGGAAACTGTAATGAGCGTTACGGAGCCCTTCCCTGCTAATGAGAAATAAATAAACCTGCGGATGAAATAACGCCATCATGTTCCTCTCAGTAACACATCAGCCATGCTACATTGTGTTGCTTTATTAGGTTTGGGTTGATACATTAGATTAGATAAGATTAACCTTTATTTGTCTTCCAGGGGTGGAAATTGCAGTTCACAACAGCAGCAGGGTAAAGTACAGCACACAGAGTTGCAGCGTAACATAACAATAATGACAATAACAATAACGATAGGCGGGCACAAAAAATACGAAAATAAGTAAGTTAAGTAGTCCAGTTCAGTAGTCCAGTATAAAAAAGTAAAAGTAATTACAAAAATTAATAATAATCAAATTAAAAATAAGTAAGTTAAGTAGACATATAGACAGTTAATGTTTGGTGTGTAACATAATAGGTATCCCCACTGTTCGGTCTCTGTCTGTCTCTCCCACAGCCAATGAAACACCTTGCTAGTTGGATCAAAACCGCCAGCTGAACACTCCCTCAGTGTGAATCAGCCCTGTTAATGATCCCTCAGCGCTATCAGACACACAGGAAACATGGAACAACTGGAAGAGCTCAAGTCCACTTCTTCCTGCTGCGACAGAATGGATTTACTGTGAACGGCTACATTTAGCTAATTTTAGCTTAATTACCGTCTGCAATTCAAGTCTGATCGATCAGTCACATCGACTAATGAATTAAAACCCAACAATGCCCAGTAGGGTGATTGGCTGTTAAAATCAGAGGTTACCAACGACTCCATTAGCTTCCTGTTTACCCAATACCTCAACGTGATTGGCTACCCAATAGCTCAATGTTCCACCAATCAAAAGGCTTGAACCTAAGTTGACTTCAGACCCAGAACACAGGTCTTCCACTCTTCATATGGACAGCAGGGATGATGTATGACTATAAAGGATAATGTATTCATAGGGGGATGATGAAGAAATTGGTCTCCAGGTATGATAAAGCACCTTTCCAAAGGCTGTCTACAAATGATGACCAAACTATGCTAATAGATTCTGATCGCAAGACTTTTCAATTAGCCGACCACAGGAGACCATCAAGCCAGACTGCTTGAATTGAATTCAGAGTTAAGATCTCAAGATCACCTACACGTTTGGAAAGTGTAGATGACGCGCATTCATTTCCTCTGCGAATCCATTTGATAGGAATGTGTATACAATGTGTGTGGCTTCAAATAATTCACATCGCGTCTAAGACTGGGGGGAGGGGGTGAAGGGATGAATTTCACATGAAAGCTGTTTACATGCCACCACCTTGAATTTCAGAATAGAAAATGAAGCCACAGCTGCCCTGGGCTTTGTGATCATCCGGTCTGACAGTCTGTCAAAGCAGGGTTCTAATCACAAGAGCATCCTGATACTTCCCCCAGCTGTCTGCTGTCAGTGAACTCCACAGAGGTCGTCCTGTTAAAGCAGGCCCGCTCCTGATGTCTGTCAGGACAGGTCCTCCAGCGATCCTCAGACTAATGATGTGGGGATGATTCGACACGAGGGCCTTTGTCCTGGTTCACTTCTTCCTCTACGCTCACAGCCTCCTCCTGATTGGTCTGGTTAATATGTAACAGCTCAAGTTCGAAATGAAGGAACTAAAAAAGTCTTTGATTTCCTGTTCAGACTCCCCCCCCCCCTATTTAACTGGTGAATTTTCCAGGAGTTAACAGGAACCAGGACGAGGGTTAAGGAGGAGGAAACTATCTTTCCTCTGAAGGGCTAATCCTCCTCCGGAGACAGAGCCAGTCACAGGTTAGACAACACTTCACATTAAGGCTGTATCATAATCTATTTTATGTAACAATGTTTATTTACCTGCTGTGTTGTTATGGAGACAGGGCCTGAATTTACATATTAGTTAATGTAACCTTACAGTAATCTGTGGAGACTTCACATAGCTGAGATCTTTGATTAATCTCTAACCATGGAGATAGCTGTGAGTGTGTGTGTGTGTGTGTGTGTGTGTGTGTGTGTGTGTGTGTGTGTGCGCGTCTGGTGTTTTATAACACTATCAGTAGTCATCGCACAGCAGCTGTATTGTGGCTAGGATATCTGGTTTGTGTAATTGGACAGAGCTTCAGCCAATCAGGGAGCTCTTTAGATTCTGTCGAAATGAATGAGGAAAAACGAGACAATAAATAAGATAAAAGGCTTCTGTCTGGAGAGTGTGTGCAGAGTGTGTGCAGAGTGTTTGCAGCGTGTCTGCAGAGTGTGTGCAGCGTAGAGGAAATATGCACATTTAATAAAGTCATTAGACGCAACGCAGCAATGATGGCGCTGCCTCTCCACTGTCACATCCAGTTTTGCCAACGACTCTCTGGGACTTTAATTAGATAATTAAATGTCATTAAGTTATCGTTCTAAGGTCCTCCACCTCCTTTATCAGCGCGGGTTCCGTTCGTGTTCTCAAGCAGCAGAACGTAATAAGTATGGAACCAGCTGACATGCTAAAGTCCAGAAATGAACAATGATCGTTGAACATGGGGGGTTTTAAAATGCAAATGGATGCACATTATTAGTGCGATTCACCACTTCAACAGCAAGAGAGAAAAAAAAACATGTTAATAACTATTGAGCCGTGATTATGTGTGTGGGAGGAACTCCTCACTGAGCCCTGCAGCAGCAGCACACACACACACACACACACACACACACACACACACACACACACACACACACACACACACACACACACACACACACACACACACACACACACACACACACACACACACACAAGATAGTACTGCTGCTTCTAAACTCTTAGAGGTCGTCAGCGTGACCTTTCGACACCTCTCGCCAGGTGACCTCAGGTGACCTCAGGGAAAAGGGGAGGAGGCTGTTTGATGACATCACACTACGCTACAGCGCCATCATCAAGAAAGAGGGGGAGAGACAGAGAGAGACAGAGAGGGGGGTTGGGTGTGTGTATGTGTTAGGCTGTGTGTGTGTGTCAGGTTGTGTGTGTCAGGTTGTGTGTATGTGTCAGGCTGTGTGTGTGTGTGTCAGGTTGTGTGTGTGTGTGTGTGTCAGGTTGTGTGTGTCAGGTTGTGTGTGTGTCAGGTTGTGTGTGTGTGTGTGTCAGGTTGTGTGTGTGTCAGATTGTGTGTTTGTGTCAGGTTGTGTGTGTGTGTGTGTGTCAGGTTGTGTGTGTGTGTCAGGTTGTGTGTGTGTCAGATTGTGTGTTTGTGTCAGGTGTTGTGCGTGTGTGTCAGGTTGTGTGTGTCAGGTTGTGTGTGTGTGTCAGGTTGTGTGTGTGTGTCAGGTTGTGTGTGTGTGTGTGTGTGTGTCAGGTTGTGTGTGTGTGTGTTAGGCAGCAGCAGGGTCAGTCTAACTTACCTTGCTGCTGCTGCTCCTGGCTTCCTTCCAGGCAGAACAGAAGGTTCCCTCCTCCTCACAGCCACTCTGCAAAAAACAACAACACATCAGGGGAGGACAGGAGAAGGAGAGAAGGAGGATGAGGAGATGAGTGGGAGGAAGAGGAGGAGAGGACAGATGGAGGAGGGGAAGGAGGAGGAGGAGATGAGTGGGAGGAAGAGGAGGAGAGGACAGATGGAGGAGGGGAAGGAGGAGGAGGAGATGAGTGGGAGGAAGAGGAGGAGAGGACAGATGGAGGAGAGAAGGAGGAGGAGGAGATGAGTGGGAGGAAGAGGAGGAGAGGACAGATGGAGGAGGGGAAGGAGGAAGAGCAGGAGAGGAGGAGGAATAGGAGGAGAGGAGGAGGAGGAGAGGACAGATGGAGGAGGGGAAGGAGGAGGAGCAGGAGAGGAGGAGGAGTAGGAGGAGGAGAGGACAGATGGAGGAGGGGAAGGAGGAGGAGCAGGAGAGGAGGAGGAGTAGGAGGAGAGGACAGATGGAGGAGAGGACAGATGGAGGAGAGAAGGAGGAGAGGAGAAGAGAAGGAGGAGAGAATGAGGAGAGAAGGAGAGAAAAGAGGTACATGAAGGAGAGGGGGGAGGGAGGGATGGAGGAAAAGAGAGGGAGGGAGGGAGGGAGAGAGAAAGAGAGGGGGGTGAGAGGCAGATATTGACAAGTGAAAAACTGAGATGGAGGGTTTGAGTTAAAGGATGAAGGGAGGAAGAGATATTACAGAGTAAGAAGTGAAGAAATCATCTATTCAGTCGTCACATTTCAGCATCACATCCTGTTCTAACTGTGTTAAGTCCTGAATGCGGAAACAGCAGCAATCTGCCCTCGGATGCTCTGACGCCCTCCAGTCCTTGAGCAGCGAAACTCCTCAGACCATCATTCAGAAGTAATGAAGTCTGTCGACTGCTGGAGGAATCCCACAACAACAGATGTGGTCCAACGCAAGCAAACTAGGCATGGTTTAAAGATAATTCATTCTGACACCCAACATGTGGCAAGCTTGAAGTTCAATCAGCCAATGGCTGATCAGTATTCTGCAGCCGTTTGGCTGTCTCCTATGGCAACAGCCAACACTGAGTAGCTATTGATGTCAATGTCTCATAAGAACTCACCATTCACACTCACTGATGCCAGAAAAGGTCAAATCAAATTATATCGCATCAGATTGAGTTTTTCACCAGATTAATGTTTCCGTAGTTCACCCTCGCACCATGAAATGAATTTGCTCAAATAATCACAAAATACTTCCAGACTGTATTTCTCTACGGTAGTTTTCCTATGAAAGATAAATACACGTGATATCAGAATGGGGGTTTATTCGCTATGCAAGATAAACAAACGTAGAATTTACTTTGGCAGGAATGAGCAAACATAGAACATAAATGTGGCCTACTAATAAAATGAAAATGAATAAATGATATTGTAAGAGTTTTGTTTACTCAAAAGGATTTATTAAGAGTATATTTAGTTCATTTTGAGAATGTTATAAACAATAACATGATGTCGTTTCTTTAGGTCTGTAGTCACCATCTGATAGACTAGATTTCAGTAACTTGACTCTTTAAAACAGTAAAGTTAACTTGCTGATGCCAAATGGGCGAAGCTAGTTCTGGCAACGACACTCGGGCTGCCCGCGTCATCACTCAGTCATCAAGTACATATCATCATTCATTCACATAACTCTTCATACACTCAGCATACACTTCACTCATTCAGTACACTATTACTCATCACACACCGCAGTTCACGTACAGTAACAGTTCAAGCACACAGGTAGCGCAAACAATCAATCATGAACACACCTGACCTGGCTAGTGCAAGCCCATTGGGGCTCCGCCCGGTAAGACTGCCTTAAAAGGCTGCGCGGATATCCAACACTCACTCAGAACGGTTAGGATCATTACTGTTGCCTCCCACCACCATCCCCTTTCTCCCCCGGTCGTCTGTCTGTCTGAATTTATGCATATCTGTATGTCTGTCTGTCTGAATTTATGCATATCTGTATGTCTGTCTGAATTTATGCATATCTGTATGTCTGTCTGTTTGAATTTATGTATATCTGTCTATCAGGGGGATTATATATCTATTGCTCCATGCCTCATGTCATATATGTGTGCACGTATGTGTCGCTCGAGGCGGTAGGGAGCGCTTCCCCTTAGACATTCCACTCCGCCAAAATCAAACATATTCCATGTATGGTTATCAATAAATATTCTTTATATCAATCATCACGTGAGTGTCTTGACTGAACTGCAATTTCCTCAGTGCGGGACCAATAAAAGATGATCTTAAATCTTAAACCTCTTCAATGTTTTGGTGTGTTCGTGAGTTTCAGAAGCAGTACAAATTGTTCTTTACCACAGATCTGAGGTTGTGAGAAGAAAAAAACTATTATAACTGGAATTACTGTCTAATTGGACTCCTGAAACAGAGACACATTTCCTATCACAGGTTATCACACTTAGAATGTGGTTCCATTAGCTTGTACTTAGCCTCACAAGGCAAACTAGGAAAATAGTCAGCAAATGCGTTCGGTCGATAAGTACAGTTTAAGAATGAAAGTGTGAGTCAGCTGCAGAAAGATCGTGTGTGTTCACAGTTTGAGAATGGAGTTTAATGCAGTCTGACTACAGAGAGCATCACTGAAGAGGAACGCGGTGACAAGTTTGGCTTTCCGGAACGTGCTGCTGGCATGGAGCTGCATGCGGACAGAGAATGTCCGTGTGATCTCTTGTGAAGGTAGAGAACAAGGCCTCCTGAGGACCACGGGTTAGAACCAGGTGCGTTGGAGCAGGGAACCATCTAGAACATGCAGACCATGCAAGTGAGTTCCAGGGGTGAACACCTTGGGCCCAACCCACAGACCTCCATAGAACCCCCAAACAGCCTTGTGTTCCAGGCATGCCCTACCAGGAGCCTACAGCCCTACCAGGAGCCTACAGCTCTACCAGGAGCCTACAGCTCTACCAGGAGCCTACAGCCCTACCTGCTGCTATCATGACCCCAGGTCCAGGGCCTCATCCCTGGGGAAAACAGGCCACTGTTTGCTGTTTATTCCATTCATCTCCAAATGGAATAATTGAAGCGTTTTGAATCCATTCCACAGACCCGTCTGTAAGCTAATCAGCATAATGTGAGTTATCACTATCATTACAGAGGGAGAGCAAGACAGAGAAGTCACTTTATTATTCCACAACCAAAGAAGAAATAAAAACTGCTGCATTTTTAAAATATATTTGAGCTGGCAACAATAATTATGCTTTTAATCTCTCCTCACTATAAAAGACTCCAACAGCACTAACAAGTCAATTCTTATTTTGGATGCAGACCTTTTTTCCCCAGACATTCTCTTCCATGACAGGCTTTGTGTTTGCAGTAAGAAGTGTCCTCTGGTTCCTGCTGATGTTCAGGGAACAGAGCGATGAATGATTCTGTTGTTGTTGTTGATTCTGTGTTCTGAGCTTGCTAAAACAAAGGTCATTTCAATCTAACACTGAAGCACATTACTGGAAAACAAACAGCGATGACATCACAGGTCTCTAAATAGACTCTTTGGTGATCAAGGGAGTTAAGTGGCTGAGTGGTTAAGGAATCAGGCTAGTAAGCAGAAGGATGCGAGATTGAATCCTGCCTGTGCAAATATGACAATGTATCCTTGGGCAAGGCACTTCACACGCCCCTAAATGATCCTAACACACACTCGCCCCTTTCGTCATGTAAGTCATCAGTACCATGTGACTGAAGGCATCAGCCAGTGGACGAGGTTCTCTCAAACTTTCTATCGACACCTTGTTCTTTCTGATCCCAATTACAGCGGAGCGCTGGCGGCCAGCTGCCTTCTGAATTCCAAAGCGAGGAGGCGGAGGTTGCAAAGGACGCAAATCGAATCCCATCAGGACCCCGAGGGACACGGAGGGATGATTAACCTTCAGCTGGTCGTTACGTCCTTAAAGGCTTCCGTCAACATTCGTTAGAGGCTGAGACGAGCGTCTCTGGAGACGAGTGACATTCAAAAATGGAAGATTTGTCGAAACACAAAGCGACCGTCGCTACGTGAAGGCACAGCTGGGAAACTAGAGGGGTGTTGACAAATTAGTCCCACTGCAACCACATCTACTGTGGGAGATTTGGCCATTAGAGATACTTGGCAAAATAACTCTATAAACACTGGTGTATAAATAAGGTGACACTGGAAGAAGGAAGTTTATCAAGGAACCAAAGACAGACGATAACAGACAGACGGTAACAGAACGATAACTTTAAAGACTGAATGATGTAGTTACGAAATCAACCTGTGTGAATTCAAATCATACAAAACGGTCATCTGAACGGCTACCGTATCCACCAGTTATAGACTATCGCTTTGGAAATAAGGGCCTTTCTAAATCAATAAAAGGCAGACAAACGCAAATTTGCCATAACTGAAACCACATTGGCTAAACCCTCAGAGACACTTCAACATTACTGTAGACCGACCAATCAAGCAGCTTAACAGACCTGCCTGTTATGGCTCCTCACTCCCTCTTTCCCCCTCTCCCTAGTTCTCCCTCTCCTTCATCTCTCTGTCTTCTTCTCTCCATCTCTCCTTCATCTCTCTGTCTCCATCTCTCTCTCCTTTATCACTCTGTCTCCTTATCTCTCCCTCTCCTTCATCACTCTGTCTCCATGTCTCCATCTCTCCCTCTCCTTCATCACTCTGTCTCCATGTCTCCATCTCTCCCTCTTCTTCATCACTCTGTCTCCATCTCTCCATCTCTCTGTCTCCATCTCTCTCTCTCATTCATCTCTCTGTCTCCATCTCTCTCCTTCATCACTCTGTCTTCATCTCTCTCTTCTTCATCACTGTCTCCATCTCTCTCTCCTTCACCTCTCTGTCTCCATCTCTCTCTCCTTCATCTCTCTGTCTCCATCTCTCCATCTCTCGTTCATCTCTCTGTCTCCATCTCTCTTTCCTTCATCTCTCTGTCTCCATCTCTCCCTCTCCTTAATCTCTCTGTCTCCATCTCTCTCTCCTTCATCTCTCTCTTCTTCATCTCTCTGTCTCCATCTCTCCATCTCTCCTTCATCTCTCTGTCTCCATCTCTCTCTCCTTCATCTCTCTGTAGTCTGTTTGTTCAGCTGAGTCTGTCAGTCGGCATCAGACATCTGACTGACCCTCTCCCCCACTTCCCTTTTCATCCTCTCTCTCCCCACGGGACCCCCCCCTTGCCTCCCCTCCCTCCCTCCCCCAAACTACCCTCTAGGATAATGGCAGCAGCCTCTCCCCCTCTCCATCATGGTGGAGTCATTAGTGGCCCCTGAGGGCCGACTCTCAGCGGTATTGATAATTGTTGCAATTACACCAGAGAGCCTGGCGGAGGGGATGGCTGCTCCACGCAGGGGGCTGATGTGAGGGAGGGTCCGACACAACGAGACACAGCATGAAAACACACTGAGCGAGGAGGAGGAGGAGGAGGAGGAGGAGGAAGGACACCAAGCTGGCTTTGCTTTGTGCAGACGCTCAGGTGAGGCCTGTTTGAGGAGTGTGTGTCCTGAGTGATGTGTCCTCCACACAGGGAGAGTCAGCACTGCAGGCTGCTGGCTGGAACTTACAGTGTTGTGAAGAGGGATCAGTGCTCTCTCAATGCAGCCATTTCAATCAGGTGTCGGTGCTTTGATTTACCCCCAGCTGAGGGTTCATTTAATCTGACTTGGACGCCTGAATCCCCCTCACAATCACCCTCCTCCTCCTAAAGAAACAAATACCTATTTATAGATTATTAGTCTTTTAATTAGTTTGAGCAAAAACCAGTCGTTTTATTGGTGCTTAAAATTATTTTCAGTGTGACTCAAGACCACAACCTTCTGTTTTACCTTAAAAAAAGAAAAGAAACTCTACGCTCAATTAATCCTTGTTCTCTTTGCTCATTACTCCTATGAATAGGCAAAAGCTTCATTATCCTGTGCCAGGCTGTGGGGTAACGCCAGAGAGGCTGGCCACAACCAGGGGCCTGTGTCTGTGTGTTGAGCCAGGCTGGAGGACAGGATTCTGGGGGAGGATGAGGACAAAAATCAGGGTCGTCTGGACAGCCATCAAAGCAAAGGGAGCACAGGTGCATTATGGGTGATGGGGAAAAACGGTGTGTTTTCCTGTAATGTAAAGTGTCAACAATAACAACACATTTCCATAAGACTACACAGAAGAGCCACCTGACCAACCAGATCAACCTGGTTAAGAATTATAAATATATATATTTTTTTTACGTAAACATGTGGAAGACATTACAAGACAGGTGTATTTGTAATTATCGATAATGATAGTTTTGATAAAAACAATTTAGAGAAATCTTTTGTGTTTTGTGTAAAATCTTTTATGTTTCTAAACAAAAACATTGCTATATTTCATATAATGAAAACCATCTATAAAGCAGGATTGACAGATACATTTTCTCCAGGTACATAAAGAGAAAATCTGCCATTATTACGCTTCTAACAGAGAAACATAATGGTAGCGCTGGAGGGGGTGCACAAAAGCTTCCTCCATCTCATCACGGCTGTGCGAGGCTGGAGTTTCTTCATTTCATGCAGCCGTGAATCCCAGAAATCTCTGGACAACTTGAACTGGAACGCCATAAATAGCTCCTCCCCCTACAAGCCTTTTAACGAAACAGCAGAGAGGTCCTAATCAAGAGAAAGGCACGGGTGAATGTTTTAATGGAGGCTAAGTGTGTTCCTCCTGAGGGAAACACTTGCTTTTCTCCCCCGCCCCCCCTCCCCTGGAGTTACTTAACGTTACTAAACGAACCCCCCCCCCAAAAAAAAAAAGACTGTGAAGTTTCCACAAAAACCGTGAATGTTTTATTTACTCAGAGAGATCTGGCTTGAGGTTTAAGCCACTTAGGAAGCTGGGTTAGTGAGAGAGGAGGATCAAGCTGACTGAGAGAAAATGAGTCAAGGGAAGTTAGAAGATCCTGAGGCTCTGTGTGTGTAGCATAACCTCAGACTGCAGAACACAGCTCACACACTCAGCTCCACCTGAGGTTCCAGTGTTGAGTCGCAGCTCTTAAAACAGACCAAAGCGCCGCAAGAGAAACCTGAAATCCTGATTCCGTTCCACAGAACATCTTTAACCAACAAATGCAATCCAAGCAAAAAAAAGGAAAGAAAAACCGTCTTTCAAAACATAAAGTTACCGTGGGACTGGCAGAAAGGGCTCGGCAGTTTGCAGATGACAACAAATCATTTAGCAGGAAATGACGTCGTCCGTCTTGCTGAGATACGGTCAACAAAAGACATTTGTCAAACGCACTCAAGCGGAGGTGGTTTCAGTTCCCTGAAGTCTGAGATGAGGGGGGGCAGTGTGGGACAGTGCTAGTGAGGAGGGAGGGAGGGAGGGAGGGAGGGAGGGAGGGAGGGAGGGAGGGAGGGGAGGGAGGGAGGGAGGGAGGGAGGGAGGGAGGGAGGGAGGGAGGGAGGGAGGGAGGGAGGGAGGGAGGGAGGGAGGGAGGGAGGGAGGGAGGGAGGGAGGGAGGGAGGGAGGGAGGGAGGGAGAAGGCAATCTGAAAGTTTGGCTGCAGAAGCCTGACGATGGAAAGTTCTGGACCGCAGGTGTGTGACCAAGGAACGAGGGACGAAGAGGAGAGAAGAACATGGAGAAGAGAAGAGAGGGCTCTGCGATGGGTCTGTGTTCAGGGCTCAGCTCTCGCCCACGTCAGCCTCAGCAGCCGCTGGAGCGCTCCTCCGCGTCCCTCATGTTCCTAACACGGGCCACTCAGGGAGCAATCACACACGCGCCGCAACAGCCGACGTGGTCAGGAATAAACACTTCATTACCCCACCTGTACACTCCCCCACCTCTCCCTCTCTCCCTCCCTCCCCTCCCTCCCCTCCCTCCCCCCTCCCTCCCCTTCCCAGTCAACTACTGATTCTCCCACAGTGGGATTAGAGAGGGTTAAGTCAAAGTGGATCAATAGGATTATTCCATCTTTTAACCCCTTTGTGGAGACTTAATCATGGGGCAGACAGAGGATACAGAGGAGGCAGAGAAGAGGCAGAGAAGAGGCAGAGAAGAGGCAGAGAAGAGGCAGAGAGAAGATTAAAGGAACACCTTCACATCTACTAGCCTCTTCCTGTTCACACAGACGCCCTGAGGCCTTGAGATGCAGGAGAGCAGCAAACACAGACCTTCGACTGGCTGAATGAAACATGAATACACGTGTTCTGACATAACTCTCCTCTATCGACATGGAAACATCCGGAGCAGGGGTGTGTGTGATGTCCAGACAGACATGGGCACTGGGCACCATCACCACTGGAGCCTTACACAGACATGATGCTCTGAGCTACTGCAGACTACAGAGCATGATGTTTAACACTGTGTGAGTGAGTGTGACCATGCTAGAAACCTACACACACACACACACACACACACACACACACACACACACACACACACACACACACACACACACACACACACACACACACACACACACACACACACACACACACACACACTCTCGTACACACACACACAATTCAGGAACACGCTCACTAAAACACACACACCTCTTGCAGATAGAGAATCTTTCCCTTGCAGCAGTGAGGTAGAGGATGATGAGGCACAACAGCAACCAATCGAAAATCCCTCATGAAAGATTTGATGAGTCTTTATGAATGTCAGGATTGGCCAGAACACACCGTGCTTCTTAAGCGCTTGGCTGCAGTCCCTGAACACACTGAAGCCAAACAACTGTCTACCTGCATCAAGAACACACAGGTGTGGGGGGGGGATGATTAATTAAAACACATTTATGTGGCTGGAAAAAAATGAGAAAATAAGCAATAATAATCAAAGTGTTTGTGTGAATTAGACACAGGCTGCACTGTGTTATCACAGCGGCTCCAGTCTGGAGAGTGTGAGTTTACTGATTAGAAATATCAGCTATGTGACTAGATGCTTCTAAGCAGTACAGCTTTCGACAAGCTATTTATATTCATTTATGCATAGGCCCAAGATGGCAGTGAACTGAGCTGAACATTTTCCTTGATATCGTCTTTCTTCCCCTCCTCTCTTTCTCTTTCTCTACCACAGAAACACACACACACACACACACACACACACACACACACACACACACACACACACACACACACACACACACACACACACACTTGTGTGCTCCCCCTCTCTCCTCATAATGCATCCATCTTTCAGCAAACAGACACTCCAGTATGAGCGTGTCTCCTTCCTCCATGTAACCTCCTGGGTCTTCCTGCAGTATGGATCCCTGTTCCCTCCAGCAGCCCTCCTGTGTGACCACTGCAGCCCTCCAGCAGCCCTCCAGCAGCCCTCCAGCAGCCCTCCAGCAGCCCTCCAGCAGCCCTCCAGCAGCCCTCCAGCAGCCCTCCTGTGTGACCCCTGCAGCAGCCCTCCAGCAGCCCTCCAGCGGCCCTCCTGTGACCCCAGCAGCAGCCCTCCAGCAGCCCTCCAGCGGCCCTTCAGCAGCCCTCCAGCAGCCCTCCAGCAGCCCTCCTGTGTGACCCCTGCAGCAGCCCTCCAGCAGCCCTCCAGCGGCCCTCCTGTGTGACCCCAGCAGCCCTCCAGCGGCCCTCCAGCGGCCCTTCAGCAGCCCTCCAGCATCCCTCCAGCGGCCCTCCTGTGTGACCCCAGCAGCCCTCCAGCAGACCTCCTGTGTGACCCCAGCAGCCCTCCTGTGTGAGGGCGGGGTGCATGTGGAGAGCCAGGTGATTGAATATCAGATTAAAGAAGAGAGATGGAGCTCATATCACTGAGCCACTGTGTCACACCCAAGGCTGAGGGACAAAGAAAGACAAGAACTCCAATTGTGTGTGTGGGTTTAATTTAGATGAGTGTGTGGGTGGGTGTGGGCTGGGGGGTCTAATTTAGGTGTGTGTGTGGGTGGGTGAGTGAGTGAGAGAGAGAGCGCCAGAGAGACAGACAGAGAGAGAGAGAGAGCCAGAGAGAGAGAGACAGACAGAGAGAGAGAGAGAGAGAGTGAGGGAGGCAGAGAGAGAGAGAGAGTGAGGGAAGGGGGGGGGCAGAGATCCTGGGGTCATTAGTCAGTGATAACAGGGAGAAAGCGGTCGATAACACTCCACAGAATCTTCACACATTAAAGCACTGTCCTTGTGGTTCAACTAACAACACACTGGATCTAAAGGTTAGCAGCTGTTCCACCCTCACTACAGTGTCTGTCCCAGCCTATCAGAAGACAGCCATGCACCTCCACTGGTGTCTGTCCCAGCCTATCAGAAGACAGCCATGCACCTCCACTGGTGTCTGTCCCAGCCTATCAGAAGACAGCCATGCACCTCCACTGGTGTCTGTCCCAGCCTATCAGAAGACAGCCATGCACCTCCACTGGTGTCTGTCCCAGCCTATCAGAAGACAGCCATGCACCTCCACTGGTGTCTGTCCCAGCCTATCAGAAGACAGCCATGCACCTCCACTGGTGTCTGTCCCAGCCTATCAGAAGACAGCCATGCACCTCCACTGGTGTCTGTCCAAAGCCTATCAGAAGACAGCCATGCAACTCCACTGGTGTCTGTCCCAGCCTATCAGAAGACAGCCATGCACCTCCACTGGTGTCTGTCCCAGCCTATCAGAAGACAGCCATGCACCTCCACTGGTGTCTGTCCCAGCCTATCAGAAGACAGCCATGCACCTCCACTGGAGCTCGCTGGACAACAGCAGTGCAGCCATACTGCAGAACACCACAGCAAGGTGGAGGACTGACAGGACACACACCCTGAAGACACACACACACACACACACACACACACACACACACACACACACACACACACACACACACACAGCTGTATGACCCTGGGGTCAGGGTGGAGAACAGAAATATGGGAACAAATATTGGTAAGTACAACATGACTTCAGCCATGGTGCGTGAGTCTATCTTTGTGAGGTTTGGGGGGGGGGGGAAATCCTATGAATGCTAAATATATTCACGCACGGCAGTACATCTGCAGAACAAATGCATTATGGTTATGGAAACTGCCAAATATTTGACCAGGTGCAGTTTCCTGTGTCTGGGGAGGGGGGGGGGGCAGTGGAGAACAAGCAATTTCTGGACGAGGTTAGCGGTCAGGAGAGAGAGTGTGTGTGTGTCTCAGAAGAGAGCCTTATCTTTTCTGAGATAAGAGGAAAACAAGTGCGGTATCTCCCCTGAGGAGACGGGCTGTGTGGGGGGGGGGGGGGGGGGGGGGGGGGGGGGGTTTGACCCTGTAGTACAGCCTGCCAAACACACCAGATGACAGCTACAGCAAGATCTGGGATGAATACTAACACAGAGATACCAACACAGGGATACCAACACACAATAAACGTATTCATTCATTCATTCATTCAACACAGGGATACCAACACAGGGATACCAACACACAATAAACGTATTCATTCATTCATTCATTCATTCATTCAACACAGGGATACCAACACTGGGATACCAACACAGGGATACCAACACAGAGATACCAACACAGAGATACCAACACAGAGATACCAACACAGGGATACCAACACAGGGATACCAACACAGGGATACCAACACAGGGATACCAACACAGGGATACCAACACAGAGATACCAACAAAGGGATACCAACACAGAGATATCAACACAGGGATACCAACAAAGGGATAACAACAAAGGGATACCAACACAGGGATACCAACACAGCCAGTCCACCCCCACCCCCCCCCCACATTATATTTACATAAAAGAACTGTTGATTATTTCACATGAACCGCACGCCAGTTGATAGGCTTTGATGTGGTTCCCCTGGTGGCTGTGTGCTAATCACTCCCCTGTTTAACAGACCTGAGAGGGGCCACACCAGACCCCTGTCCACACCAGAGGGGCCACACCAGAGAGGGCCCACATCAGTCAACCATCCAAACAGGCCAATCACAGGCCCCCTGTGACATCACCTCCTGTCCCCACCAATCACACATGCCTGGAGATCAATTCATCTTCCTGCTTTGATGGCAGCTGCTCAGCATGTACGCTGTGATCTGGGGAATGAAGCAGGGCCACAGGGCGGGGGGGGGGGGGGGGGGGGGGTTAGGTGTGTGTGTGGAGGTGTGCGTGTGTGTGTGTCTCATCTCTCTGCCCATCACAGCCACAGTAACTCCTCTGTTGTGTAATCACACACCGACCAATCAGAACATCAGTGCTAATAAATGATTCCCTATACCAGGGGAGGCCCATGAGGACTCACAGCTAGCACTGCTTCTGACTGGTATTTAAGCCAACCAGGAGAATTACAAGAGTCAATTATCTTTTAACAGGATGGTCACTAAGAAGGTAGGGATACGACCACCCTGGGTCTGACTTCACTAACGACTACATGACTCTTAACGATGCAACCTTGTCAACGATGAAACCGTCCCTACTTGTGAAATGGAAACAGATGATAATGTCCCACCATAAAAGACCCATTAAGGCTCTCAGGTCTGTGAACCTGAGGAAGTTAATGTGCTGCTCTTTCATTCATCTCGTCTGAGGAAGCTACATTTCTATGTTAAACACCAGTGGTCAGTGTGAGAGCCCCTCCACCCTGGCCCCCCTCCACTCTGGCACCCCCTCCACCCTGGGGGCCCCTCCACCCTGGCCCCCCTCCACTCTGGCCCCCCCTCCAACCTGGCCCCCCCCTCCACCCTGGCCCCCTCTCTGGGCCCCCACAGGCTTGTCCAGCAGGTAGCGGAGGTCCCTGTTATTCCAAGCGGCTCCTCATCAGCATTCAGTATGAAGAGCCTCAGAGGGGAAGATTCTCCAGCGTTATTGGATGTGTAATCTGCTCCTGGGAGGCCTTTCAACTGGGCAGGGAGGAAGGAAGAGGTAATAAAGCATCTACAGGGACGGTAATGATCAACCTGAACACTGAGGAAGAGGACAGAGAGAGGGGTGAGGAAGATAAAGAGTGGAAGAGAGAGAGAGAGAGACAAGGAGAGAGAGAGGGGGGAGAGAGCGAGAAAGGAAGGGAGAGAAAGAGAGGGAGAGAGGGAGGGAGAGAGAAAGAGAAGAGAATCAGAGAGAAAGGAGGGAGAAAAGAGAGAGTTTTGGTGTAGTGGATGGGGGCTGTGCCTGTCAGGCTTCCAAACAGCTAAAAGAGTTATTGCTTTTATTTGAAGACCTGCCCAGCTTTCTATCCCAATAAATTGCAGCACTTGATAAAGTGGCATGGGTGTGGGGGGGCTCAGGGGAGCGGGGGGGGGGGGGGGTGAGGGGGGGCTAAGGGGGGCTGAAGAGCCCAGACCAGCCCGCAGTCTGGACCCCAGGGAGAACCTCCTCTCTACACTGGTCTTTAGGAGAATTGATTGCTCTTTTAGTGGCGATGAATTCACAGTAAATAGCGGAAACATGGCTTCACAAATCAGACCGGAACCTCCATACACAGGCTTCTAAATACAGCTCATCAGTTTTGGATATGTGTGTGTTTGTGTGTGTTTGTGTGTGTGTGTGTGTGCCTTGGCCACAAGTCTTTTATTGCCAAATCGCTTGAATTTCCCAAAATGAAAAACGCTATATTTACGAGAACACCCAGCAAGCACTTTAAAAAGAATATCCTCAGGCATCTTTCTATAAGCTCCTTCTTTGTCTTATCCAAACTAGATAAGCAGGAAATATATCACATTTGGCTAAATGATTGTCCTGCAAGATAGAGTATTGAGATTAGATGGAAATGATCAGAACATTATTCAAGCGTTGGTATTAAAGCTTCAGGAGTAGAGATGCTGTGTTGTAACTAGACGTCTCTCTCTCTCTCAGGTATCTCTGTCAGACTGGAGTTAACAACACTACGATACTCTGGAGATACCTGCATGGTGTAGGTGTTCAACTGGACTGGTGTTAAGATCACTATAGGTGTTCAACTGGACTGGTGTTAACATCACTATAGGTGTTCAACTGGACTGGTGTTAAGATCACTATAGGTGTTAAACTGGACTGGTGTTACGATCACTATAGGTGTTAAACTGGACTGGTGTTAAGATCACTATAGGTGTTCAACTGGACTGGTGTTAAGATCACTATAGGTGTTCAACTGGACTGGTGTTAAGATCACTATAGGTGTTCAACTGGACTGGTGTTAAGATCACTATAGGTGTTCAACTGGACTGGTGTTAACATCACTATAGGTGTTCAACTGGACTGGTGTTAACATCACTATAGGTGTTAAACTGGACTGGTGTTACGATCACTATAGGTGTTAAACTGGACTGGTGTTAAGATCACTATAGGTGTTCAACTGGACTGGTGTTAAGATCACTATAGGTGTTCAACTGGACTGGTGTTAAGATCACTATAGGTGTTCAACTGGACTGGTGTTAAGATCACTATAGGTGTTCAACTGGACTGGTGTTAAGATCACTATAGGTGTTAAACTGGACTGGTGTTAAGATCACTATAGGTGTTAAACTGGACTGGTGTTAAGATCACTATAGGTGTTCAACTGGACTGGTGTAAAGATCACTATAGGTGTTAAACTGGACTGGTGTTAAAATCACTATAAGTGTTAAACTGGACTGGTGTTAAGATCACTATAGGTGTTAAACTGGGCTGGTGTTAAGATCACTATAGGTGTTCAACTGGACTGGTGTTAAGATCACTATAGGTGTTCAACTGGACTGGTGTTAAGATCACTATAGGTGTTCAACTGGACTGGTGTTAAGATCACTATAGGTGTTCAACTGGACTGGTGTTAAGATCACTGTAGGTAGTGTTTGGATGGTGATTAGAATTTTTTTGAAAGAGCTTAAACCAAGAACATGTAAAGTTGAATCAGCTGGGGACGACTTTAAAATCAGTTTTTCTAACATTTGATGTGAGTGGAGCGGAGGAGAAAACAGGCGATGAAACAGCCCTTATGGACACTTTAATATCAAGGTTCAGAACACACAGCGCTGCTAGCTGGATATAAAATTTACTCAATCAAAAAGACACAATATAAAACTCTACCTTTACAACATCACAACACCAGAAAGCTTTTTACAGGTCAAGACAAGGTCACAGAAGCATGGAAATGGATTTCTTGACAGATCATGATTGATGAGAACGCACTTTAGTTAGTGAAAAATCCCAATTTCAAGACACAAACACAAAATGAACCCAGCCCATAATAAATGTCCTCAATTAAAGTGTCAACCAGCATCTATAGTCTTCGATACAAATGTGAGTTGATGAAGAAATAGAGACGTGATTATTTTGGGAATGTTTGGATGTGGGTAATACTACAGTATATACTATTAAAGCCCGAATCTAAACTCAGTTGGGTTTTTTTTTCTTCTCAGAATCAGGTGTGGTTCTCAGATCGCTCATCATTATCAGTCCATCTTTTCACCATATTCTGGGTTGCTGGCAGATGATATTTTACACAATGAGATTAGATCTGTATTATATTAAGATAAAGGACTTTGCCATCTGAGATTAAATCAAGAATTGGGGCTGCAGGCGACTAACATTGCAATGTTGACAGAGTCTGTTACCATGATGATGCAGAGATACTGAATTGCTCCTAATATGAGGGCCCCTGTGTTGGTGTCTCTCACGGCCCTCCTAACACGAGGGCCCCTGAGCTGGTGTCTCTCACGGCCCTCCTAACACGAGGGCCCCTGAGCTGGTGTCTCTCACGGCCCTCCTAACACGAGGGCCCCTGAGCTGGTGTCTCTCACGGCCCTCCTAACACGAGGGCCCCTGAGCTGGTGTCTCTCACGGCCCTCCTAACACGAGGGCCCCTGAGCTGGTGTCTCTCACGGCCCTCCTAACACGAGGGCCCCTGAGCTGGTGTCTCTCACGGCCCTCCTAACACGAGGGCCCCTGAGCTGGTGTCTCTCACGGCCCTCCTAACACGAGGGCCCCTGAGCTGGTGTCTCTCACGGCCCTCCTAACATGAGGGCCCCTGAGCTGGTGTCTCTCACGGCCCTCCTAACATGAGGGCCCCTGAGCTGGTGTCTCTCACGGCCCTCCTAACATGAGGGCCCCTGAGCTGGTGTCTCTCACGGCCCTCCTAACATGAGGGCCCCTGAGCTGGTGTCTATTACAGCCCTCCTAACATGAGGGCTCCTGAGCTGGTGTCTATTACAGCCCTCCTAACATGAGGGCCCCTGAGCTGGTGTCTCTCACAGCCCTCCTAACATGAGGGCCCCTGAGCTGGTGTCTCTCACAGCCCTCCTAACATGAGGGCCCCTGAGCTGGTGTCTATTACAGCCCTCCTAACATGAGGGCTCCTGAGCTGGTGTCTATTACAGCCCTCCTAACATGAGGGCCCCTGAGCTGGTGTCTCTCACAGCCCTCCTAACATGAGGGCCCCTGAGCTGGTGTCTCTCACAGCCCTCCTAACATGAGGGCTCCTGAGCTGGTGTCTATTACAGCCCTCCTAACATGAGGGCCCCTGAGCTGGTGTCTCTCACAGCCCTCCTAACATGAGGGCCCCTGAGCTGGTTTCAAAGTCATTGATAGCCGATGTCATTCACATCGGAGCGAAACCGAATTACAGAATCGCTGTAATTACGATCTTAAAGATGAACCCCTTTTTCTGATATGCTTCGCTTGTACAGGCAATTTCCCTTTGTGTCAAGATGTTCTATGCTTATTAAATATCAACAGAATGTAGAAAATGGAATCAACTGGATCATGAAATATGCATGTAAGCCACAAATGAGGGCTGGCACCATGAACACAGCGCATCACCGGGCGGTATCAACATAAATCCGTGTGGTGTTAGGCCGTGTTTGGGAGACAGATGGTTGATTCTAGAGCTGCTGTTGGTAGATCGTGACTGGAGTAAAGGTCAGAGGTTGACTGGCTCTACACCTCTAAACCCTTCCCCAACTCTTCATGTATAGACGATCTACATTCTTACGTTTCCATGGTAGCAAACCCTGCAGGTGTAGTAATCGGTTCAAAGCGTATGCCCTCGTAGGACTGTTATAAAGACAAACTTGGAAACCTAAAAATATTTACCAAATGTAAAGTACTTCTTTCTCAGTTAAGATATATTCTTATAAAAACCCACAGAAATGCACCACTAATTGAATATGGTCAGAAGAGTTCACAACATGCTTCTAACAGTCCTCAAATACAGCGACAAAAAACAAGGTTTTCAATTTGTAAAAGTACAAAAGGAGCTCATTCACTTTCCTGGGCTGAACACAACAGAATGCCCTCTGGAACTAATCCAGGAACTAAAAATATGAAGACTTGGTCTCCTCGCCTCTTACCCCTCTTACCCCCTGCCTGTCCTGCTAACCAAGGCTGCGTTTGACTCCTTCAGGACTGAAAGCCGCAGTCTTAAAACCTTCTGAGAACCCACGCTGGAACAACAACATCATGTTCTGCTCGCAGGTCCAGCTGTGGAGTCGTACCGCAGGAGGTTATACAATGAAAATGCTACTGAGAACAGCCGCTTCAGTACAAAGGAGGGCATTGGACAATAGAATACGCAATACGTCCTTCTGATCTGCTCCATCTGGGTCGCAGGACACACCTGTTTGGCAGCGAGGACGAGAGAGTGCCATATTTTTTCCCCTGAGAAGAATAGGGGTTTCAATCGCCTTAATTCGTAGTGTTTCGAAAGAGTGCTTGTGATTCACTGTGTTAAAAGCCCTGAGTACAGGCGGCTAATGAACAACTGGATACGATTGCTCTACATTAAATCAGCCAGCATTCAAAATCGATTTCTGGGAGATAATGTTGAAAAGCAAATGTCACGTCTGCTTTTGCGCCTTAAAAGGACTGTTGAGATTGAAACCAAGCATCCACAGTCTAATGGACGCAAGCAGAAGGGATATTATGTTTCAGCATTACCACCAGTTAGCAGAGGTTTTTACCCAGCAACATCTGAACCCGTGACCTTTTCACCTGTGACCTTTCATACGCTGAACTCTATGAGCTACAACCCACAATCCTCAGCACTACAGGAGAGCAATAAACACCATGTGTGTCCAAACCTGACCTCAGCTGCCCTTTGAACAGGACAGCGGGATATTCTGCTCTTCAGAACCAGAGTGGAGGAACTGTGCTTCAGAAGATAGAGAGAGGGAGGGAGGGAGAGGGGGAGAGAGAGAGAGAGAGAGAGAGAGAGAGAGAGAGGGGGGGAGAGGGAGGGAGAGGAAGAGAGAGGGGGAGAGAGAGAGAGAGGGGGAGAGGGAGGGAAAGGAAGAGAGAGGGGGAGAGAGAGAGAGGGAGAGAGAGAGGGGGAGAGGGAAAGGGAAAGGGAGGGAGGTAGAGAGAGAGAGAGGGATAGACAAAGAGAGACAGGGAGAGTGAGAGAGGTGCTTTTTAAAAGCACCACCATCCTGACTCCCTAACCTCGTCATCCTGACCCCCCCAACCCCCCTGCTCCCCCGTCGTACATCTTTATGATCTCCCATCCCTGGATGAACAGGATTATGAATGGTCACTGGAACAGTTACAATGGCATGTCCCTTTCAGACAGCTCAGTCAAATTCGTACCAGTCACACTGTGCTGACACCAGGACGACTGGTTTCTTCTTGTTGTTTGCCGACTCCTCAACAAATCCAATCATCTATTTGACCAGGGGAGCAGGGAGGGGAGCTGGGAGGGGAGCAGGGAGGGGAGCTGGGAGGGGAGCTGGGAGGCATCCATGGACACAGCGGCCTGCTTGGCAGAGCGCAGCAGCGGATGGCGCAACCCAATTATACCCACAGACCCGGGAGACTTAGTTCATCCAGAGCCGAAGCTGCTGGGTTATTCCAGAGAGTTCCGTGCCAGAAACCAGGCTCCTCTGAAGCTGGATATCCACTGACCGTGGACTTGCTGAACCGCAGGAGGGTGAGGGAGGTGGAGACAGGGATGACTCAGCTAGGATGGGGTGGGGTGGGGGAGGGGGGGGGTGACACACCCTCCAATCGTGTTTACGCTCACCTTGTCCCTCGGGGGTGACCGTGCCATCCCGACCAATCAGAAACAGAGCCTGCAACTCTGCACAATTCTGGTGGCCGTGCATAATCAGCTGTGTGCAGGAACAGGAACACTCGAGGAAATGTTACCCAGTTCCTCTCCTCATCAGCCATGCGTTAAGGGGCCAGGGGCCAGTCGACTGTTTTGTATGGAACCTATCATTTCACGCATATTCTACCTGATGCTGTTTGATGGATTTGATTGGAGCATCTGTCTGATGAACCCTCAGCATAACAGCTTATCTCAATCTGTTTGGCATTCAGTCGCTCACTGTTGTTTGCTATTATTGTAAACAAATAGCGGGGGAACAAATGTCAACACATGCTTGTTTTGTTTCCATCTCAGCTTTTCTGCTACGATGAGCAGCGTTGTCAAACAATGTTGACAGCTGAAAAATTACTAATGTGTAAATTGCTGTCATTGTATTGGTCGGGGTTTAGAAAGAAATGGGAAACGTGAGGTACCGTATTTTCCACACTATGAGGCGCACTTAAAAGCCTTTAATTTTCTCAAAGAACGACAGTGCGCCTTATAATACGGAACGTTTTCCCCACGTTTTGAACCATGCGGCTAAATACAGTAATCCCTCGCTATATCATGGTTCACTTTTCACGGTTTCGCTACTTCACATATTTTTTTATCGTGGATTGTGTTCTGAGAAAGAAAAAGTGACAGTGGTTTTGTGTTCAGTGGTTTCAGTACGCAGAAGTAAGGAAAATAAAGCAACTTGGCTTTAGTGCACAGGAGGAAGATGAATAAAACCATCGAAAAACTTTTCTGTTTTGTTCGATCAGCACTTACACTGCAGCGTGAAAGGCACTGTTCAGAAACAATCATTTCAGGTATACGAATAAACACTTATAGTACAAAATCTTTCTATCTCAACCTAGATATCGGCGGTTTATAGTCTGGTGCGGCTTATATGTGACAAAATATATATTTAATTTAAATTTTAGGTGGTAAATTTATATTTATATGTGATGTGATTTATATGTGTAGGTATATGTGTGTGTTTAGAGGTTCTGCTGTGATTTTGCTCTGGGTGGCTCAAGACAGACAGAAGCCTGAGAGAGCATCGGACTTGGACCAAATCTGACTCATGACTAAAAGGATTATGGGCTGATCCAATTCTACTTTGGCTGGCGATGACAAGGGGGATGGCAGCCATGTTTTTCGGCGAGATAGATGAAGCTCATCATCTCTGCTCTCAGCTCTGTGAACAGGATCACACAGAAGTCTGGAAGAAGGGATCTGAATGTTGTGGTAGAGTCTCTGGTGAAAGACAGACGTACCTTTGGCACATGGAACTGAACTGTTCACTTCCAATCTGCGATTATTGCTCTTAACATGCACCAACGAGACGCCACTTCCAATTAGAACATCTGGTTAATTGCATCGATGAGCATGTGAGTAAGTTAAACATGGCATTCTACAGCTGTTTCCGCGTGAACACAGAGACGTGCATTTGGTTTTAAACTCAGCACCTTCTGTTGAGTGAACTCGTATGTTGTTAAGAAAAATACAGACACGTCATTGAAGAGAACGCAGAGTTACATAACGTCCTTCAATGAGGACAAATCCTGGCTTTTTATTCTCAAAGGTAAAAGACAGAAACAAGGACCTTAGTCCAATCCTTCACCCCAAGGCTAAAAAACAAACCACTTAAATAACATGAACCACCTTCCTCTAAAAGATGCAGCAGCTTAACTGAATTATGTTTGGCCAACAACAACAACAACAAAAATTGTTTTGACATTTTGACAAGCTCTGTGTGTGTCAAGACTTGTTTAAAATGAACATATTTCCTGAGGTGAAAAACACACATTTACTTCAGTTTTTTTACTACACACAAGCTGGTACTTAAGGTGATGGATTTTCAAATAGTATTACAGGAATAATGACAGACTCTAGAGAACATGTGAACACTCACTGGCTCTAATAAGATGGTTTGAAAGCATCACAGGACTGTAACCAGGTCATTTATCAATGTCACATTGAGCTTATCGGATTAAAGAAACACATCCATATGGATCAAAACTAATAATGCACACACATCTATTTAAAAAATTATAATAATTATAAATCCACAACATTCAGTGATATCAGCTGTGCTCTTGGTTTCAGTTATAAAATTAAAAAACAAACTAGCCCAAATTAAATCATCTTTCTTTCGTTTAAACACAATCTCAGGACAGTAGGTTTACTGTTGTTCTGCAAGATCGATTTCTACTGTCAAACACAGCCAGTGATCTGGGACTTCGGCTTTACAGTGAAATGCCAGAGTCTGACTTACAGTGGAATGTTAGTGATCCAGGGGATGGCAGTGACCTACAGTGGGAGGTTAGTGATCCAGGGTCTGGCAGTGACCTACAGTGGGAGGTTAGTGATCCAGGGTATGGCAGTGACCTACAGTGGGAGGTTAGTGATCCAGGGTATGGCAGTGACCTACAGTGGGAGGTTAGTGATCCAGGGTCTGGCAGTGACCTACAGTGGGAGGTTAGTGATCCAGGGCAGTGACTTACAGTGGGAGGTTAGTGATCCAGGGTCTGGCAGTGACCTACAGTGGGAGGTTAGTGATCCAGGGCAGTGACCTACAGCGGGAGGTTAGTGATCCAGGGTATGGCAGTGACCTACAGTGGGAGGTTAGTGATCCAGGGCAGTGACCTACAGCGGGAGGTTAGTGATCCAGGGTATGGCAGTGACCTACAGTGGGAGGTTAGTGATCCAGGGTATGGCAGTGACCTACAGTGGGAGGTTAGTGATCCAGGGTATGGCAGTGACCTACAGTGGGAGGTTAGTGATCCAGGGTCTGGCAGTGACCTATGTCAAATGACTTGATATCACGGTGTGTTTAAAACCACAATTCCTTAAATGAAGGTGCATTTGAAAAGAGAAATGAGGAGGGGGACACCTAATTCTTCATGACTAGCTGCATCCTGCGATATACAAGACCTTCTACAATTAAATATACTCCATTCTGAATTGTATGTAGCTTGAGACACAGTAACCCTCCACAACACGGTCATGGTGTCTCTAAAAAACAGACCTTCTGATGTGTCCTATTGTTTAATTGAGATTAAACCGCCATGTGTCTTGACAAGCTGGCAGATGAATAGAGCCCTTCAGGATATTTAGAAATTAAATGGATATTTTTTTTCTCCCCTACTCATAAAATATCAGTTACTGGTGGAGAGCCAGCGCTGGCTTCAGCTGAGTAATTTGGCAGGACTGATGGTATTAACAACCTTGCTCTCTGAGGACGAACGACACTGTTTAGAAACCGTATAACTGGAGCATAGACAAACTACAGCATCTAGAAAGTATTAATGCAACGACTTCAAACAGCAGTTCAATAATTCTTTTAACAAAACAACAACCCCGGATCTACCCCAAATATAGCAGCGGTCTGAGATCCGTCGGATTCATGTTACAAAGATCCTGTCAGAATAAATCAGTGGAGATGGATTTCCTGATGTGTTCACTGAGTTCACAGCATGAGAAGAATCTGGGAAATAATGGTTGTTCTGACATCTTGTCACCAATCTACAGATCTGAAGAGGTAGAGGTTCTTTATACTGAGCAGGTTCATCCCAATAATTCATTCAAATTATAACACCTAATAATAATATGTTTGCCTACCTCACTGTGGTAGAATTTAAAAATGATCTTCCTTGAAAAAAACAACAACATCCGTATCATCATTTTGTGACTGTAATAATAAGCCTGAATGTCATATTAACCTCTAATGAACTTTGCATGTTCAGACCAGGACTCAGCTCTATTATCTGGACTGGAATTGGCAAGGTCATAAAGAAAAGGCTTTGTTCTCTCTCTCTCTCTCTCTCTCTCTCTCTCTCTCTCTCTCTCTCTCTCTCTCTCTCTCTCTCTCTCTAACATATTTCTTTTTTCATCTTGCTCTCTTGATATCGTGACCTTACATGCATCACTCGCCTACACAAAGTTTAACACACTATCTTTTCAAGAAGGCAGCGTTTCAACCCACACAACCAACTGCATGTGAACATGAAGAAGGACTTTGTGATGGTTTGGTGGTGTAATATAAATAATAACAATAATAAAATCTCATGTGGCGAGAGAGTTTAAATCACTACAGCTGACAAGCTGCACTGACAAAGCACAAGAACAGCATTCTGCAGAGGAACTTGGACGCGTATTGAACACAAATAATAAGATAATTAAAAAAACACAATAAAAACCCCGGCAGAATAGATAGTACTGATTCAGTTGTGCTTCATAAACACAACTGCCTTTTGTATGAATACAATGAATGCAAAAGGAAGTCGGTGTCTACAACACTGACTAGATCCTCGTTCACAAAAGAACAGTTTCAATCACACACGATGCCCCATCTGTTTAGTTCTGAACACATGAATGAAAACACAACAAGAGAGAAAAACACGCACAAAACACAAACACACACCAGCGGTGCTTTAGTGTAGAGAAACGCAGCGACAGAAGCGACAATAGGAAGGAAACTATCTGAACCTACCTGGTTTGACACTCTACATCTCACAGATCCAGCCGGAGCGGGTCCCTCGTGCACCGTCCTCCGCATTTCACAGCTCGAGCGCGCACCAGCCGGTGAGGATCGCGAGTAATCAGCAGCCACGAGCTGACATGGGAGCCGACCAATCACAGCCGTTTGCGAGAGGAGAATCGTAGCCAATCAGTGTTGAAGCTGCAGATGCTGAGATGTTTCAGAAGGATGTTTCATGGAACTAACAGCTACTGTCATGTAAAGCCAGTGGTCCACTACTAGATGACATTATCTCTCCAAAACTGTAATGGAGAGGAGGAAATGTGATGTGGCCATGTTTGATTTAATGCTTTGGGGGCTGTAAATGTATTGGGAGTTTTTGGGGTGTGAATAACAATAGGTTAAAGATCTGTTTACCCTTATTCCTGTTTTAGTTTGTGATTTCATTCTGCGCCAGACTCCTTTGCAATGTTTTGCTCAACATTTGCCCTTAACGCTGGACAGCAGGGATCTGGTAGAAAAGAATTAATGCTCATATTGATTTATTTGTGAAAGATGGCCTCGAGACTGTTATTTCAACGTTGTGTCTGGCATTCTGAATAATCTTATTTCAAAAAGTTCTCAATGGATAGAAAAAAAAGCATCGAATTCAGGCACTGTTTGCTCCTGTTCAGCAGAATAACCTTGACATGAATTCAGACTGTACGGACATTGTTCTGGGATGATTAAACAGGAGGTTTCCTTTGTAGGTAACCTCGATAGAAAGAGGGACTGCTGCTCAAGATTCAGCTCGGTCCATTCAGTGGAAATCCATAACTCCGGGACCTCAGACACTCTTATCTGGGTAGGTTGCGTTATCGCACCAAACTGCAAGGCAATACGCTTCAAAGAGACACCATCACTAACCAGCCACCCAACTGTTCCTTCTCTGAGAGATTAGAGAGTCACACTGCCAAGATGGATATTTTATTCTTAGCTACTACAAATCAATTCATACAAACAAAACATTTAATCGCTAATTAAAACCTGACCAGCCATAAACAACAAAAAAAGTAAGCATTATTCAAACCGTAATAGCAGGAATATAGTCAATGTACTGTATTTCAAAAATATGCACTGGGTTTATTTCTCGATTTTCTTTCTAAAGTGTGATTAATGAGATTGTATATGAATAGCATACAGAAATCTAAGCCTATAGTCAAAGCATCATTTATCATTATAAATTGCACACCAGGTGCATCACCCAAAAAACAAGATTAGATCAAAGTATTAAAGAGTAACAATATGATTCTTGAACACAGTACAAAAAAAAGAAAGAAAAGCTCAAAGACGAAAATACATTTCTGCTCGATTCATTTCATCTCTCCATGGACAGATACTGGATATTGCTGGTTAGTTGATTGGTCTGATTCTGATCAGGTGTCTTCGTCGTCATAGTATCTGTTCCTTTTGATCTGTTCCTCCACCGTCAGTGATTCGTCCTCGTCTGTCCAGGAAGTGTCCGTGGCTCCGTGTGAGGAGACCTCAGAGGTTAAGCAGACCGTCCGTCCCTCCGTCTCCTTATCAGCGCCGAGACTCGACTCCATGCTGAAATCCAAAAGGTCATCCAGCATCGATACAAGAGGCCTCTCGCTGACAGACTCAGTAAGGATATCAGGCTGGAAATCGGATAGCAGGCAGGAGCTGTTATCTAACCCAGCCAAAATGTCGTCCAGCAAACTCCGACTCACGCTCCCCGATTCTGATCGGAAAGCAGCGAACGCACTCTGACCTCCGGAGAAATGGCTAACCGTGAGGTCACCAGTGGTCTCTTTACATCTGGAACCTGCTGGCACCAAAGCGTCTTCATCCTGTGCCAGTTGTAAAACATTGGGTGTCGTCCAGCTGCTTCCTGCTTCTCTGTCGCCCGTGCCCACCCTGGCAGGGGGCTCTCTGAAGTGTGGAGCCAGATCTCTCTCCTGCTCAGTTTTTTCATCAGAGAATCCTTTCAAAATGGTTTTGTGATTAAATAGCAGGTGGCTGTTGCTGTTGTTGTTGTTGTTGTTGTTGTTTGCGTTTGAATTCACTGCCTGGTCGGCTGCTGTTTCTTCATCTATTACCGTGACCTTCACGCTCTCTCCTCTTTCTCCGTTATTTCCCTCGCTTTTCTCGTCCTCCTCTTCTCCTCCTCCTGCACTTCTTCTCTCTCCTTCATGGCCGTTTAATATCACGTTCTCTGGCGTGTTCTCTGGCGTGTGCTTACTTTGCTCTTCAACCTTCTCTGTCACATTGACGCTTTCTACTTCCTCCTCAACCTCACTTCTTTCTTTCACTTCCTGTTCCTGGTTCACCGCTGTTGCAGCCTCTGTATCGCTACCTGAGCCTCTGACTTCTTCTGTAGGAGTAACAGCCATTGTTTCTGGTTTGGTCGGAGTGGGAACCCTCTCTTGAGGTGTCTGGCCATGGGCCTTCTCAGCTGCATCCTCGCCATCAAGGAAGGTGACGTGTTCTTGACGGCCATTTTGTGCGTTCGCTGTCGAGGTGTCTGTGTGTTGTAACGAGCGATCTGGAGGTGTTTGTTGTTGCTCCTCTGTCGAGTCCTGAGGAGGCCAAGAAGGCTTCGCCAGCTTAACTTCCTCCTCCACGATGAAGGGTTTCTTCTGAGTGTTGCTGTCTTGAGGGGGCCAAACCACTGAGATCTTACTGCTGGGCTTCCGACTTTCCCCACCTGATTTGTTTGTGTTCGTGTCCCTCAAGACTGAGTTCTCCATCTTGGTTGAAGCAGAGCTACTTCTGGCAGTGGAATTTCTGGAATAGACTTTCTTCCCGGGAGACGGGGATGTTAGTTTGGTGTTTTCTGCTGAATTTGGTTGGTTCTTATCACTCCAGAGGTCTTTGTGGGGTTTCTGTCCAAATCCCTCGTCGTAATTTCCTTTAGACTTGAACAGCTGTTTGAAATGGGGCTTGCAGTACATTCGTCCATGGAGAGAGGCGTAGTTGCCAAGGCTATGAGAGATGAAAGGATCAAAAGAAATGTTATTTATCAACTACATGATGTAAAAGGCTGTGAAGCCAAACACTCTTTTTTACAATTATTACATGCAGATCTATGCCGTTTATATAACATGTACATAACTGTATATAATATCACAAATATAACAACGTTTTACCTTAGTTTTCCACTGCAGTGTTGACAGCGGAAGCAGTTTTTATGAAAGTTTTGTTTGTCTACGATCAGTGACTCCATAGGATACACCCTCTTCTTGCACGCTGTGCACAGTTCTGACTCTGGAACTCTTATTTTCTGCAAAAAAAACAATGTTTGGTTGTGTCTTTTTTTGTTGTCAACATCACTCAAGAAAGCAGCAGTGGGACCAGTTAAGAAATCCAGGCTTTTCATACACGCACGTCACTCGACGAACTAGAACTGAGGTCATAACAGATTTTATTATAGAAATAAAACACGCAGGCATGAAACCCAAACTTTTTTTTGTCCTCCGCTCACAGTGAGGTCACATGTTAAAACTCAGCTTTATGCATAGTACTCTGAATACTCTGTGTGGGAAAACATAAAAAGCAGCTCTCTGCAGACTCACTGCACATTAGCTGGCACTCATGCTGTGCACACTAGTGCTTGACTGTCAGCACCCGTGAGATAAGCAGCTCTAAGAGGTTTTTAGTGTCTGTTAGGGAAAACGACAGAACAAAGGGAAAACACAGATAGAGGAAAAGTGGAAAAACACAGATGTTAATACGCAAATCTGAAGAGCTGTTAACGTTTTCGACGCAAACGCTTCGAAAATGCACACGTTTTATTTCTCTCCAAGCGTTTCACAAAACGACACTCTGCATTAGCGTCCTCATGCCGTTCGGTCTGGTTTACCCATCACAACTGTCTCCTGCTGCAGTGTGACGACCTCTGATGACCTCTGCTCGGAGGCACTGAAGCCCAGGTTCTGGAACACGCTCTGGCTCTCCGCCCATGACTGATGGAAGGTCTTCAGCATGTCTTCAGTGGCAGCTTCAGGTGGAGGAGGCAGATCGGCAACGTTCCCCTTGACCACGTCTGCGTACGACGGGGGGCTGAGGCGAGCTGCGGCGCCCTCGCCGAGCCGCGCCTCCTCGCTCCGCGCTCCGCCTCTCGAGGACTTTGTTTCGGAGTAGCTCGTGTGCTCGGAGCACTCGGACTCCCTCCTCTCCTGCCTGCTGCGCAGCTCCCTGGCAGCTGGGGAGGTGAGGTCGCCCGTCTCAAAGACGTTCTTGATCGCCTTGATGTTGAACGCTGGTATCTCCTCCGTTTTAGGTGTTTTGGGTTCGGCCTCCGCGTCCTCCGTGTCGCTACCCAGTCTCTCCGCGATCACGATGGGTCCTTTTCTCACGTAGACTTTCGGTTGCGGGGATTCAAACTTATTGACCAGCTTGGACAGATCGACTCTGGGGAGCTCCACCTTCAGCAGGTCCACTGTCACACCGTCTGAAGGCTCCTCTGTGTCGGGACCCAGACGCTCAGGGATCTCGATGGGATCCTTCCTCATGTACATCTTGTTCACCTCCGCCTTCTGCGCCTCCTCGAAGAATTCCTTCTTGTCCCGCACGCTCAGCATGGAGTCCACCATCTGAGTCACATCCACGGTCGTCTCCTCCAAGGTCTCCGTCCGGGTCTCTCTCTCCCCCGTCTCCTCTCGCTCGGCCACCAGCCCGGTGAAAAACTCTGGTGGAGGCATAGGAGGGCGTGGGGCTACGGGAGGGGGCGGGTTCTTGTGAGGAGGCGGGGCCATGGGAGGAGGCGGAGTCATGGAGGGAGGAGGGGACATGGTCTGGGGGAGCCTGGTGGTGGTGGTGTCCTTCATCTTGGCCATCTTGGCAGAGCGTCCGAGGGTGGGAGAGGGAGAGGCCCCGCTGAAGCGGGAGGTGGGGATGTCCGTCCTGCGAAGGGGGGGAGGCGGGGTTGCGGCTGACTTCAGGGAGAGAGGAGGTGACGGGGTCACCCGCAGGGGGGAGTCTGTGCGCCTGGTTGACTCTATGCTGATGAAGGTGGGTGACGGGGTTCTGGTGCGGATCGAGGGGGAGGGGACTCTGGGGTCGACGGTTTCAACCAGCTCCTGCTTCTCGATGTGAGTGGTCTTTCTCTCACTGACTGCTGTCTTCTGGGTTTCCACCTTAGAAGAACCGATGCTTATCTTGGAAATCTTGGTGACCGGGAAAACCTTCTTCTCAAGCGTCATATCAGTTTGGTGTTTTTTCTCAGCTGCAATTTTTCCCTCCAGAGACACGAGCTTTGCTTGGGCGAGGTTTCTCAGGTAGACGATGATCTCTTTAAGCTTTTTCTTGTTGTGCTCACCAGCAGATTCTGCCATTTTCTGTCTGTCGTCGAAACCCATCAGCCAATCTGGGACTTCTCCTAGAAGTGTCTTAACTGAGTTTGACTCCATTTTGCCAGGAGCTCTTTGAATTTCCTTTATTTGAAATAACAACTTCTGTACTAAATGACATTTTTCCGCATCATTCATTTCCACAGAAGCCACAGCTGTCTGATCTAAATTCACTTCGACCGAGACGGCTTTCGACTCTTCTTGAACCATCTCTTGTATTTGCTGGCTTCTGCTCAATTCTACTCTTTGCTGATGTGATGATTTGGCCTGCTGCTTGGTTTTAAGGACTGCTTCTTGTTTCATCGTGCTCTGATGAACCACTTTTTCAGTGATCACGGTCTCCTCGTGCACTTGACTGTGTTCTGAATGCGTCTCCTGGTGACTGTGGGAGACAGTGGTGTGTTCGTGTCCTTGGGATCGTTCCACGCAAGCATTCTTATTGTCTTTAGGCGGAGGAGCAACTTTAATTAAAGATGGCTGCCTTATGGCTTGTTCTTTCTTTGAAATCTGTTTGACTTTTTTCATTTGAACCTCAAGCTTAGTTTCCTTTACTGATGGAGTTGTTTCCATAGCTGCAGTTTTCTCCTGCTTTACATTCGTCTCTTCTTTCACGTCAGTTTTCTCAGCTTCGCTGCTCGTTACTGCTTCGCTTTCTTGAACCAGTCTGACCTCGTTCTTTCTCTCCATATCTGTTTTCTGCAAGTGTATTTCACTCTTGACAACATGGAGATCTTTGGGCCCACTTTCACCTTTCCCCTCTTCCATCGCTGCCGGCATTTTAAACGTTTTCACCTTGAAACTAGGTGCAACTTTAGGTATTTTGGTGGGCTGCGAGGGTGCCTTTTTACCCTCCTGCTTGATAGAGACATTAATATGCTTTGTCTCCTCAACTTGTGGTGGGAGAGCAGATTGGCTTTGAAGATTTCCACTTTCTTGGGCAGTGCTCAGTGTGGTAGAAACAGAGTATGAACTGTCTTTCATCGAACTCTGCTGTTCAACTGTCGATGTAATCTGATTGGAGCCAGGCTGGTCTTTCATGTTGGATTCGAGAGGAGGCTGAGCTGGTGGGACTGACAGAGCTTCCTGCTCGGCAGAAGAGCCCTTCTGACTCTTTTTAGAGGCTTCAAACGAGGCATGTTGTTTTTCTAAAGAGGACACAGAAAAGCTGGCGGCAACGTGCTTTTTATCAGAGACAACATGTGTTGATTCTGTTGCTGATTTCTTTTTCAAACCAGAAATCAAGGGTTTGCTCAAGGGGATGGAGGTGGGTCTCTTCACCGGAACCTCCTGCGAAGAGTCGCTCACGCTGGCTGTAGTTTGAACTTCCTCCTGCTTGTCTTGCATCAGTTCCACGATCACCTCCGTCCTCTCCGCTCGCTGGGACGGCTCTGCGGAGGAGACGGCTTCGTTGGTGATCCCAGTGGACGGCTGCATCTGGATATTACTCGGTGGGGAAGTTGGAGTTGTGACTTTGCTGCTCTCCATCTCTCTCTGCTGACGGTACCGCTCCTCAGCGAGCATGAGGGGGGTTTTGAATTTGCGAGCGTACGGTCGAGGTTTAGCCGCAGGCGTGGGCTCGGGTGACGGAGGGATTTTGACGTGAGGGATGAAAACTTTTTTCGGAGGCCGCGGCAAATCTTCTTGTGTGGGTTTTGCCGGCGAGGTCCCCGAGGGCATTTTAGCAGCTGTGATTTCAGACTGAACCTGTGTGTTCATGGTCTTCATGTGCTGTGACGTCTCTGTCTTGGTTTCCTGGGTTTCAGTCACCTCCTTGCGCTCGCTCTCAGTCTCTACCTGTGCAGGTGGAGGTGGAGTTGGAGGAGGAGGAGGGGTTGGTGTCATTTGTTTTTTCTGCCATTTAGGTTTGACCTGTATAGGCTGTTTGGGGGGTTCAGGCTTGGGGATTTTGAATAAAGGCCTTCCTCCTGCCTTCCCTGCCTTCCCAGACGGTGGAGGGGGGGGAGAGGTGTTGGGCATGGTGTTTAGTTCCTGCTGTGAGGGGGGTGGAGGGAGGAAGTCTTGGCCTCCCATCAGGGTGGTGGGTGGAGGTGGGGGAGGAGGGAAGAATTCAGGCTCCGACTTGAGGCATTCCTCTGGGGGTGGAGGGGGTGGGGGAGGGAGGTCACTGTCCTGTCTGGTGAGCAAGGGGGGAGACGTGGGAGAAAGCAGGCCTCCGGATTCTGGGGATGGAGGTGGAGGAAGGGAGAGCTCCGATTCGGAGGGGGGCGGGGGAGAGGTGGGAGGAGGGGGGAAGTGGATCTCTGGTTTCCCTTTTTTAATGAAACCTTTTCCCTTCGTTTCAAGACTGCGATAATCTGTCTTTTGAGTTTTGACTTCTGCTTTCAGGTTTTTAACACTTTGCTTTTGTGTTACGGTTTTATGCTCTTGTGTTATGGTCTTATGCTCTTGTGTTATGGTCTTATGCTCTTGCGTCATGGTTTTATGCTCTTGTGAGATAGTCTTGTGCTCTTGTGAGATGGCCTTGTGCTCTTGTGTCATGGTTTTATGCTCTTGTGAAATAGTCTTGTGCTCTTGTGAGATGGCCTTGTTCTCTTTTGACATGGTCTTGTGCTCTTGTGAGATGGCCTTGTTCTCTTTTGACATGGTCTTCTGCTCTATCACTGTGGCCTTGGTTTCTTCGACGGCCTTTTTTTCCTGTGCCTGTTTCTCAACCACAATTGACTTTGATGTGCTTTGCTTCCCCTCTGCTAAATTCATTTCAGTCACACCCTTGTTTTCAACCATCTTTTTGTCCTCTGTGTTTTTTTTCTTTATGATCATCGGCTTAGGAGGAGGAGGAGGAGGAGAAGGAGGCATTTTCTGTTTGACAGGCTGCTGGTCTTTCTCATGTTGTGATTCGTGTTGTGATTCCTCAGTTGTGTTGACTGTTTTGACTTCAGTCACAGAACATTCCTCTTGGGTTTCGCTCTTGGTAGTTGTTGATTTGCTCCCGGCCGCACGCCTGTGAGACGAGCTTTGTGAGTCAGCAACACGAGACAGGTTCTTCACAGCAGGAACGGGATTGGCTGCTTCCCCCTCACTCTTTTGAGCCGCATGCGAGCATTTAGCCGGCTGTGCCGGTAATGGATTTCTAGCCGTGGTTTTGCCCTTCTTGGGAGGATACATACGTTTCGGATTCGAATAATGCTTTCTTTGCATGAGGCACTTGATGGCTCCCTGGACATCCCCTTTCACCACCTCCTCTCTCTCCGCCTGGGTTTGCTCCTGCCCTTCGTACAAGGATTTTATGGAGGTCTTCACGTCTCCCTCTGTACTGCCCCGGCGCTGCATGCGAGGGGAGGATGATGGTTCAAGCAGCAGCTGGATCGTTCCTCTCACGTCCCCCTGTTCGCTCACCTGGTGCTGGAAGACTTTTTTCTCGTTTGAGGCCTCTTGCAGACTCTGCAGAGCCGTGTGAATGTCCCCTCGGACCACCTCCTCCCTCTCCACCTCTTTCACAGATTGTTTCGCTTCCTCCAGGGACTTCAGAGTGCCCTTGATGTCACCTGGCACTAAATCTTCCACTGTGACTTCTGTTTTGGTCGTGACAGACTTCTCCAGCGACTCCAGGGCTCCTCTGATGTCCCCCGGGACGATCTCTGGCTTCTCCATATCCTTGGCCTGTTTCTGAGCCTCCTCCAGAGACCGTAGAGCAGTTGGGATGTCTCCCTTCACCACCTCCTCCTTCTCTACCTCCACTCTCTGGTTTATAGCTTGAGTGAGAGAGTCCAGCGCTGCTCTCAGATCCCCCTTCACAATCTCCTCTTTCTGCAGGTTGCTCAGAGAAAGACCCGATTCGGTCATGAATACCTTGACGGTGCTGTGGACGTCGCCGGGAATGATGTCAGCCTCGGCGATGGTGCGTCCAATCTGCGGTTGGGTTCTCGTCAGCGTGAGTTTGGTTTCTAAAACGTCCCCACCGAGGATCTTCTCCTTCTCTTTCTCTTGAGGGGTCTCGTTGGGTTCGTACTGAAGCTGTTTGAGGTAATCCAAAGCCCCTGATTCGATACAGGTGGAATAAAAACTGACGTTACCCCTCTCTGTATCTCCTACTTTGATCTTTTTGGAGTCCTCTGACCCCGAGTTGGAAAGGAGTCTGTGAAGTGTCCCTCTCACGTTCCCCTGAACAACGTCCTCCCTCTCAAGGCTCGCCCCGTCTTCTTTATTGAGCAGGGAGTAGATGGTCATCCTCACATCCCCCTTTTCGTCCTCCTGGATGAGAATCCCTCGTTTGGAGGAGCCCTCTTCACGCAGAAGGTTGTTGATGGCCTCCTGAATATCCCCTCGTATGATCGCCTCCTTCTCCACAGGCACGCCCTTCTCCTGGGTGAACAGCTGCTTCACCGTACTGTTGATGTTTCCTCTTTCCTCCTTGTCGACAACGATGCCTTTCTCTGTGCTCTCCCGTCTGTTCAGGAGGTTCATCATGATGTTGTTCAGATCCCCCCTGATGATCTCCTCTCTTTGGATCTCCGGAGCGTCCTTGTTCATGAGCCTAAACTTGGCCATCCTCACGTCCCCTATCTCGTCAGCCTCGATGAGGATCCCCTGGGAATCCACCATCTTCTGACAGTACAGCTCCTCCAGAGTGCCTTTGATGCTCTTACCCACAATCTCCGTCTTCTCCACGCTGCTGCCGTTGAACTCGTGGAACGGAGTGGTTTCGAAAAGCCACTTTGTCGTTTTGACGTCGGCCACTGGGATTTCCTCACGCGTAACGACCGTCTCCGTCCCGTCTGACTCCTTGATCCTATCCAGAGGTTCCTTTTCAAACAGCCACACCGATTGTTTCACGTCTCCTTTCATCACTTCCTCCTTCGTCACCTTCTCCATGCCTTTGTACTCGGATCCCTCGGCGTGGATCTTGTCGATGGTTCGCGTTTCGAACATCCAGGTGGCGCTCCTGACATCTCCCTTCTGGATCTCGCTCACGCTCACCGTCCTCACGTATTTCTGGGAGGCGTCGTCCGATTCGAAACGCTGTTTGTTCGTTCTGACGTCGCCTCCCCGAATGTCCTCGACGGTCTTCGTCCGCACTTTCATGTCCTCGGTTATTTCATCTAGAGGTTGAGTTTCGAACCTCCAACGCGCCGAGCTGACGTCACCCTTGTTGATGCCCTCCTCCGTCACGGATTTGATGACGTAGACCTCTTCTGTGTCGCGTATCGAGTCCAGAGGTTTGGTCTCGAACAGCCAGCGAGCACCCACAACATCTCCCCTCATGATTTCTTCTTTAGTGACCGTGGTCACCTCGTGATAGTGTCCTTCCTTGTCACAAATAGCATAAAGCGGCTGGGATTCAAACAGCATGGTGTAGTTTTTAACATCCCCTCGCTCGATCTCATCTCTGATGATGCTGGTGAGGTTGGAGATCTCAGTCTCTGTGGATTCCTCCTGAATCTTATCCAGGGAGTAGGTTTCGAAAATGAAGCGACCTTTGTCGACGTTCCCCCCCTGGACGTCTGTGACTGTGCGGGTGTCCTTTCCCTCCTCTGGGTTCTCCCGGATGGCGTCGATTGGTTGGTTCTCAAACAGCCATGTGCAGTTCACCACGTTTCCCTTCTGGATATCGTCAGCCTGGAGACTCTTCAGTTTCTGCATGGTCTCCTCCGACGTGGAGGTCATGATGTCCGACGAACGGTTTTCGAAGACGTACTTCATCCTGGAGACGTCTCCGGACTCGATGTCGATCTTAGTCAGTCTCCGGAAGGAGCTGGCGTCTTCGCCCGTGATGTTGTCAAGGTTCTCCGTCTCGAACAGGAAGCGAGCCAGGCGCACGTCCTTCCCGTGGATGTCCTCCTGGTTCACGGTGCACGTTCTCAGTACCGTCTGAGCCTCCGACTCTGTGTGGTCACGGATGTTGTCGAGCGTCTGGGTCTCGAAGAGCCACGTGCACGTTTTGACGTCTCCTTTCTGTACCTCCTGAACCCCGCTTTCGTTTTTTACTTCCGCCTTTTCGTACAGAACATCCATGGGCTGAGTCTCAAACAGCCACCGGCACGTCTTCACGTCACCTTTCTGGATTTCAACACCTTCTTTTGTTTCCTTGTGTTCTTCCCCTTCGGCGTGACTTAAAGATTTGATGGTGTCGAGAGACTGCGTCTCGAACAACCACTTCGCTGTTTTGACGTCACCAGATTCGATTTCCTCCTTCGATATACCTTTTATGATCCGGAATTTGTTGATGCTCTCGTCGAATTCGTCGATGGGACGAGTTTCAAACATCCACCTGCAGCTTCGGACGTCTCCTTTCACGATTTCTTCACGTCGTACGGTTTTAACTTCATGGTAGTGACCCGAGCTGTCTTGCATGGCGTACATGGGAGTGGATTCAAACAGAACCTTGTTGGTTTTCACAGATCCGCTTGTAACACCTTCCACTTGGATTCTCTGAGTTCCTTCGCATTTGCTCAAATCCAGAGTCTCAAACCTTTCCTTGTAATTCGTGACGTCACCTTTTTGGAGATCTTCGATGTTCACGGTCCTCGTGATCTCCTTCTTCTCCTCTCGTATGTTCTCCAGAGGCTGGCTTTCGAAAACCCACTTCTGGTGTCTGACGTCGCCTCTCTCGTCCTCCGCTGCCACCATCTTCTGGAGTTTTCCGACTTCAGGCAGATCCTTCAGGTTCTCCATCGGTACGGTTTCAAACAGATGTTTCGCCGAGCGCACATCCCCTCCCACGATTTCCTCAGCGGGCAAAGGTCTGGCGTTGGCGTCGTCCTTCAGAGAGTCCATCGGCTGCGTCTCGAACACGAGACAGTGCTTCCTCACATCTGCGCCGATGATGTCCTCCTTCTGGGTTTTGGACATCTCCCACTCCTCGTCTTTAATGGAGTCCAGGGTCTTTGTTTCGAACAGCCACCTGCCCTTGTTCACTCCGCCCTGAGGATTGTCCTCCATAGAGACGCCACAGATGAGCTTGACCTTGGCAGGGTCCTTGTTGATCATGTCCAGAGGCTGCGTCTCAAACATCCAGCGTGAGGTCTTCACATCTCCCTTCGCCGTTTCCTCCCGGCGGATGGTGGTGATCTCCAGCATCTGTCCGGAGTCTCCACGGATGACGCACATCGGGTACGTCTCAAACATCCTGGTGGTGGTCTTCACACCTCCTTTGATCTCCTCCAGTTCCGACTTCAAGTTGAGGAAGCGGCTCTCGTCGATGGTCTCGGTGTGGCTCAGCGAGTCCAAGTGCTGCGTTTCAAACAGGTACCTGGCTGTTTTCACGTCCCCTCCTGTGATGTCCTTGGTGAACACCACCTCCATGGTCTGTTCGTCCTCCTGGTAGATCTTGTTCAGGCTGTCCAGCGGCTGGGTCTCGAACAGCCAGGTGGCGGTGCGCACATCTCCCCTGGCCAGCTCTGCCTGTTTCCCAGACATGTCAGTGGGATCAGGAGTCTCTGTCCCCAGGGCGTCCATGGGCTGCGTCTCAAACATCCACGTGGCATATCTGACATCCTTCCCAGCTATGATCTCATGCTGGGCGATGTTCTTCGCGTCGTTTTCGTCCGGGGTTTCGTCCTTGATGGCGTCCAGCGGTTGGTTCTCGAACATCCAGCGCATGGACTGCACCTCCCCTTTTAGGATCTCGTCCCACTCCAGGTACTCCCGTTCCGGGCTCATGCATTTACCGGGACTGCTGCCGTTGTTCTCGAACACGTAGCAGGCCTGCTGGAAGTCCCCGCTTACCTCTTCCTCGCTGTCCAGGTGTGAGATGTCTCTCTCGGTCACCTCGCTGAAGAAGTCCCTCTCCAGGTTGTCACGCACCTCCGGGTGAACGTGTTTGCAGAGACGCTTCAGCTCCTTGTAGCTCCTCTGCTTGTTCAGCTGCTCCTTGGTCAGGGCGTATTTCTGATGCTGGGAGGTCTGGAAGTGAGACTGCAGGGAGGAGGAGTGCTTGAGGACGTCCTCCTGCTCCTGCTCGAGGTCTGGAGGAGGAGCCGGGAAGTTTTCCGTAGTATCGTAAGCTTGGGATGAGGCAGAGGCAGTGGCGAATGAGGCAGAGGCAGTGAGGGATGAAGAGGCAGCAGCTGTCTTTGTTGTGGATGAACTTTCGTAGCTGGTTTCCTGAGAGGACTGGTTGACTGGTGCCCACTGAAACTGGTTGAAGTCCAGATCAATCTGTGTGTGTGTGTGTTTGTGTTGTTGTTGATGTTGTTGTTGTTGATGTTATTGTGGCAGAAATGGAAAGCAGGGACAGAAGAAGACAGTGAGGAAAGAGAGAAAGCGTCGACCAAAAGTAATCAGAATGAAAGTGTGACGTGGCGCCAACTTTAACACAGACAAACTAATTCAGAATGAGAGAACTGAGAGAGAAGCGGTGTTGTTGCAGTAGAAGGAGAGCAAATAGAAAAAAGAAAGAGAAGATTAAAGAGAATAATTACTCTCTGAAATCAGATTCAGAATGACTGCTAATGTGAAAATCTTTTTTTTTTGTTGATCCAATCCCACTTCACGAATAATGATTTAACGACTAAATCTGCATCACCGTGTTGATTGTGACCTTGAAGAACGCCTCAGATGAATGCTAATGTTTGTAAAAAAAAAATCTTCCTAAACTGCTACACAGGGAGCATCATTACCTTAATTTGCTTGCTTGGTGTGGCTTCCTCAATAGCTTTTTCATACTGCTGCTTCAAAGTTTGAGCGGAGACTTTTGGCAGATCCTCTCCTCCTATGATCCTGACTGCTGCAGAGGGGGGGTTACACAACGTTGGTCTGGTTAAACACGCCCCGGAAGCACACGAATAACACGAATGAAACACAACAACACAATAATTCTATACAACAACACTATTCGGAAAGGTGTCTACATGAATAAATCTAAAACCCCTTCTCTAAAATGGAACACTCCTGGACGATTTAATGTCTACGCCGACTTAACAAACTATCTGTGTTTTCTAAAGTAATATATGTTTGGAACTGAAGTAGAAATACATCAGCCAGTTCTACATCCCCCCCCCCCCCCCCCCCCCAAGGGGGGAAGATTCAGATGAAAGTCTAACGATTATAAAAGCATAATAACACACGCAGGAGGGTAAAGATAACAAGTAGAAAGTGCGATATGAAATAACTCAATGAAATGGCTTTTATACTCAACATGATTCATCGTAATGGTCTTCGTATCCTGAGGCCACATTCATCTGCTGGACTCTTTGAGCATGAGTCATCTGACGACGGGGAGGAAATAAAAACTGGTAACTGGTTTTCATAATGGTTGACCTCAAACTGTTATCTTAGAAGACTTGAAAATGAGCTTCTAGTTTACTATAATTGATTACAACAACAAATGACTAAACATATCCTGACTGGAGAATTTAGATTTAGGATGATTGATGTCAGCTACGGACAATAAACTGAAATGTTGACTCTGTTTATAAGGCTTTCTTTGTGAAGAGACAAAGATGATTAAAGTGTGGTGTGTTCAAAGACTATTGGCAAAATGCTATTCTGTAGTTCATTGGCTGTTGCACAATTACAACACAGTTAAATCTCATCTAACTTAATCCATGTATTGAAAACTGGGTACGTCCGTACAAATAAAGTTTGATTTGATTCGTACCTGCTGATCATGATGGGCTGTCACCTGCTGGTTGCCAGGGACGACCTCTCTAGTGCTGGTCCTCACTACTACCTCAGACGAGCTGGACACTTCCTGAAGAGGAGAACAAACGCTGGTCACCATGACAACCTATGACCGTTTTGTGTGTGTGTGTGTGTGTGTGTGTGAGCAGGGAGTGTGGGTGTGTGTGTACCTGGACGGTCCTCTGCTGGTAGTGGACCTGTGTGATGCTCTGAGAGCTCTGGGATGATGATGTCATCTCCTGCGTCTCAAACTGCTTCTTCACACTAGCCAGACCTCCAGGCAGAGAGCACACCTCCTCCTCCATCACCTGGGGGGAGAAGAGACTGTTGCTTTAGAGCTGGGACACTGCACACACACACACACCTCCTCCTCCATCACCTGGGGGGGAGAGGAGACTGTTGCCTTAGAGCTGGGACACTGCACACACACACACACACACACACACACCTCCTCCTCCATCACCTGGGGGGAGAGGAGACTGTTGCCTTAGAGCTGGGACACTGCACACACACACACCTCCTCCTCCTCCATCACCTGGGGGGAGAGGAGACTGTTGCCTTAGAGCTGGGACACTGCACACACACACACACACACACACACACCTCCTCCTCCATCACCTGGGGGGAGAGGAGACTGTTGCCTTAGAGCTGGGACACTGCACACACACACACACACACACACACACACACACACACACACACACACACACACACACACACACACACACACACACACACACACACACACCTCCTCCTCCATCACCTGGGGGGGAGAGGAGACTGTTGCCTTAGAGCTGGGACACTGCACACACACACACACCTCCTCCTCCTCCATCACCTGGGGGGAGAACATACCGCTGCCTTAAAGAGTGAGACCACACACACCTCCTCCTCCATCACCTGGGGGGAGAACACAGCGCTGCCTTAGAGCCGGGACACTACACACACACACACACACCTACACGCACACACTCTCTCCTCCAACTCCACTCACACACCTCCACACACCCTGAAAGAAAAGTGGTGGTTGTCGAGGCAGATATCCATCGTGGAATCCTTTGCATAGCCACATTTTGGCCGTTCCCAACACGGTTGTCACGAGCGACAGCTGGACAGTTTCTGATGAAACATGCCCCGCCCACATTTCCTCTGGCAGCCAGTCTGGCTCCTCGTGGCGCCCTGCGTCCCTGGAACCCACTTCCCCTCAGCTGTCACCAGGCAACACACAGGGGTCAACTGAGGTCATGACCTCTGGCCTCCTGCGTTAGTGACCTTTGACCTGCGTTAATGACCGACTAGGCAGCTGAGGAAAAGCTCAGTGCTGCAATCGATTCGTTCTCTTAAATGATCCTCGACTGGACGGAGACTCAGCCTCCCTCATCCACACCCCCTCCTCACCCCCCTCCACAGCCCTTCCTCCCCCTCCTCTCGCCCCCTCCTCGCCCCCTCCTCACCCCTGTAGCTGAGCTCTCTCTCTTGGACACTGCTGCCTGATAAAGGGCCACACGCTCCTTCAGGCAGATAAGCTCCGCCTCTTCTCCAAGGTCAGCGCTGTTCCCGAGGCTCCGCCCCTCCTCCGGACGATCTGACCGCCTACCACCTGGGCTGCCTGCAGCTACGCACACACACACACACACACACAGACACACACACACACACACAGAGACACACACACACACACACACAGACACATAAACAAATGTCAGGATATTATGCCATATTTTTTGGGAGTGCGTGGCTAAGTGAGTGTGTGTGTAAGTGAGTGTGTGTATAAGTGAGTGTGTGTGTAAGTGAGTGTGTGTGTAAGTGAGTGTGTGTATAAGTGAGTGTGTGTGACACCAACCTATCTCTGCTGGTAATTTGATACTCACAGTGTTTCTCATTAAAGACTAAACTGAATCTTAAAGCTTCATAAAAACTGGAAACTGCAGTTTTCCAAGAAATTAATTAGTCCTCTGAGACGTTTTTCAAAATATCAAATGTATCAATCAGTTCCTGGAAACACACAGTGTATGTTTAGACATGGACAAGAAATCAATTTAGTGGAAGACAGCATTCCTATACAAAGCTGTTCACTGAACAATGACACCCAATTCAATTTGATGAACTGCAACATTGATATACGTACATATTACATCAAGGGACCCTTTTTCTAAAAAGAACAAAGACAAATTGTGTTTTTTTTTCTCCTTGAAATGAAACGCTAAATCATGTCAACAATCAAGTGTGTAGCTATAAAATAAGTGATTATGAAATTAGAATACCATGAAAATACCATCAAATACTGAGAGCTGCATCTATGTGGACCATTCTGAAACAACATGTCCATCAAACCTTTAGATCAGGGGTCCCCAACCCTGGTCCTCAGGGACTCGCTGTCCTGCATGTTTTAGATGTTTCCATGTTCCAACACACCTGATTCTATTGAGGGTCATTATCAGGCTTCTGCTGAGCTTCATAAGGACCCATTCATCAGAATCAGGTGTGTTGGAGCAGGGAAACATCTAAAACATGAAGGACAGCGAGTCCCTGAGGACCAGGGTTGGGGACCACTGATTTAGACCCCCCCCCCCCCCCCCCCCCCCCCAAACAAGAGCCTCTCACTGATTGGTTGGCCTGGTGGACGATCCAATAGGAGAAGCCTATTGATTTGTATATGACAATGTTGTGATAGGAAGGCTCATTAAAGACAGAGAGTCTCATCTGAGATCCTGAACCCCCTCTTACCCTGAACTCTGCAGCTTCCTGACCCGCTTCAAAGACAGACAGGAATTCTAGCGGACTCATTACCAGCTTTCAGCCATCACCTTTTATCTTAAAAAAAAAAAGAGCCCTGTAAGTCACACGCTCCTCGAATATCTCAGTCGATAGTTTATTTGGTCCCAGGGTCACGTTAAACATTAAACATGATCTGGTGAAGTCTTAAAGCTCCTCTGCTATGTAGATGTCAACAGATGATCGATGACTGAGGTGTCATTCCTGTCAGCACACATCATCGCTTCATCCTCTTTATAGTATTGTTCAGGTTGTGTCTAAAACAATGTACTGGTGACCGTTCAAGAAGCACGAACGTTCCTGGAAATGTTCTCAACCGTTGGCATTTCTCATACCAGAAATATCTGGTTCTCCTGTTTTAGAACGTATATACAAATAAAGAACTCGTTTTATTTTAACGTCCTATTCCAAGAGCAGGGTTTATTTTTGTCTGACGAAACCATGTGATGAAATCTCGTCATGAATCCATGAATCCAAAACTATTTTAAGTTTCTACTCTGCAGTCTACATATCGGCGTCAACCAATCACCTCTCAGGACCAGGAGGATGGAGGACAGGCTGCCTAGCACAGCAACCACCGAAAATAAACAGGGTTTTACCCGACATCCCATAAACGCAGGCCAGACACCCGACACCACGGGGATCTGGTGTAATGCAACGCTCGTCCGACACATGGAAGTAAAGATAATGACCTCGTTTATCACTGGGGAGGGATGAGGCGTCATGTCATGGCTGGAGCCTGGCAGAGAGGGGCAGGATCACGGTAATGTCACCCCAGCGGGGGGCAGCAGTCCTGGGGTGCGTTAGGAGGCAGAGGAATGGGGAATGTGGAGCTGGCGTAACACAGAGGTGAGCTAAGTGAAGCTCAATAAGAAGCTCTCACAACATCAAATCCCTCCTTTTTATAACTCAGCATGTCTGCTCATTTTGGCTTCCTTCAGAGGGAGAGGAAAGGGGGGGGTTGGGGTGTGTGTGTGTGTGTGTGTCAGTCTGTATGCTTTTTTAGAGCGTGTGTATTCGTGATGTACGTGTAGTGTACGTGTTTGTATGAATGTGTGTAGACTTGTGTGGGTGTGTGTGTGTACGCTTGCATGTGTGTGATGTGTAGTGTGTGTAGACTAGTGTGCGTGTGTGTGTACACGTGTGTGTGTGTGTATGTGTGTGTGTGTACACTAGAGCATGTTCAGTACAGTGAGGAGGGGTCAAGCTTGAGGACGTCTCATAGGACTGTGTGTCTCTACAGGCTTATAAAGGCCTCTGCTCTCCAGAACAGACACTCGCCGTTGTTTAATTAGTGATTTTAAACGGCTTTCAGAGATGATAACGTACTCAAAAGGCTTACCAGTTAGGGCGCTGTAATCTATAAGAAGCTTAGAGCTTGTTTGCATTTCGATATTGCCCTCAGAGAAGCAGAGAGGGGGGCTGTTCCCTGGAGGGGGGCTGTGCTGTCGGCGGCTGTCCCTCACAGAGGAAGCTGTCTGTGGGGGTCTGACCCCCCTCCTCCAGGTAGCAGCTCTTAAACTCTGACCTGCAGGTCTGTGGGGGTTCAGCTGCCTCCAACCAGGTAGAGAAGAGGAGGTCAGGAGAGAGAGACAGAGAGGTGGAGAGGGAGGGAGACAGGGAGGGATGGAGGGAGGGAGACAGGGAGGGAGGGAGGGAGACAGGTAGGGAGGGAGACAGGTAGGGAGGTAGGGAGGGAGGGAGGGAGGGAGGGAGGGAGGGAGGGAGGTAGACAGGGAGAGTCGAAGATCCTGCCTGAACACACATTCAGATCCTGCCCTCAGCCTGCCCTCATCCTGCCCTCACCCTGCCCTCACCCTGCCCTCACCCTGCCCTCATCCTGCCCTCAGCCTGCCCTCACCCTGCCCTCATCCTGCCTTCAGCCTCCCCTCATCCTGCCCTCATCCTGCCCTCAGCCTGCCCTCAGCCTGCCCTCATCCTGCCCTTAGCCTGCCCTGTGGTGAAAGACTAGAACATCAACTTCATCCCTTATTCTCTTCCAGGCTGACCAGGGTTTTTGGCTGACAGAGGCTGAAAGGCAGCCAGAAGGAAACTAATTGAAATGTCACTTCTGAAGGAGGATTTCAGGGTTCAAAGCGGCAAAAAAATAAATAAAAAACACACCGGATTATTAGGCTGTGTGACGGAACAAGAAGAACAAAGATGACCCTGTTGTGTCTTTCCCTGACTGCACACACACACGGAAACACACACACTGAGACATACACACGCAAACACACAACACACACTCCTAACACACAGCATACACTACAAACACACAACACACACTCCTAACACACAACACACACTCCTAACACACAGCATACACTACAAACACACAACACACACTCCTAACACACAACACACACTCCTAACACACAACACACACTCCTAACACACAACAAACACTCCTAACACACAACACACACTCCTAACACACAACACACACTCCTAACACACAGCACACACTCCTAACACACAGCCTACACTACAAACACACAACACACACTCCTAACACACAACACACACTCCTAACACACAACACACACTCCTAGCACACAACATACACTCCTAACACACAACACACACTCCTAACACACAACACACACTCCTAACACACAACACACACTTCTAACACACAACACACACTCCACACACCATCTTGGTCTTAGTTCTGCCGAGTCATTCAACATCGTCAGTCAACTCAAACCTAACTAGGCCTGTCTGTTAGCATAGCCACGGCGACCATCTTACCTCACGTGCTTCTCTCTACACCTCAACAGTCCGCTAACTTGAAGATCTATTCAAATTCAGTAGGTTTCATCAAAAGACGATAGAATCCCAGGAAAAGGAAAGGTCTTGGGTCTCCCCTGGAGACGCAGGAAAGGAGAAGATGGGAGGGGGGTCCGGTCACCAGGTCCGAACCCAGGAAGAGTAGCAGGAGCTGGGGAGGCGAGAGAGAGAAAGGTTTGGAGACCAGCTCCAGAGTGAAGACTAGCACTGCTATGAGCTCTGCCAGACAGGGACAGCTGATTTTATTTTAGATGACCCCCCTCCAAACTCCCTCACCCCCCCCCCCCTCCTCCTCCCATAGTCAGGGCTGGGTGGAGTGCGTGTGTGTGTGTGTGTGTGTGTGTGTGGGGGGGGGGTGACAGGGAAATGGGTCTTTTTTTAGACAAGGTACCCCACATGCCCTTAACCTTATGTCACGAGGAGCCAGCGGTGTGTGAGGCCAGCCTGTCACCAGGTCAGGGAGGAACAGGGAGCCTCCTCACTCCTGCCATCCAAGGGTTTAACACATATTTAGCATATCTGTTCATCAGAGGAAACACTGTGTTCTGCTCTGCTGGTGCTGGAAGGTACACGGGGTCTCCCAGGGGCTCATCGATCGAAAAGCGAACCGGACCCTTTCGGAAAAAAAGGAAAGGTTGGGGTTTGGACAAGATCCAGGCGAGGAAATGAGGGGGAGATGGGAAGGAGAACACCTGGTTCTGAGGTGGACAGAGTCCCAGAGTCCCAGAGTCCCAGAGTCCCAGACGGAGACTTCCTGCTGCCAGATGGAAACACGGTGAGACTGCCTGTCACATCTGGAGCCATGGAAACACAACACTGCCGTGTGTGTGTGTGTGTGTGTCAGGGCATGTGTATGTTCACCTGCGATGTGTGTGTATCACTGTGTGTGTTGCGTGTGCGTGTATGTGTTTGTGTATGTGTGTGGTGAGGGTGTGTATTAGCTTGTGTGCGTTAATCAATGTGTGTGTGTGTGTGTGTGTTAACCAGCACCTGCCTCTTCACAGCCTGCCTCTTAACCAGCCTGCCTCTTAACCAGCCTGCCTCTTCACAGCCTGCCTCTTCACAGCCTGCCTCTTCACAGCCTGCCTCTTAACCAGCCTGCCTCTTAACCACCCTGCCTCTTAACCAGCCTGCCTCTTAACCAGCCTGCCTCTTAACCAGCCTGCCTCCCAGCCCTGCCTCTTAACCAGCCTGCCTCTTAACCAGCCTGCCTCTTAACAGCCTGCCTCTTAACCAGCCTGCCTCTTAACAGCCTGCCTCCCAGCCCTGCCTCTTAACCAGCCTACCTCTCAGCCCTGCCTCTTCACAACCTGCCTCTCTCTCTGCCTCTTCCCAGCCTGCCTCCCAGCCCTGCTAGGACCCTCCCTCACACTCAGACAAACACAGAGTAATCATTATTGTTTCCTGAAAGAGAAAGGGCGCGATTGTGAGTGTTCCCTGGGGGCGATGTGGGCAGAGCCGTCTGGGTTATCTGGCAGCCAGGAAACAGGAAACAAGCTCTCAGGCTGGTAATCTCCCTGAAATTGCACATGGATTTCCTGTTCCTGTTTGTGTCAAGTAAACAAACACTCCTGGAATATCTGGTGTGAAGCAGGGCAGGGCCCCCACCTGAGGGGGGAGGCTGGGGGGGAGCCTCAGGGGGAGGCTGAGGGGGGAGACTGGGGGAGAGGCTGAGGGGGGAGACTGAGGGGGGAGACTGAGGGGGGAGACTGGGTGGGAGGCTGGGGGGGAGGCTGAGGGGGGAGGCTGAGGGGGGAGACTGAGGGGGGAGACTGGGTGGGAGGCTGGGGGGGGAGGCTGGGGGGGGAGACTGAGGGGGGAGACTGAGGGGGGAGACTGGGTGGGAGGCTGGGGGGGAGGCTGAGGGGGGAGACTGAGGGGGGAGACTGGGTGGGAGGCTGGGGGGGAGGCTGAGGGGGGAGACTGAGGGGGGAGACTGAGGGGGGAGACTGGGTGGGAGGCTGGGGGGGAGGCTGAGGGGGGAGGCTGAGGCTGAACCATTTCTCTGCTTTGATCGAACAGTCAGGATGGCTCAATACAACTTAAATAAGAATCACTTGATTATCTGATTTCCATTGCAAACAAACTTTTATCCAATTATTTTTTACCCGAAAAATCGATTTAGGAATATCTGAAAGAAAAAAACAAAACAAAAAAAAAGCGTTTGAAACAAAAACAATGATTTTTCGAGTCGTTGACACAAGATAACGTTCTGTTGTTCTAGTATCGATCGTAGTTTCGTAGTGTGAAACTACATGGGTGCGTATGACAGAGGAGAGACAGTGCTTCCTGTTTAACCCTCACAGTCCACAGCACTGTGACACTGAGACCTTCACCCTGTCACTCAGTCTGTCTGTTTAATCACACAGGACTCAACACGCTGTGGGCCGCTGTCAGCGGAGACAAAGACCCTCCTCTAACGCAGACCACCAGACTGTAGACTGTCCTCCAGGATATCAGGCAGGACGGTGATTTAGGAGTGTGGAAAGTGTTCAGGTAAGACTTAAGGTCAGAGGTCAAGGAGAAGAGTTTAGACGATGACCTGGTGACCTGTCACCCCTGCTTCTGTCATGGTGACTGAACCATCGTTAAAAAAAGGTGTTTAGCATGTGTTGTCTGGGTGTGAGAGTGTGTGAGTGTGTGCGTGTGTGCGTGTGTGTGTGTGTGTTTGTGTGGGGAGTGACACTCACACTCTCCTTCCCCGGCAGAGAGCTGTCAACATGTCCATCTGTCTCCTCCCTCAGCTTACTCAGAACCCAGACTTCACTCCCCCCTCACTCCCCCACCTCTCCCTCTCTCTCCCACCTCTCTCACTCTCTCTCCTCTCCCCCTCTCTCTACTCTCCCCCTCTCCCTCTCTCTCCCACCTCTCGCTCTCCTCTCCCCCTCTCTCTCCTCTCCCCCTCTCTCTTCCACCTCTTCCTCTCTCTCCTCTCCCCCTCACCCTCTCTCCCTCCTTCCTTCCCTCGCTTTCTCTCTCTCTCCCTCCTTCCCCCCCTCTCCCTCTCAATCTCTGTCACTATCCGTCAAACTCTTCTTCTGTCCTCCCTCCCTCCCTCCCTCACCTTCCCTCTCTCTCTGTCTGAGCAGACAGTGATGTAGCTGTTGACAGACAGTCAAGGTCACACAGTGTTGGAATACGAACCCTGAAGCTAAACTTTAGACACAGTCACCACGCCCTCTCACTTCAGCACAACAACAACAACAAGTCACCCTCTGCATGTGTGCACACTTCATGCCAGGAGCACGATCCTTTTGAAAGGATTAAACAATCCTTTCATCGAGAGTCGAACCCGGAGCCCCCCTGGCTCCCTGGTCCCGGGTGTGAACACCCCAGGAGGGGGTTCATAAGCAGGGCCTCTACATCCTGCACATCGTCCCCTCTCTCCCTCTACCTTTCCTGTCACTCTTCATGATCTCTCTGGTCGAAGCAGAAAAAAAATCCCCCCTGTATTCTGTAAAGAATGAAACATCCCATTCGAATCCCCAGCGTGGATTCGAACTGCAGAGGTGTGGTGAGGTACTTACAGGGAGCGG